>OZ010788.1:308394348-308721848 GCA_963932465.1 Maratus speciosus | reverse complement strand
TAAACATCCTGTTTCGCGGGAAGCTGATCACGTGATGGCCTTCGACCCGTTTCTTTGGATCTTTTCTCGGAACGATTGCGCGAGCGGAAGCCGATAAGAAAACTTGCTATACTTGATCGCCCGCGCGACCTTTCGACCTTCCGGATGAAAAAAGCCGACGCGTCCTGTTTCCCGCGCGACGGGCTTCCGATGACGATCCCGCCTTGTTTTCGCTGTTTCGGGAAAAAAGTGTGGAATCTGACTGAATCTGAAGTTTGGAGAAAATCCGTGCATTAGTTTTCGAGATAGAGCTATAGCAAAAATCGTGAAAATTACTGCATAGCAGCGCCCCCTATTGGGTGATTAACACCAAAAACTAATCAGCATCAAATTGTATCGGGGACTAACAGAATATAAATTTTTATTAAATTCCGTGCATTAGTTCTTGAGATAGAGCGCCCACAAAATTTGTGTCACGTACACACAGACAGACAGACTCACAGAGTCACAGACAGACATTTTGTAAAAACATGTTTTTCGGGTTCTCTGACCCCTAAAACGTGTAAATCCGTCGAAAATTTTCATGAATCCAATACTTTCTTCTCGTAAAGATAGAAGAAAGTAAAAAATGTCTTTTCCCCACCCGATGTCGAAAACTGGGCTTTTCGTTTACGCGATGTTTTCTCTCTCGCGAAGAAAAGAACGAGATGTAAAGAAAAAATTAAATATAAAGAAATGGAATGGAAAGACGTGTTCTGGGGGATCTGTGCCGTGTTCGAACTCGCGTTCGCCGCGATCACGTTGTTCTTTGCTTGTTCCGTGGTGTGATCGACCGCCGATGTCTTTTTCGACACCGGATTCGATTCGCGGACGCGGTGCTCCGAAAGACTGTTCGAAAAGAATACGATTCGAGAAGTACGGAGCTCGTAAATATGACGACAAAGAACTTAAAAAAGCCACCGAAAATTTCGCGTGGACGCTTCGAGAAGTACGGAGCTCGTGAATACGACGACGAAGAACTTTTAAAAGCCACTGGAAAATTCGCATGGACGCTTCGAAATGAATACGGCTCGTGGTATCGGCTCGTAAATACGACGACAAAGAACTTAAAAAAGCCACTGAAAAATATGTTTCTCGAACGCTCGGAGATGGAAAAATTTCCGAGAAAAAGCATAGCGCTCTAGCCATTATCGTTTATCGCGACTCGTCTCGGTCTGTAATTGTTTTTCGACCGTTCGAAACGAGTTGGAAATTGCTCTTCGAACGTGGCAAATGAGGTGCGTTCGTACTATAACTAGTTTTATAATTATTTTTTGCATCCCGTATCGTACTGAATGTATATTTTTTTACACTTCATGAGTGCGTAGTCTGTAACATCGTTGAAATGCACTTGCGATAATTTTTTCCCGTTCCCCGTAATGTAACGTGAAACTTTTGGCTGTCTCTGTAATTAAACTATACACCGATTTTCATAAAATTTGAAATGACTCGACAAAATTTTACGACAATTACATATTTAAAATTTCAGACCATTCGGAAGGCTGTAACATCGTTAAAATACACTTGCGATGAGTTTTCCCGTTGGCCGTAATGTAAAGAAAAACTTTTGACTGTCCCTGTAATTAAACTATACGTCCGATTTTCATAAAATTTTAAATGGCTCGACAAAATTATAAACGATAGTATATTTAAAATTTCATACCGTTCGGTTGGGTAGTTTTTGCTCTGTTATATGCGGTGAGACGACTATAGGTGCTACGTATTTATATAATTACGAACGCATCTAAAAATGGTTATTGTTCTCGTCGGGATGAGAAATCAAAAACATATCTGAACGTTCGTTTAATCTGCAATTTATTCGTTATGTGATTGGTCTGTACAGTAATCTGTATTTCCCTTTGCTTTCGACGACGATGGGCGACACTCTGTTACCACTATGACAAAAAAGTAATAAAAACTACAAAAAAATTAATAACTCGGAAACAAACCGAGATACGGCTTTCGAACAAATTGCATTTAAAAGTACATTTTTTAAAATCGGAATCGAGGTTCGAAAAGGGCAGAGTTTATGGAGAAGACGCGTTATGATTTACAGTCGAATTAAATTACTCGCTTTCGAGAACGCGAGTTTTACGACATCCGTTGTTGGTGTTTTGTTTCTCCCCCCCCCCACACACACGCACGCGAATTATTTTCCCGATCCGTGATTCGACTGTCGAGTGCCGTGTGTCGAGAGTTTAATTTTTACCCCGTTCCCCGTGCGATCGACCTCGAACCCTTCGTCGTTGTCTTTTCCTTCCCCGTTCTCGCTTCTTTTTCGGATTCGGAAAAAACCCGAGGGGGTCAGAGTGCTCGAAGATTAAATCGTCCGACTGTAGCTACAGAGTCTAGAATATACAGGGTGATTCAGCTCGTCGGTGACAAACTTTAAGGATCGATATGCTGCGTTTACACTATGGCTTATCAGGTCTACAAGGTCTGCGAGGTCTGCCAGGCGTGGGTTTAGCCTGGTTTAGGCGGGTCTGCGTGGTCTGCGAGGCTTGGTCTGTGTGGTCTAGGCCTTGGCTTTAAAATACTAGACCCAACCAATCAGCGTGCTTCATTTTTCTGTATTCCGCCATTTTAAAAGATTGAAGAAGCAGACGACAGCTTATGATTTTAAAGATTATTTGAAATTAATAAGGGATTTACAAATTAAAGGTACGTAATGGTTTTTCAGATGTTTTTTAACATTTCTTTACATTGTTTCATAACTGTAGAAGTTTCTTTTATAAAGCTATACAATCGTAAGTTACTATTTTCATGTATTTACATACTACGCTACTCAAATTAATTTGTTAACTATGTTACTTTTTAATATTACCAAACTCTATAAAACTATGTATTCGTAAATTCTTTAATTTGCATCTTCCTATATTTACATACAACACTGCCTATGCATTTGTTAATAGATAATTATGTTCCTCATTTCCAAATTCTTTAAAATTAACCTGGTTTCATATGCATGAATTTAAAACAAATTTGATAGTATATGAATACAAATTAATATAATACGGTTGTCATTCTATTATAATGTACGGTAATCCCTTTTTTGTGAATAAATAGTTTCATTTCCTTCAGGAATCTATTTGATATTCTATTTCAATGCATTTTTAGTACTGACAATTTTTTAATTTATCCTAAAACTAGCAACAAATTTTTAACTATAGAATTAATTTTGAATTAACTCCAAAGTTTTCTCTATTATTTTTATATAATTGACTGATCATAGCAAACTCTGCATACATGATTTACATTATTATTAATCAGTTTTAAATGTGTTAATTTTTACAATGATACGGTACTATCTAAAAAGTAATATGAAGACTTTGAATTGTATTTAGCTTCTTATCCTCCCCCTAAAAAAATTCTAATGACATATAAAATTTAACTTTTTTTAAATTGAACAAACTTGTTTTTAAATAAAGTTTTTACTTGTAATTATTATTAATAATTTATAAACCATCCCTTATTCTTTTTAAAATTTTATCTTATATGTTTATCTTTCTGTAGTTTTCTTTAATAATTAATCAGTAGTAGTATATTAAAACTGTAAAATCTAGAACATGAATTTTTTCTCTCCACTTCCCCACAAGAGATGATTTACGATTGAAAAGTTCGTAAATTATTATTTTTTTTTTTCAGAAAGAGTTTGAAAAACTTTCAAACCTATAAAAGTTATACTTGAAGTAGAGATTAGAATCTGCTGGTGCCAAGATAAATACATATTTTACCAAATTTGCTCTCAGGATATCGCAGGTGTGTAGTCTTCTAAAATAAGTGACTACCATTTGTGATCTTCTGCAAGAAAGTGGATTGTCTGATGCTCTTGGACTATGTGCTGTTTTGTTGTTTTCTACTTAAAATTCATCAATCAGGAACTCTCGTATAAATAAAGTATTACTAACTTGTATGACTGACTGTAAGTATGTAGTTTTTTTATATATTTATTTTCTGTTGCTTAGAACGAGAGATTTTGAAATGCATTCTACATTGTTTTTGTTGTTTTTATTAGTTTATTATACTCTTTTTTTTTTTCTATTCATTTACATTGCAGGATGTTTTCAATGGGACATTTTCAACAGTTATGTGAATGTTTGTCGATTGCCTGTTGACCCGACTTTTACATGAGATTTGCATGCTTTTTTTTGAAGATATGAATCTTCAATAATATTCGTGTATGATGATTGTAAGTAAGTCATTTTTCTCAAAAGTACATGTTCTGTATTTTATTTATCATTGTTTTATCTTTTATATATAACGTCATTTTTCTCACAAAATCAATCTGTATCTAAGAAAACTTTATTCTCAATACAATATTTATTATTTAATTTCTTTTATTCTTTAATCAATGTTTTCTTCGCATTAGTTTTTTTAATTTATAAAATGGCGTTAAATGATCAATTAAAAAAATGTAGTTTATGTAAATATGTAAACTATGTTTTATATAAACATCGAGTATATGAGTATTCTGTTAGTGGGAAGCAGTTAACCTCTACCTCCCTCCCTATACACACTTTTCAAGGATTTGATATTGCAAAAAATGTGTCGCTCACTTAAAAAAATTCTGAAATTACACGAAAGCTAGAATAACTTATCAGATTTGTCTAAAATAAGATCACAGTGTTAAATAAGCAATTTAAGCACAGTAATTAATTAGTAATAATGTATATATTTGAGAATATGGTTATGTATATTGCTTCGTAGCTGTGAACTATGATCAAATGATATCTCTTCCATTTCTAATTCCTTTTTCTTCCATTTGGTACACCTGGATAATTTTAATTTAATATCAGCTTAATAATTATTAATTATTAATATATTTTATTTAATATTGAAATAATATAAAATGTATTATCTGTGATAGTATCATGGTTTTTATTTGTTTAATAATTATTAAGCTGCATATGTAATAATCTAATGTATTTGATTTAATATTTGTTAATGTTGAACTAATCTAAAATGTATTATTATTAATGTTGTTGTTGTTGTTTTTTGTGATTTGGGTTGTTTATTTACAATTCTTTGAAGTGATATGAATTATTTATTTCATTAGTAAAAGTTATTGAAATTATCAGGAGCATATGATGTATTTTAGAATTTAATTAAAATGTGTCAACATTGTAATTAATTTTTATAAAGCTCTGAGCTTCAAAATAAAATAAGTGATATTGTTTGTTTCGCTCAATCAATGTTTATAATTCACTGGGTCATTCGATGGTAACTTACGTTACATTTAGAACAGTTTACTTCAGTAATTTTAGTAATAAAAAACAAAAGAAAAAAAAATATTAACAATGCAAAGTTGACATGATTTGTTAATTAAACCTATTCAAAGATAAATTTAGATGATAATGGCCTAATTTTAGTGTTTTTTCTTGAACTCTGCCAATTATATTTATTATGGTAACTGACATTACTGAAAAAGTAACGTAAGTTGCCATAAAAAATGTAATTTTCATTTTCTAGGTAATTTTTATCCAAATTGGCCTTTGGATAGGTTTAATTAACAAATCATGTCAACTTAACATTTGAAAATTTTTTGGTGTTATATTACTGAAATTACTGCTGTAAATTGTTTTAAATTATAACGTAAGTTACCATGGAATGACCTTAGTATTCAACGACAATCAAAATTGGAATTAATACGTATCCGGTGTCATAAAATGCTATAATTTGAAATAAGTCTTCTAAATTTTTGGGTCAAAATTCATTAAACAAAAAAAAATATATATATATATATAAAGCCATGCTTTTATGATTTTTACGCTTTTAGATTTCGCTCACAAAATTTACATTTTTCCTATAATATATTTTGTAAGTAAGCTGCAGCTTCATACTTTATTTTAAATATGAATTAACTAAGAAATTGTGAGCATAGCAAGTAAAAGTTTTTTAAATGTTTTTTTTTTTTTTAGCTCAAAAGATTAGTTTTGAGATGTTAATGATAATATTCATAGCTGCTGAATCAGAATTTAGTTCAAAAGCGTTTTGAGAAATTTAAATGACCATAGGTATAAAATTTATCACTTGTATGGTTTGGTTATTTTATTTAGTTGTAATTAATGCAGTTTATAAATATAACATATGGAAAGTAATGATGTTTATTAGTAAAACATATTGCGCATTAGTTGCGTTTGGTTGTCCCCCCCTGCTTTTTTTGGAAAAATAACCTTTATGTATAGTGCGTAATATAAATAAGTGTGTTTTATTGAATTCTTCTACGTGTGGAAAGCATATTCTCTTATTTTTTCTATTTAAATTATTCTACACTGACTATTACTCATGCTGGTTAAGCTATTTAATACTTATATTTAACTTCTGAGTATTTTTGGTACTTTTATGTCACTCGTGTACAAATCTTTCCAATAACACTTTTTTTTTTTTACACACATGAAAATTAGAAACAATATTTTGATATATTTTTTTTCTGCAATTGAATCAAAATGAGTGAAAGGCATGTATTTAAATGCGACATATGTATTAGAATGAAATGAGTGAATGGTTTATATTTAAAATTAAGTGAATGCAATGCAAATGATGACAAAGGAAAAATATTTGTTGATTTATCGCCTGTGCCGACTAACAGAAAAGTACCATATTTTTAAATTATTTTTTATACTACTATGCAAATCGTGAAATGAAGAGTTTTAATGTTATTAATAATTAATATTATTTTGATTCTGGGTTCGAAATTTTAAGTTTATTCATTAATTATACTATGTTAACTCTCATGGAAAGATGCTTGCAAACTAATATTAAACCAATGGTAACTTTACAAATTTATCATTTGCTTTTGAATAATTTTAAATAATTTTTTCTGTTTTGCGTGGGACATGTCTAATTGGGTATCTTTTTGCCCTTGATTTCAGGTGCAGTTTTTCAGAGGAAAATTTCAGTTTCAGAGCTTGTTTCAAAATTAAAAGTGCCCTCAGAAGAAAAAAAAAACTGCAACCAAAGAAATAAAAAGTAAACATATTTGGTTAGACATCAGGTTCAGGTTGCCCAGGCCAAAAAAAAAACAAAAAAAAAAAAAAAACAAAGTATTGAAATGCAAATAAGAATTTTGAAAAGAACATTGCCATTGGTTTAACATTTAGTTTCAGTGTTCTTGTGTTACTACTAGAGATGAGAGATATGCCTTGGGCTCGATTTTTGTACCATTCTTCGAGCTTGGGTGGGCCCGAACTCATTCATTCTGAAATTAACAATTTTATTTATTCTCATACAGAAAAAAATAAAACAACTTTTTTCCCTTAAAAATTACTTATTCCATTTCAAGTCATTTTAATGTTATTTTTATCAGAATGAAAGGGAAACAGAAATAGTGTTTTTTAAGCTCTTTTTAGATGTGTTTGTAACTATATAAATACGAAGCACCTATAGTCTTCATCAGGTTTGTCCATCTGTCTGCATATAACAGCACAAAAAATACCCAATACCTTGGTTTGAAATTTAATATATATATATAATCGTTGCAGAATTTTGTCAAGTCATTTCAAATTTTAAGAAAATCAAATCAAAACTTAAAAATATATTAATAAAAGTTTTCTTCATTCTATTAAATCCTATCGTACATAATTAATTCAGTGATATCCCATGACATGTAATGATTCTAGGTTGCCATGTTGATTACGTCATATTTAAGATAGAATCCTATTATTTCCATATTACCTTCTTTTTTTTAGGTATGTCAAGAACATGCTTTTTGGTTTTGATGCACTATTTATTACTTCTTAATTATTATACCAACTGAAAGTTATTAAATGATTATCTCGCTTCTTTCCAAAAAACTGTCTTAATAGTTCACAATTTAGCTAGTTACACAGTTTATTTTTACTCAATTTTTACTAATGCATTATCTTCCTTTCAGATTGAAATATAAATACCTTTTTCTTCAGATCAATAAAGTTTTCTGCAAAACATTGTCATTATCATAGACCATTATGATACATATTAATATTGTTTCATTTATTATACGTAGTAATCATTATATTCAATAATATTTATAATATAAAGAAATTTTATTTTGTTTCTGTAACTTGTACTTTCAAATAAAAGAAATTTATTAAAGATTTGTTGTCTTTTATTTGACTATATATTTTTATTATAAATGGTATTTCAGGTATTTGCTTGTTTTGTCTATCATGTAAACCTTGATTTAAGAATTGTTTTTAATTATCTATTTATTTTTTATAAAAAAAAAATGGCTAAGATATAAAATGAGAAAAACACTTTCAACATGGTTGAAAAGTATTTATGAATTCAGCTTGTCACACTTGTAAATATACTGTGATTGCATTGTAATTATTAAATGCTAATGATGTTCGCTATAGAGGGTGCTATTTAAATGGGAAATTCAATAAATATAATGCATCAAAAAGTGTTATGGGGACAACAAGTGCTGAAAATGCATTTTTACTGAGTTACGTGTTTTTAAATGGCACATTTAGATATTTCATTTCATTGTATGAAAATATTAAATTTCTTAATAGCTACTGTTGGAGAGTATTTCATAATCTATGCCTAATTTTTCATAATTTGTGTATATTCCTTATACCAGTGGTGCAGCCAGTATCCTTATTTGTAAGGGGTTTTGGAGAATTATTACTCCTTGTGGGATACAATATGTGACAAATAAAAACCAATGTAATGAAAAGCAAACATAATACGTTTAGCATTTATGTGTTTAAAGGTTTCATAGAAAAGCTTCTTTATAATATAAGGTATTTTCAATACAACTTATTAGTTTTTTAAATACTGTGGGAGGAATTTTGAAATGTCACCTTCTTTTGCTGCTGCAGTGTTTATACAAATTAAGGGCTGTGCGCATATATAAAATTATCATTTTAATGTGTGTGGGAGGGGGGGGGGGACCTGACGTTTGATTGTCATAAGATATTTTTGGGGAAAGTTTTTTTTTTTTTAAATCCAAACGATATTTTTTGTTTTAGTGCTTTAATTTTTTCTTTACATCAAAATAGTCTTATACCTTTTTAAATAGTAATTGTAGTTAGATGTTAATTGATATACAGTTGTTTAAATGTAAAATCATATCTTTATGCAAACGCAAACATATAAAAATAAAAAGGATTTTTAAACATTGCTGATGATTTCATTAAGGTGTGTGTGTGTGTATGGGGGGGGGGGGGGTGTCGAGGAATGATAAAGTATGATATTGTAAGTGATGGGGTGGGGACTAAAATTACCTAAATGTTGATAACATTATATATGTACAACACCATACAATAGTTTTAGAACGGGAGTAAAATTATTGCAAATTTAAAACAATTATCAGATTTCTCAGCCCTATTTTCAACCATCTGCTATAGTTTATAATTTTAAAAAAATGTTATTTAATTTTCTAATGCAACTTTTTCTTTTATATTGCCACAAAAAAAAATGGGTATGAGCATTATTTTTATAAATCAATTAAAAATCAGACTCACTGTATTTTCACATGCAAAAATGGCATCATTTTGAACAGATAATGCATATTTTTCATATGTAAATTTTTAAGCCTTTACTATAAGTGTTATCATAGTACCTTTATTTAAATGTAACATCACGACTAAAAGTATATAGAAAATGGCGTCATTTTCATGTAATCATTGTAGATTTAATTTTCACAAGCGATAATGTAAGTTTCCATTTAAAAATATTGTTTTATCATCAGGTGAGGACAATAATTTCTCTTCTGAAATTAATGTCCATTATCTATAAAGTAAAAGCTTTATTTTCAAACTGTCCAAAAGTAAAATTTCACGAAATGTTACATTTAGTTCCTTTTTTTTTCCAGTTACATGTGCCAAAGAAATTCTGTATTCTCCCTTATAAAACAGCGGGAATTTACTATTATTGTGTCAAAGTAATTAATTTTTTCCTCATTGTCGTTTTAAAGATTTATTGCTCAGAAGGTAGTGTCACAGATGATAATAATATAAATAATGAGGCAGGCAGTTAACTGTTGCACCAGAGAATGGTGTTGCCGTAGCAACATCATACGCTCTGCTGCAATGTGAAATGAGTGGTAACCTGATTACTGGTGATGTCTTCGATTAGGTTTTCCATCAGTGTTGGTATTCATTTCACATTGTAGCAACATAATGTCAACATTAAAGCCAAACCATACATATAACAATTAAGAAAACAAAAGTAAGCTCCTACTGTCATTTTTTAAATGAAGAATTGAAGCAGTTATCTCTTTTGTCAGGGGGTCGTCCCTGCCCTCCTGGACCCCTGTTTAAGGTAATTTCTGAACACTTAAGGGACAGTTTCCCTTTTCAACAATTTTCTTTATTTTAAATATGATTCAAATGGTGAACTCACTGAATTTCAATGTTCAACTAAAAGTACATTTTGAAAAAATTTTATAAAAATTTGAATTTTTTTAAATCTCTACTACTTTTTAAAAAAAATTGATATTTTTGCCCTTTTTTTTTTTTTTTTTTTTTTTTTTTAGATTTTCAAATGTGTACTACACAAACTTGCACATGGATTTTTAGACATATCTAATATTACATTTATTATGATTTTTTTTACTGATATATATATAGTGCAAAACGATGAAATCTAACATATCTTCATATACTTTTTTTTTTTTTAATAACAAAAAACTTAAATGCTAATTCCATGCGCAGATTTATCACATATGTAATAAAGAACATGCACCAAAAAAAAAAAGCTTAAAAATCTCTATCTCAAATACAGAAAAAGCCTTAAAACATGAAAGTGAAGAAAATATGAAAATGGAGAAAAAGCATTTAAAGTTTTAATTTGTGTGGTAATTGCGCTGAGTGTTTTAACAAAATTTACAATACCTCGCGATATATATACGGTATGGATAAAAATGAGGTATCAAAATATTCACAATTAAACAGACTTTCATTTAATATTAAAAAAGAAAAATCAATTTTTTGACCAATTTTAAGGTAAACTGCCCCCTTAAATCAAAGGGAAAAATAAATGTAATTTTTATTTTGTGGAAAGGAGGGATCGTACCCCTTTCCCAGACATTAACAAAAAAAAAAGATTCATTTTCTCTCTGTGTTTCATTATTTTAAACTGTTTGAAAAGAATAAATTTTATTTTTTTCAGAGTCAGAGAAAAAGAAAATTAGGGGGCAATTGCATTTTCTTGCTTTCCTTGTGGGCAATGAGCTTAGAAAAACGCGTAATTTTTATTAATTTACACGTAATTAATGTCTGTGCAAAAGAAATTACGGCGCAAACAATTCTGACACGTTCATTTCGATACGAATACGAACGTAAACAAACAAACACGACTGTCCCTCCCTTCCCCCAACCTGCAAATATACGCATGCGCAAGCCAAGTTCTTATGCCGTAGTGTGGACGCAATTTTTTCGATTCTTGGACCTGAAAGACCCAACAGACCTGACAGGCCACATAGTGTAAACGCAGCAATAGAGCACACCTAGACGAACATTTTTGAATAGGGAATGTAGGGTCCCTGACGCGATGGTAAGGCGCTAGGCGCTTTCGAAAATTTGGGTGCCGAAATTCGAAACGTCATAAAAACTAGGGAAATGGTTAGATTTTCTTGCTTGTTGCGTCGAAATGATTCTGTTTGTTTAGACTTTCTTCAGTACCAATTTGATAAGCGTATCTCTTAAAACATGGATAGGGGGCGCTGCAGACTTTGGAGAGCTAGACAACAACTTTAAGCCCGTTATTTTGATAATTTAACACATGCTCGCCAAAGTTTATACTCTAACTTAAAGTTTGAACCCAAAAGTAGAGCCCTGCAAAAAGCGTAAGAGCCGGAATAAAATGTCAAAGTACAGGGTGGTCGAAACTCGAAGGCTCCTAGGAGATAAACAAACAGATTTCTTGACTTATGGCATGCATTTTCATGATTCTGTTTGCTGGGGCTCTCTGAAACTCAGTTGAACGGTACAAAAAGAAACATCGATAGGGGGCGCTTTGGGCAAAAAACATAATTCGTTGACATTTCGGACGCTAACTGGAAACGGGGCGCTACGATCAGTTAGAAACAAAACAAGAGAGTAATTTACTTATCATAAGAAGCTATTAAAACTGCAGTTTTTTTTTTTTTTTTTAACAAACATAGCTGGTTTCAATCATGCACAATGCGCGCAATAAAATTTACATAAGGTGCTTTTTGCTGATTTATGCAAAAGATATCGTACCATATCGATATGCAAAAGATACGTAATGCGTAGACGACAACGCGAGATGACGTAGTTGTATGCGCAGACACGTCTTTTGAACGTGCGGTACCTACTTAAGCTTCGGGTTACTTGTCTGCAGATCGGTAGTAGGATGGAACGGTACACAAACTCTGAATTGGCTGACATGCATTTGGCGTATGGCGCTGCTGGTTGTAATGGACGAACCGCTCAGCGGTTGTACGCCGAGCGTTACCCCAACAGGCAAATCCCCTGCCATGCCTTCTTCGCTCGAGTACACCAGAGGTTGTCCACAACGGGATCTTTCGACGGAGGCAGGCCTGAACGGGAGCGATCAGTGAGCACCCCCGACAACGAAGAGGCTGTGCTTAACCTGGTTGAGGACAACCCAGGTCTTAGCACGAGAGATATCGCCAGACATGTTGGCATTTCGCAAGCAACTGCGTGGCGCATCTTACGTTCCCGGAATCTGCACCCCTACCACATCCAGCGGGTGCAGTTGCTCAGAGAGCAGGATTTTGGCCCTCGAGTGGAATTCTCAAGATGGTACTTGGCGATGAGATCCAGGGATCCCCGTTTTGTAAACAGCATTTTGTTTACGGACGAGTCCACCTTCAGCCGGGAGGGAATGTGGAACGCCCACAACAGTCATGTGTGGTGTGATGAAAATCCACATGAAACCAGAAGCCGAGCAGCCCAGGAGCGTTTCTCAGTAAATGTGTGGGCCGGCATTCTGGGGGATTGCCTCATTGGCCCTTATTTGTTACCTGAACGGCTGACAGGTGGAAATTACCTGATTTTCCTGGATCAAGTGCTGCCGCAGCTTCTGGATGAGGCGCACGTACCCGAAGGTTCGCGTCGCCAGATGTGGTTCCAGCACGATGGAGCTCCGGCCCATTACACGAACGACGTGCGTCTCCATCTAAACGCAAGGTATGGCCAGCGGTGGATCGGGCGTGGGGGTCCAGTTCACTGGCCTGCCCGATCACCAGACCTCACCTGCTTGGATTTCTTCCTTTGGGGTTACCTGAAGGCCGAGGTATACCATACACCTGTCAGCAGTGCTGAAGAACTTGTGGCGCGCATTGTGGCAGCTGCAGGGCAGATCAGAGATACTCCTGGCATTGTTGGAAACACACACTCCTCAATGCGACGGAGGTGCGAAGCCTGCATCATGGCCCAAGGTCGAAATTTCGAGCATCTTCTGTAGTGTTATTTTTTGTAAATAAATTTCCAGTATCATTGATGTTTTTGGTCTAAATTTATTCAGAAGTGTTGAGCAGAGGTAGAAAATGTGTTTTCATTATTACTAACTGATCGTAGCGCCCCGTTTCCAGTTAGCGTCCGAAATGTCAACGAATTATGTTTTTTGCCCAATGCGCCCCCTATCGATGTTTCTTTTTGTACCGTTCAACTGAGTTTCAGAGAGCCCCAGCAAACAGAATCATGAAAATGCATGCCATAAGTCAAGAAATCTGTTTGTTTATCTCTTAGGAGCCTTCGAGTTTCGACCACCCTGTACTTTGACATTTTATTCCGGCTCTTACGCTTTTTGCAGGGCTCTACTTTTGGGTTCAAACTTTAAGTTAGAGTATAAACTTTGGCGAGCATGTGTTAAATTATCAAAATAACGGGCTTAAAGTTGTTGTCTAGCTCTCCAAAGTCTGCAGCGCCCCCTATCCATGTTTTAAGAGATACGCTTATCAAATTGGTACTGAAGAAAGTCTAAACAAACAGAATCATTTCGACGCAACAAGCAAGAAAATCTAACCATTTCCCTAGTTTTTATGACGTTTCGAATTTCGGCACCCAAATTTTCGAAAGCGCCTAGCGCCTTACCATCGCGTCAGGGACCCTACATTCCCTATTCAAAAATGTTCGTCTAGGTGTGCTCTATCGATCCTTAAAGTTTGTCACCGACGAGCTGAATCACCCTGTATAGTGTGGAAATCGGCTATCCCAGTAATACTTAAAAAAGTGCTAAAATATTGGATCCCTTAAATGTCAAGCGATGCTGAAATTCAATGAGTCGATCACAGCGACATCTTCAGGATATTTTCTGTAACTCCAAGACGATTTGGTCTAGATGTTGTAATCATACGATGATGTTTACTTTGAAATTTGAAAATATATCGCAGATGTCGCTTGATTGTCGGTTACCTGGATTTCAGCATCATTGCACATTTAAGGGATACAACTTTTAGCGCTGTTTGAATAACAGAGTTCCGCATTATGTATTTTAGACGCTGTACTACTGCGATAGACAGTCAATATGTTCTGGATATCTGAATCTGGGTAACCAATGAGAACGGTTCAGGATTGGAACCCAGTAGTTATTGTGAAAATGCTTACAGCATCTAGAGCTGGTCCAAATTACAGCGTCTAGAATACATAGCGTGGAAATCTGCTATCCAAACTACAGCGCCTAGAAGATACAGTGTGGAAAACGTCTATTCCTATAATGCTTTAAAAAGTGCTAAAAACTTGTATCCCATAAATCTCCAACAATGCTCAGCGGCAATATGCTGATACGAACGCCATCTCGTAACTCTTTTCAATATAAACCCTGTGTATTCAGAAATTATAGAATGTTAAATATCGGAAACTATAAATATAAGATATTTTAGTCTGTTATAAGCTAATTTAGTTAAGGAATGACGTGAAATAGGTTAAAGAGTCTCTTTTAGAATGACTATCGTTTATAAATCACTACGATGGCGCTACGATCGACATCTTGTTATTCAGCATCGTTGTACATTTATGGGATTCAATTTTTTAGCACTATTTTGTAGCCGTTTTCCACACTGTATCTTCTAGGCGCTGTAATCCAAACAGCGCTAAAATGTTGTATTCCTTAAATGTGCAATGACACTGAAATCAAGGATGCCGATCGCAGCGACATCTGCGATATATTTTCAGATTTCAAAGAAAACATCGTATTATTACAGTGTCTAGACCAAATTGTCTTGGAGTTTTAGAAAATATCCTGCAAATGTCGCTGTCATCGACTCATTGGATTTCAGCATCGTTTGACATATAAGGGATCCAATATTTCAGCACTTCTTTAAGTATGACGGGGATAGCCGATTTCCACACAATATATTCCAGACGCTGTAACCAAATCATCTTGGAGTTTTAAAAAAAATATCCTGCAGATGTCGCTGTGATCGACTCATTGGATTTCAGCATCGTTTGACATTTAAGGGATCCAATATTTTAGCACTTTTTTAAGTATTACTGGGATAGCCGATTTCGACACTATATATTCTAGATGCTGTAGTTATGTAATAGAAAATGCCTAGGTTGGCTACAGTTTGGACATAAGTTTCTCTTAAAGCACTTTGCCGCGCTCTGATGTGTAAACTTTATTGATGGATTGTCAGCTTTTCAACACCCAATTTCGATGTCCTTAGGTATCGATGTGGACCTTATAGTTCACTGAAAGCGGTAACTTTCCGAAGTGCGAGACAGTGGCGTAGTTACATATTCAGCACCCTGGAGCAAGTAAAATTTGTGCGCCTTCTTGTCACTCAAAAAAGTTCTGCGTAATTTTGATTTGAAGTTACATATGTATATATGTGTGTGTAATTAGCTGACCCGCCCGGCGTTGCCCGGGCCCGTTTATAATAACGTAAACAAAACTCAAGTTTGTATGATTTTATATATTCCGAAAGTAGTTCAAATGAACCCGGTCTTAGGGGTGGCTCACTGCCTTCGGTAGTGTCTAGTGTGTTCCCGACAAGCCTCTTTCTGAATTAACCTGTAGCCTGGGTCCCCGCTACCAAAGGCAGTGTATAAGGAAAGGGCAGCTGACGTCATTGTTGGTCGAATTACTGTTGGTCAGTAAGAAAACCTGTTCATTCATTATGGCTCCTACAATACACATGAACTCCGGGAATTTGATTGGTCTTTAACAGACTGATTTAACAGATCTATGGTATGATTGCCCTGCGTCGCCAAGTTGATTCCTGCAATGATCTTTATGATAAAAACGTAGTGGTAGATTGATTGACGGAAGTGTTTGTTTGTAAACATACCCTTTCTTTATACCAGGAGTGTTCTGTACGCGCCAGAGACAATCGAAAACCAAGTTGAATGAGTCAAACCCCGTAGTAATCGAGCTCATAGAACCCGAGATAAGAATGCGAATCCTGGCGGTGAATCTATAATCTTTAAAACAGTCGTAAGCTAAGTTGAATGGACCAATTTCCGTTGAAATAGGGCCCATAACAATCAGGAAAAGAATGCGCCGTTAATGTTCAAAAATGGTGGTAACAGAAGTCTAAGACAAACTTTATAATACAGAAAGTAGCTGAATCGTAATCTAGGTTGAATGAACCGATTCCCGTTGAAATCGAGCCCCTAAGAATCCAGGGAAAGAATGCATCCCCAAGCAGTGGAAGGTGTTTGTGGGCCCCACCCCCTGTAAATTTAACAAATTACCTTTAACATTAACGCGATATTTAATTCATGGCTGCAGTCAGCAAACGTAAGTTGATGCCGAAAAAGAAGATTAATATTCGAAAAAGGTGGTAGCTGGAGTATAAGAAAATTTTTTAATCGTTTATAAGTAGCCGGTGGACCCTCGAACTATGCTAAAGAAAATTGCAAGGCGATCGGATAATTTTTAAAGAAACTGCATAAAGGACCCTAAGAAAACGATTAATATTCAAAATTAGTGGTAGCTGAAGTGCGAGTATTTTTTTTTTTTTGTTATTTATGTAGTAGCTGGGGGACTTAAGAATTTGTTACGAAAAAAATCTTACAAGGAGAGGGCCAACCTTGTTAATCACAGATTTTGATTATTTTAATATATGTTGTAGGGTAGAGACCCCTTAGTGTCAGGTTCAACGGATTTTATCCAACGCTCCTTAGTTCTTGAGAAAACGGGGGGTCTAATAATAGTACACAACTTAAATACTTACTTTGCAACGGCGATGATAGGTTGGTGGTAGCTCAGTTGGTATGGTGTTTGCCGGCTGATCCGTGGGCCCGGGTTCGATGCCTGGATGCGCTACATTTGTTTTTCTCATTTTTTGTTTTATAAATATACTTGTAAGTATAATTAAAAATCTCATTGTCAATGAAAATTTATAATATTGTATATCAATTATAATTTTAACCTATTTAATTTTTTACTTTTAACTAAATAGTTGTATAAAACTTCATAAAACTGTCAATTTTTTAAAAATCACTTTTAAAATGTATTTCATATATTCTTTATCGATGATATGATATTGAGCAATTGTGTCAATTCGTGATTTTAAAGAAACATCATTTACGCATTGCTTTAACAAAGGAAGTCAATGCGATAATACTATTATTCTGTTTTTAAAGTAACAAGCATAATTATATTAAAAATTAGCATCAGAATTAAATTACAACCGATTTTTTGCATATTAAAGATTTTTAAATTTATAATAGGTATGCTTGCGCTTTCAATTATTTTGCTTTCAATTTTATCTTCTTTCTGCTTTTATTTTTATTTTATTTTATCATAACTAGATGGCCCCACAACAAATTTTGTGACGATTTCGGAAATTTTATCATTCAATAATAGATCCAATTTCTTTTTAAACCTCTTTAAAGGATGAGAAATAATAGTTTAAAAATAAAAAAATGATACATTTAAGTTTGTTAACATTATAAATAATGTATCATATTAAAATTTGTAATTGAAATTATTAAATTATAATTACAAGTATATTTATAAAACAAAAAATGAGAAAAACAAATGCAGCGCGTTTGGGTACCGAACCCGGGACCGCTGAGCAGCCAGCGAACGCCGTACCAACTGAGCTACGACTAACCTGTCATTGCAGTTGCAATGTAAGTATTTAAGTTGTGTACTATTATTAGACACCTCGGTTTCTCAAGAACTAAGGAGCGTTGGATAAAATCCGTTGAACCTGACACTAAGGGGTCTCTACCCTACAACATATATTAAAATAATCAAAATCTGTGATGAACAAGGTTGGCCCTCTCCTTGTTAGTGAATCGGACCATTTTTAATGGAGCTATAATAGGAGGACCAAAAGGGGCCAACTGATAATTGAGAGCAAGGCCTAAGGTGAAAACATGTTAAAATGTCCTAGTACTTAGCGCTTTATATTTTCAGTTAGTCGAAATTAAGTATAGGGTATAAGTACTAATCAAGTACTCATCATTAGAAATTTTTTTCAAAGAAATGCTTAAAGAGCCCTAGGATCCCAATAAAAATATGAAGGTGTTGTCTCGGGGAGAGAAGTTCAAGACTCAATTTTGAAGTTATGCAATGAGAGTGTGACACAATTAGGGGGTAAAAAAAGCATGGCGCACAAAAAGTTACCCTAGGGGGCCAGTGTCTTAACTGAAATGTAGAAGCGGAAGAAAAACTAAATGAAAAAAGAACTCCAAAAACGAAGATCGGATTAAGAGGAGGCAATTTACTAACGATTTAGGAACTTTAGGAACACAAAAACTTCAAGTGGCTCTGTACCAATCCCCAGGGGTCCAGGGTCACAACTGGAATGTTGCTGGGCAAAATGAATTTTTTTTTTTTAGTATTTTATATAGTAGTCAAAGAACGCTAGGACAACGTCAAAGAAAATTGCAAGATAATCGGATCATTTTTAAAGAAGCCATCAAAGGCCCCAAGAAGGCGATTAATATTCAAATTTTGTGGTAACTGAAGTGTAAAAAAAATTTTGTCGTTCGTATAGTAGCTGGATTTCCTAAGATGTTGTTACAAAAAAAAAAAAAAATTATGAATCAGTCCATTTTTAAGGGAGATATAATTGGATTTCCAAAAGAGGCCAAATGATAGTTGAGAGCAGGGCCTTAAGATGAAAACATGTTAAAAGGTTCTAGTACTTGGCGCTTTAGAACTCAATAAGTCGAAATTAAGCATGGGGTATGTATTAATCATTCGAATAAAATTTTAAAGAATCGCGAAAAAAGTGGGTAAAATTCTTTAAAAAGGGCACTAGGTGCCCAATAAAAGTGTGAGGGTGCTGGCCCGGGGAGAGGAATCCAACTCTCAATTTTAAAGTTATGTATTGATAGGTTAACAATATTAGGGGGTGAAAAATGCATGGCGCACAAAAATTTCAAGGGGCCCAGGGTCTTAACTGGAATGTAGAAACGGAGAATAACTAAATGGGAAAAGGGCCCCCAAAACGAAGAAGATCGGGGCAAGTTATGAGTAATTCAGGGTATAAAAACTGAAAAGTGCTCTGGGGGACCGGTCATAAACAATTAAAAATCTAAGCTCCAGGCGCATCAGGACCTGTCTTGGACTACCCTCACCCAAATTTTCAGACTTCTACGTGCAATAGATTTCGTTGACCCCCACACACAGAGCGAAACTTTCTTTTATTAGTATAGACTAGCTGACCCACCCGGTGTTGTCCAGGCCCGTGATAATATTCTTAAATGAACATGAAAATTGTAGGATTTTATTTCTTAAGGCTGTTCTTAAATCCAAAGGAGCAACTTTATGACATACGTTTTAATTAATTTTTGCTCGAGAACGCATGAAACTAGCAGATGTTGTTATTCAGAAACTTTGTAATCGAAAGATATTTTCCGTATTTTTTGTAAACACAATAGATCTTACAGAAAACACTGTCAAAGTTGGCATTTTCAATGGAATTTCCCGACGAAAGCAGAAAAGCCAGTCAACGAAGGGAGAAAAGCGTCTTGTCATATATCTTTAACACGACTTTGTGTGAAATACGCGCTCCAAAAATCGGTTAAAAAAACAGTCCTGCTCTAATTTATATACAAAGTTGCTGACCGCCGCCGTTCTGATTATCACATTCATAGACAATATTGAACAAGTTGGAAATTGCTCGTCAAACTTGGCAAATGAGGTGCTTTCGTACTATAACTAGTTTTATAAATATTTTTTTTTTGCACCGCATATTGTACTGAATGTATATTTTAGTGCACTTCAATAAGTGCATATCCATTTCATTCTGTTCGAAAGGCTGTAACATCATTAAAATGCATTTGAAATACTTTTTTTTCCCACTGACCGACATGTAACGGAAAACTTTTGACTATCCATGTCAATAAAGTATACATCCGATTTTCATGAAATTTGAAATGACTCGACACAATTTTGCAACAATTATTTATTCAAAATTTCAGACCATTCGGGTGGTAGTTTTTGCTCGATTATATGCGGACAGACGGATGGACAGACAGACGGACTGAACGACGACTATAGGTGCTACGTATTTATATAATTACGAATGCACCTAAAAAGGCCCGTTTTCATATTAAAATATAATTTTATTACAAAAAAGAATTTTTGACTTACATTTTCTTTGCTGAAAATATTCTTTATAAATATTTTTGTACAAAGAGCAAAAATCAATATAATAAAATTTTTTATAGAGGAAATTACATTCACAGCATTGTACGAATACACGAAGCCTATACACATTTCAAACAAATACTTAATAAATGATTTTACAAATAACTAAATAAAGTAAAATACGTATATAATATATAAAAAGAGGCCACGCTCTTTGGTACAAGACAGACTGAAAATTCTTGGGGCAGACCATGTCCAAACTGGTCACGGAAAAAATTCCAGAATATATACGTTAGTGTTTAAAAGATTTAAATAGTCTTCTGAAGCAAATAAACTTTCAAGAAAAAAAAATCAATTCTTCTGCCTTGCAAAGAGAAATAAAAATCATTAATAAAAAATGCTTCAAAATAATGATTTAAAAAATATATTAAATGATTTAAGATTTTTCATATCTAATGCTTATAGCAAATTTTAAAACTATTAGTTTCAGCTGATGAAGGGAGCAGCTTTACCTGGTTTAGGGCGCACCGACCCGCAGGTCGGTTGCCCGGCGGACCAGTCTGAGCCTGCCAGAATGTGACTTAATTTAGTAAAATTCTATTTTTTATTATTATTATTGTTTATAGGCCTTATTTCGGCATTGGCGGAATGAAAATTGATTGAAAATTATGTCTTTAGAAAAATGTTTAAGCTTTATGAATGAAAGTGCACGTTTTCTTTAAAACACGACGTCTTTATGACTAGTGGAAATATTTCGCCTCTGTATAAAACTAGGAACTAAGTTTTTATTCATTCTTATACTGTTTTGAACAAACAATATTTCTGTAAACTGTTCAGAAAGTTGAATGGAGTAACTCAAAACATTTTCTTCCCCCCTTTTTTTTAATCGAAAATTCATCGACTACTAATGTGTGCTATCAGATGGTGGTGGAATGTGCGTGTGTGTCGAGGGAGTAGGTACAGCCTGATTATGGCCTAATACCCTGTTCACACTAAAAACTTAAGATATCTTAGACCGCCAGTTTTGAAGTGGTACCCTCCCGGAATTGGATGCCTGTTCACATAGAAAAACTTACCTAAGATATCTCAGTAGCGTCACTGTGTCAGTGATCCAAAGAAAAGTAAAATAGGCGCATGCGCTTAAAATAAAAACAGCAGCAACAGCCAATCAGTAAAAGCGAAGCTTCATAGCCAACGAGAGTGAGTGGTCGTTCCTGTATCTAGCCGAAGTAAGTCGAAACTCACTGAGAGAGTTTCTGGAACTCTCTCAGAGAATTCGGCGGCTTGAGATATCTTAAGGTATCCAGTGTGAACATAGTATAAGCAAACTCACATTACTATGTTCGAAAAATATGTTTTGCCTTATTTAATCCTAAAATTCTGCGATTTAATAAGGTTTAATGTGGGAAATTACTGTTAGAAAAAGTTGTGTAATTTTGCATAGGCTATAATCAGGCCCTAAGAAACATTTAATTTGGTACTTAATTTTTCTCTCTTTTTGTAGCTTATCGATTCTACATTTGACATTTGCAATATTTTCAGAATCTCAAAAACAATACGCACAAAATTTAAGTTGCTGTTTCCCCCTCACCCCCCCCTCCCAATCTAAATTTTGTCGCCGTGGGCTGATGTAGAATATGTTTAAATCAGGCTCTTATTATTGTTTTGTAATCTGTATTGATGCATGTTTAGTTTCCACAAAACAAACAAAAAGAAAACACTTTCAAAATTTTCATTTATTGGTTTTCGTTTGTAAAATGGTCAATAATTTTCTTCAACTTGTCAGGCTATATTTTTTCCCAAATCGTAAAATAATTTTCGTAAATTACTACTGTTACATCGTACATATATAGGTTTCTCAGCGGTGAATTCTTTGGCTACCATTATTTCCGTACAGTAATCATCATGATAAACGTCGAAAATATTTCTAATAGAAATGTACCAGAAAGATTACTGTTTGGAAATAGTAGTAGCCAGTAAAGTGGCCGATGTTAAATAAGTTGAATAAGCCCTGTTAAATAAGTTTTGATTACTTTAAGATCTGAAAATCTTCAACAGTCGTCTACGGAAAAGTTACAAAAAAAAAGTCAGGCATGCTGAAACGGTGTTCGAGAAGTTACTCGAGGCTGCAATATGGTATGAATTAAAATTAAAAACTTGATGAATAGAAGTCATTTCTTTCAACTGCATATGAAATCATGTTTTAAATCGAAATAGGTGAGGTTAAACACAAGGTAAAATATCATAGAAATACGCTGATTGTAACAAGATTCATCTATAATGTCTGATTAATAATGAAAAAATATGCAAATATTTTAAGAAATCTTTATTTCGCTTTTTCTAATTTTGCGCCTTTAGGATTCGTGCGCCTGGAGCAGTTTGCTCCAACTGCTCCACGGTAGCTACGCCCCTGGTGCGAGATCTTGTCTAGAAATGATGCCCCATTCAGAAAAACCCAAATGTCTAAAACGATGCTAACCGACATCGGCAGTGGGTATCAAAAAGCTTACAATTCAATAGCAAAGTGGCCTTATACATCAGAGTTCAGCAAAGTGTCTCCATTAGTCGGTGCATTGCAAAGTGCATCCATATACAGTACACATAAAAGTGCCTTCTTATGTGTAGCAGCACTGTCTTTGGTTATCAGATTCAGACTAAACACCTAATCATTCATGCTCATTTCTGATGTCTTTACTGCCTAAGGATCGGGAGTACTGGTATGAGAATGCTGACATACAGAAAAAAATTATTGATAGATTCTGGACAAAAGCTATCGCCATGAATCTTGAAGAGCTTGCCATTATTGCCAAACTAATGCTTGTTAAATTGTCCGCCACTCGTATAATCAAACTTGTCCAAGCGAGTATCGCCAAGTTCTGGAATAGAAAATGTTTAGTTTTGCCGTAGTACAACTATAGCGCCTAGAATATATAGTGTGGAAATTGTCTATCCCTGTAATACTTAAAAAAAGTGCTAAAATATTGTATCCCTTAAATGTGCAACGATGCTGCTGAAATATACAGATCGCAGCGACATCTGTAGGATATTTTCTACAACTGCAAGATATTTCTACGAAAATCCTCTAGAATACCTAGTGTGGAAATATGCTATCCAAACAACGCTAAAAATTTGTATCCCTTAAATGTGCGACGATACTGCTAAAATCCCAAGTGTCGATCGCAACGACATCTGCGGGATTTTCGTATTACATTGCATAGACCGTAGATTAACATACGAAATCGGACACTCCCATAGAGCGTAATGGAGGCTATTCCATCTACGCCATGATCACGTGATCAAGGCAAAAACGTCTAGCGTAAAGAAGGGGAGGCTCCGTAGACGTGTAATGTAAATCCCCGCTGGCCAATGAAACAGTTCATGAGGCAAAGCAGTAGTAGCTTCCCTTCTTATCAGTTAGAAGTTCCTTGGGTAAACTTTTGCCATGAAGGTAGATCCTCTATCTCCCTGCCGGTACCTTACCGGTATCACGTGACTTTTTTCAGCCTCGAACCCATATTTGGAATATCCTTCATGGTAATGCGATTGCGATCGCAGCGCCTTTAGTGACAATGGGGACGAAACTTCCCATTCTTGTAATATTTTCGTTATTGAGCATTTACGTTATTGTAATCTTTCTTTTTTAATGTTGTATGTTTACGTTTTAAACAGAATGTTACACCAATACATGAACATAGAATAGGTATTCTATTCTATATATCTAATATCTATTCTATGTTCATGCACTGATATATATATTTTTCGTACATGATGGGTGAACGATTTAAATGCAACGAAAAACAAGCTAAAAGTTTCATTTTGAATAATTTATTATTAATTTAAACTGTTGTTAATTTGTTATTAATTTAAACTGTTGCCAGTTGTATAAACAGCGCAAACAATGATGTTTACTTCAAATTAAAAATTTATTTTACACGTGACTATTATAAACAGAAAATATAAAAAGCAGGAACTCATTGAAAATTACGTCATAAAAATTATAATTACACGTCAATTTTAAAAGAGACAGAATATTGTAAAATAATAAATTCATAAACATGCGTTAGAAGTCTTAAATAGGAGAATTTACGTCACATTTACGCCACATTAACACTTATTATATAAAATGAACAAAAAAATTAATATTGCAAAACAGTTTAAATTTAAAAATTGCTCGAGACATTTATTTGATATTTTAAGATGATCATAATATTTCATTTCTAACAGAAGTATTTTTACGCAAATAGTAAAAAGAAAAGAAAAGTTTGGTGAAAATTACGTCAGATTATAATTATCAGATTCAAATTATAATTCAATCTTCCGAAATCTTTTTAAAGCCGATCAAATTATCGTGCTGTTATAGTCTGCGGTGTCTGAACTGTAGAAAAATTATATAATGCGAGGAAAGAAAGAATTTATTAAGTTACGTTTTAACAGCAAAATTACAGTACGAACATCTACTCACTCGTCTCGCCGGTAATTGCGAAAAGTAAACATTGTGAGAAAAATACATCGGCACAGCGCCGTCTATGGGAGATAAGGAAAAGTACAATTTTATTTTAACATGAACGAGGGTTGATGACCGTAGCTCGTAGGGGGCAGAGCCCCCTAGTATAAAAAAAAATTTTGATTTGGAAATGGACCAATGAAAATCTGCGTCGATATTCCGGGTAGATCGGCATCCAATTTGAATGCTTAAGCATGGCCTTTCATCGTTAATATTAAAAAAACTGTTGCATACAAAAATATGAAAATCGGTGGTATTATAGAGAAATGTTTGATAAACACGCTGATGCAGACAGTTTTCAAATCGAAGAATTATTTTAAGAGATATTTAATGCTAAAGTTGGACAAAATCATTCCATTAAAAAAGTTTTATTGGAGCAAAATCTATACATGAGAATTTAATCATTTTTAGATCATTTTATACGTTATAAGTTCCCGGTGTGCAAATTGCATTTATTTTTCTTATTTGACTCATTTTTGAGGGTTTTATTTCAATTTTAAAATTCAAATTTTCAGCATTTCGAGAGATATTTTTTACAAATTTTAGAAAATGTTATTAATTTAAACTTTTTCCAGTTGCATAAACAGCGCAAACAATAAGGTTTACTTCAAATTAAAAATTTATTTACACGTGACTATTACAAACAGAAACGCCCCCCCCCCCCTTAAAATTAGAATTAAATGATTACATGTTAAAAGCAGGAAAATTACGTCATAAGAGCCATAGGCACAGATGTCATATACGTCAGAAAAAAATTGCGCCAATGGCATCTGTGCCGAACCATATTTACACTTGAATTTTATAAGAGAAACGAAATCTTAAAATAAAAAAAAATCATTATTATGCATTAAAACTTGTAATTTGTGAAAATTACGTCCTATAGCAAAACAATTTAAATTGAAAAATATATTTGCGCGAGATATTTTGAGATAATCTTTTCAACTATTATCGTGAATTCGAAGACAGCGCAAATAATATTTCCTTCTAGCAACAAAAGTATTTTCACGTGAATATTAATAAGAGAAATAAAACTTTGGTCTAAATTACGTCAGATTTGAAACGATACATTTAAAATGAATTATTTAAAAGCGCTATAAGATAATTTTAATCTTATAGCACTGTTAAAAAATACCGGGAGACAATGACACTGTCTACTTAATTCATTTTACATTAGCTTATTTTCAAATGTTTAACTAATTTTTTAAATTAAATACGAAAACAGCCAATGTATCTCTTAACAGCAGCAGATTTGCCCTTAAAAATCCCCAATCCAAGGAAAACGAATGGAAACCCATTTACAGAGAGATCGCTACTGTTTTTTATTATTATTATTATTTTAATTCAATATTTTTAAAGCCGATCAAATTAGCGTGCTTTCTGGATTTTGGTGTGCCTGAACGGGGGTTGGCGAGCGTAGCTCGTAGGGGGCAGAGTCCCCTAGTATAGGAAATAATAATAAAATTATAGATAGCGAAAAATTTCTTTTTACAAATTCGTAGAATTATATAAATCTAAACGTTAAAATAAAGCAAAACATAGAGATACTGATAAAATTGTATTCGATGTGAACAAATTAACACAATACCCGAATTTAATTTCTTACAGTTTTATCTGATTAACTTACATATTTACGTTTTTAACAATATTTCCTGGGGTTTTTCTTTTATATTATAATTATCATTTTGTAAGTTAAAACTAAACGAACAAATACAAAAAAAAAAACAACAACAACAACAAAAAAAAAACAGCGACCCAGCTATAAATCAAGCATAAATAAAATATCGTCTGCCTCTGGTTCGTTTAGGAAAGAATATATATTCAAAACATAGAGAGTAAACATATTTCATCAACATAGGTAAATTTCGGAGACTTATTAATTCTTCCCCATTGTCGGTAGTGACGCTAGTACTGTTGACATTACAGATTTTGCCACAAATGTCCCATCTTGTACCTTAATCTATGCTATAGACTAGCAATATCTTGCAGTTGTAGAAAATATCCTGCAGATGTCACTGCAAACTGTATATTTTAGCAGCATCGTTGCACATTTAAGGGATACAATATTTTAGCACTTTTTTAAGTATTACAGAGATAGCCAATTTCTACACCAGATTCTAGGCGCTATAGCCGTAGTGTATAGGCAAACACGTATATATAAACAGAGTCTGAGCATTTTATGTCATCACTCTCAAATAGAGGCACCTTACATGAGGAAACAATGGAGGATATTCCATCTACGTTTTGATCACGTGGTCAAGGTAAAAACTTCTAGCGTAAAGAAGGGAAGGCTCCGTAGACGTAATGAAAAACCCTCGTCAACCAGTGAAACAATTCATGCGAAAAGCAGCAGTAGCCTCCCTTCTAATCAGTTAGAAGTTCTTTGGGTAAATTAAATTACCGGTATCACGTGACTTTTTTCAGCTTCGAACCCAGATTTGGAATAAAATCCATTGATGGAGATTATCGGAAAAGAATAATGTAGAATTATGGACCACATGATTGGTTTATTGAATACATATATCTGACCTGTGTGCTTGGCGTCAAGCACCCGCTTATAAGTCATCGTCAATATACAGGAACGAGATAGCACAAGGAAATTTACAGCACCACAGAATTACACCCGGGATCTCCACAAAGAGTGTGCAACGGAGCCAGCGAGATTCGAACCCGCAGCCACCTACGCTCTCAAGCGATTAGCGGCGTGATGCCTTGACTACTCAGCCACGGTGGGCCCTGGACCACATTTTCAAACCTGACAAGTCTACAGCTTTTTGGATGCTAGTATTTTAGTACAGAAAATTTTGTTTTATTTGATAGAAGAATTTTTGAAATTTAAAAGGACACATTCTATAAAAATTACAAGGTTGCAAAAAGGCAGGCTTCTGATTGGTCAATCTCATTTCGCTAACAGCGAAAAATATATCTGGGTCCTGGTCAATATACTTGAAGAGTTACTACAAATATTGCTACATAGTCTGCATTTTGCTTCTTGAAAACGTTGTCCTACAAAAATTAATAGTTGAATGTAGACCATGAATGAATGGTTAAGGTACCACACCACTAATCGCCCGAGAGCGTAGTTGGGCTGCGGGTTCAACTCCCGCTGGCTCCGTTGCACATTTTTTCTGGAGCTCCCAGATGTAATTCTCTGGTGTTGTAAATTTCCTTGTGCTATCTAGAACCCCCTCACACCTTCAAAGCTCAAAGTCCTTGTGCTATTTCGTCCTTGTATATTAGCGATGACTTATAAGCGGGCCCCTTATGTCAAGCACACAAGTCAGGTGTATGTGATTAATAAATAAATGAATGTAGACTGCTGTGAATATAATGTACTTGTTTAAAAAATATAAGTATTAAATGCTAATAAAATCAATACTTCTGATGAAATTATAAAGAATTTATTAAAAACTATTTGTTTAATAAATGATTTTTGTAAATTATAATTTATTTGACGAATAATTTACTTATTCAGCAGATGTTGAAATCCGGATAATTATGTGCTATGGTATGAATAACTAAAAAGTAGGAAATAAAATAATCTTTTCAAAAAAAAAAAAAAAAATATTAACCGACTTCAAAAAAAGCACAAAAAAGAATTAAATAATTCTTTAAACTTTTCTAATGACGAAACGTTATCCATTAACTGCACATCGGACATCATGTATCGACATAAAAACGTTAAATTTAATATATAGAATTTAATATCTACCATGGATTTTCTAGAGAATATTTTTTACAAAAGATTAATTTACATATTTATGATTTAATTTACGAATATATACATATAAAAAGTAATCAATTACTTTTTGAAGTTGGTGCCAAACATTCACAATCGATAATGATCAAACAAATAATTTGCTGAAGAAATAGAGCATTTTTAAAAATTTTGTATCATATTTTCCATCATCACTTTATTCATGGTAATAGCTACAATATATTCACAATTTTACTATACTTAAGATAGGTTGACACCAACTTCAAAAAGTAATTGATTACTTTTTATATGTATATATTCGTAAATTAAATCATAAATATGTAAATTAATCTTTTGTAAAAAATATTCTCTAGAAAATCCATGTTTGGTAGATATCAAATTCTATATATTAAATTTAACGTTTTTATGTCGATACATGATGTCCGATGTGCTGTTAATGAATAACGTTTCGTCATTAGAGAAGTTTAAAGAATTATTTAATTCTTTTTTGTGCTTTTTTTGAAGTCTGTTAATATATTTTTTTTGAAAATGTTATTTTATTAGTTATCGCTCCCCCCGAATAGAAATCTTTATCTAATTTTAGTGTTAATTAATTGCAGAATTCTGGATTAATATTTATATGCTGAAGAATGGAACAACATTTTTCAATTTCCTATAAAAGGCGCATATCTTAAACTATAATCGATTCCTTCCACAGTGGTGTGTCCCTGAAAATCACATTAAATTAAATATTTGACTCCGTTACCGCAAAGATTCGATGCTTTTATAGAAAAAACAGAAACACTGCTGGATTGCTTTCTATCAGGATAACAATACATCGTAATTGCATCTACTTACTAATGAAAGTGACTTCGTAAATGTGCAGAGCAGAGCCTTAAAATGAGCAGCGTTCATGGCACGAAAACAAAGCTGTATTTATGAGCTCCAGTGAATTCCGACCAATCTTTAAATCTATTTATATAAAATCCAAGTCTCTGTGTGTCCCTCACAATTCCGGTTGGACCGCCTCATTGATCGCGGCCATATCAGGGTTAGGCTTCCTATGGAGAAATCAGTACCAGCTTCAACAATGAGTAATTGTAGAAAAGCACTCATGGCAAGGTTGCCAAATTTTGACCAACTTGACAAAATATCGCCAAATTTGGCAAAAAAAATAAGTTGCCATATATGAAGCCAACTTGGCGGTAGCTGGCTAATTTGGCGAAATTTCCATTAAAACCCATTAATATTTCATAATCGAGCTCACCGCTATTTAATTTAAACTCTGCGTATTGAAGAATTTTTTTTTTCAAAATCTATGGGTCAAAATTTAAAGTGTAATATACGAAAATGTAGGTCTTTACATCTTCATCCCGATGCTACCTATAAAATAACCGCCACTAGACGGCGATGTGCTATCTGAGATCCTAACTGCCCAATTTTAATGTGCTTTACATAGCCGAATACGGACATTAAATTCTCGGTATTTTTCCAGTATAGGGGCCTTGGCGAAATAGGGAAAACTGCCTTGGCAAAGAAGAAAATTTGGAAACATATTTTCTGGCAACATATTTCCACATTTTAAAATGTGTTCTTTTCGTCTATCACTGCGAAACGCAGCGAATCACTGCGCATATCACAGCGAGAAAAAACTGCTCACATTCCTGCACATGTGTTGTAAAATGCATCTTTATATCTCATTTTCCGTCATTTTTGACGGGCTATCTCTCTACTGTTTAATAAAAACAGAGAAGTAGCGGAGCTGAGCTCCGGTGGGATCCGGCGCAAATTAAGCCCTGGCTCAATGTATGGCTTAAAGTATATTATTTGAGAATAACCGTGGCTAGTCATGACTACCCGACAGTTTAAAAGCAAATCATATTAGTATTTTTATGAATAGAAAAAACTGTCATCCCACGAAAAATTACGAAAAGGACAGAAAAAAAAACATTTTATTCTAAGAAAGGCGGAAAATAAACAACTTTTAATCTAAATTTTTTTTTTATAATTTAATGATTTTTTAAAGTATTCGTTCATTATGAATATTGAATTTTGTGCTATTTTTAAACATATTACGGTAAACCTATGAAAATGGAACCTGTGTACAATGGAACTTGACTTAAGCGGAATTTTTTTATTGTTCCTGCGTGGCGAGACGCGAGAGGAATACCATAATTAAAATAGATGGTGAAACTGCTGAGACTTATATTTAAAAAAGAATTTCTCTTCGGTTCGTTGTTCCGTTTTAGTAGGTTCTGCTGTAGTAATATTTTGTAATTTAGTATGTTTGTTTCTCTCCCTGGGCTTTAATTTTAGCTTTTTGGTAAGAATTAATTTTCTTATAACTATTCACTATTGCATGAATACGTTTCAAAATATTTTTTATTCTGTAAAATTCCAGGTGGATGCAAATGGAACGAAATACGAATGTATGTGCTATTTAGTTTTATATTTAAATGTCCTATAACTTATGTACTGGCATATTACATTGTGTTTCTCCGTCCTGCAATATTTTATTATACAAAATATTCGTATATTTTTTTAGTATTAATGTAAATTTATTTTTCTTTGTGGTTTTTAAACACGATATCATTTGGACATATTTTTATTTTATTTCTACTGCTATATAATCCTTACATTTTTTACAATTAATTTAAATTGTAAAAGTGTATGTAACACACGATTTTAACTGTAGATAGCTTCGGATAATTATAAGTGCCTTTATATGTTTTCTAAGCCCTTCTTGGTTTAATTCACGAATTCAAATGATTTAATTTAGTGTTTTTAACACCCTTCAAACTGTTTCATAAAAATAAAGCTTCACATTGTCAAAATATGTATTTATTTTATCAGCACCAAATAAATTACTAATTTTGTTTTATGCTCCATATGAGTTATTAAATTATTTAATTAACTAAAGAAATACAAGGCCATTAAATGCGAAAAATTCAGCGTTTATCTTTATTCATTACTAGTGGAGTTTCGCTGGTGGAGTTTTTCGGAACTAAACAAATCTGGGATTGGGAGGAACTCCACTGCATTTGACAGCGTACACCCGTGCGTGCTTCGCTCACTTCTGTCTGGAATCAAGCGAATCTTGAATTATTGATTTCCATCCGAATTAAAATCAAATTTTCAACGTTGTTATAGGAACTGATTTGAAGTTCTTCCAACTTGAATTTAATAACGATAATAGCAAAATTTACCGGAGAGTTTTTTTATCGTTTGAGAAAAAAATTGTCAAAAAATCCCCTCAAAGCACGAAAAATCTCGCTAAAAATCGCATGAAAAATTCGTCAAAGATTCAAAAATCACACAGAACAAAATTCACAAATTGGGCAAAAGATTTAAACATAATTCCTTTAGAAATGTCAAAAAATCGCAGCGAAACGCGAAAAAAACTCTAAAAATCGCATTAAAAATTTAAAAATCGCTGTAAGAATCTCGAATAAATTTTATTAAAAAGAGGACAAAGTTTATTGTATCGGACTAAAATACTGAAATCTGATTCTTTTTCACTAACTTGGAAAAATTGCGGCAAAATGAAAAAAAAGCTAAAAATCGCGTAAAAAATTAAATTAAAAAATCCAAAAATTGGTTTCGAGGCGAAAACTTCAGGCATACGGCACCTTTCTGCCAAATCTTTGGATGTGCGGGCTGCATTGTCTTTAGAAAGTACAGCGCGCACACACACACGAACACAAACAAACACCAATATTTATTATTAGAGACGCGTCATGATGGTATAATTTTTCTCAACCTTTTATAATTGAGTTTATTTAAGTATTGCGCTGCCGCGCAATACTTATTTATTTCCAGTGTCACATCTCAATGTTAATTTAACCTAGAAAAGCCTATGACGATCATAACCTTTTCATTTTTTCTTCCCACCTTTTTGTCCCTGATGCCACTCATTTTTAATTCTTTGCTAATTCTAATAATATTATAAATTCAAAGTGTAAAAACATTTGTCTGACGTCAGGGTCAAAACGAATGCCTTTGCATATAGGTGGATTATAATCTAGAGAGTAACATGGGCTAATTTTTATTTACATTATTGAAATATTTTTCTTAATAATTCCAAATTTCGCTTTTTTCATTGAGAATCAATGGACATTTTCTAATAAAATTTAACATTTTCCCTTCATTGTTGTAAATAATTCAAAAGCCGTAATAATAATTTGCCTATTTTCAGTTGAATGATTTTCACGTGAAACATGAAACTGAAGAAACTGAAATAGTTTTTTTTTTTTTTTTTTAAGAATTAAAAAGAAGATGAATATGGCGTCATAGTGGAAATAAAAATTACATTTTCAAGCAGACTTTTTAAGTTCAGATTGTAATTTTTTGACCAAACTACAGCAACCTGCATTACTGCACTGGTGAAACATTTTGAATTATACACTATATTGCCATTAATGACCGGCAACTTTCAATTTTAGACATTTTGTCGAATATTTAGAAATATATTTGACAGATTCTTCTGGAGTTTCAGGATTGAAAAGAACAGGTAAGACCTCATATTTAGCAATGTCGATTTGATAAGGGGGGAAATTAAAGGGCCAGCAAAAAATTAAAGAAAAAAAAACAATACTTGGGATCACCCTGTAAAATAAAATGCATCTCGAAATGATCTATCGCTACCGAATATAAATAAACAGACATTGTGAAATATGTGTATTCTTTTGTATAAGAATAGCACATATATTAATAGAGATATAGAGATTTATTTTAAAAAATTAAAAAATTCTTGCATGTTTTTTGCTTATAACATGCAGGGTTTTCAACCAAATTTAACGCCTGTTTCAGAAAAATTGACAAAATATAGTAGAATCAATATAGTGCAATTGGAATATAAATATATTAAATATTTTAGGAAATATAAGCAGTTGTATGAAATAATTTTTATCTGCGCATGCGCGAACGATAACAAAGATCATTTTACATAATTTAATAGTAAATTCTATGGAGCAACTTATTAAAAAAAATCTAGTCAAATATCGTAAAAATTCAGAAAGATATGCGGCGTTAGAGTGAGCAAATTTTTAATTGTTCTCTAAAAGCAACTGAATGATAAGGGATTTTCCACAAATTGTCATTTTTAATTTTTAATTTTTTTAAATTTTCATTTCTTATTGATGCTTTAGTTCTTGGATAACCACCCGAACGGGCCTGTACCATGATCAAAAGAAGTATCAAAATCGAAGCATATTTACCAAATCTACTCGTTCATACTCACTAAATACTAATTTTTTTCTGAAAGTCAGTTAATAAAAAATGACAATTTGTATAAAATCCCTTATCATTCAGCTGCTTTTAGAGAACAACTAAAAATTTGCTCACTTTAACGCCGATATCTTTCTGAATTTTTACGATATTTGACTAGATTTTTTTTAATAAGTTGCTCCATAGAGTTGACTATTAAATTATGTAAAATGATCCTTGTTATCGTTCGCGCATGCGCAGATAAAAATTATTTTCTACAACTGCTCAAAATCCCTAAAATATTTAATATATTTATATTCCAATTACACTATATTGTTTCTACGATATTTTGTCGATTTTTCTAAAACCGGCGTTAAATTTGATTGAAAACCCTGCATGTTATAAGCAAAAAACATGCAAGAATTTTTAAATTTTTTAAAATAAATCGCTATACCTCTATTAATATACGTGCTATTCTTACACAAAATAATACACATATTGCTCAATGTCTGTTTATTCATATTCGGTAGCGGTAGATCATTTTGTGCATTTTATTTTACAGGGTGATCCCAAGTATTATATTTTTTCTTTGATTTTTTGTTGGCCCCCTTATTGCCCACCTTAACAAATCGACATTGCTAAATATGAGGTCATACCTGTTCTTTTTAATCCTGAAATTCCAGAGGAATCTATCAAGTATATTTCTAAATATTCGACAAATTGTCTAAAATTGAAAGTTGCCGGTCATTAATGGCAATATAGTGTACATAGGTAAATTGCATCACAAATTGTGACGCGATATCGCACAAATCAAAGCCTGATGATGATACCCTCCATTAATTTTGAAATGTGTTAGTCTGAATGCAGTAGTTATTAAAAAACTTGACATATTAAACAAAAACCTAATTTTCAGAACAAATTAAAAAAAACAAAATGTATTTCCTAAATTGTTTAAGCCCGAGAAGGGGCAGATATTGAGATATTTCATTCAATTCGTTCTACATTTAATGCTAAATTTTTGTAACAAATAAGTTAAACCAATTGAACATTAAAAAATAAAAATGAAATTCATACAATATAATACTTTAAACACCTATATACTTAGATTGCGTTCAAATGAAATCGAAATAAATCTTAGACTTTTTCCATTTTTAAGTTCTAAATATTTGTACTGCAGATTTTGCATTATGTTTATGACGATTATACATAATATGATAAGATACATGCAAAATACAAAACTTAAAAAAAAAAGTCTAAGATTTATTTCGATTTCATTTGATCGGAATCTAAGTATATAGGTGTTTAAAGTATTATATTGTATGAATTTCATTTTTATTTTTTAATGTTCAATTGGTTTAACTTATTTGTTACAAAAATTTAACATTAAACGTAGAACGAATTGAATGAAATATCTCAATATCTGCCCCTTCTCGGGCTTAAACAATTTAGGAAATAAATTTTGTTTTTTTAATTTGTTCTGCAAATTAGGTTTTTGTTTAATATTATTATGGTCTGCTTTAACTTAATATATTCGATGCATTCTGAAGTAAAAATTTGAATTATTATCAAAGAGATCTTTATATTAATTTATAGGGAAAATTATTGTATTACCAATTTTTATATTGTTTAGCTGAACTTGGCCCAAATTCAAAACAATGACCGAAAACAGCCTTCGCCCACCTATTGTGTGGACTTTACTCCAAAATTTCTTGGGTCCCTCCGGTTCCGTCTAAGAAGTCATGGAGCAACGTTTAAAAAAACTGTCGTGCGGATGTCCTGGTATATCGAATGTATTATCCGAGATTTATCATCCGGAAAAATTTCATCTGTAAGACTTTGGCTGTGATAATTTTAGATCTAATGCACCTCGCCCCTACGCCTATAGAAGTTCCCAAAATGATTAAAAGCCTTTTTTTAATTATTATAAGAAGTTATGGTGCCAAAAAGATTTACACCTGTGTCCACACTTAGTCACTGCCTTTACAGTGTTCGTACGGGTCCTTGAATTTCCAGACTAACAAAATTCTTCGGTACCAGTATTTTCTTATTAAAAAATCTCTCCTTAAATAAGGCGAAATTTCGTCTGTTTAAACTAGATTTATTTTTCTATGAAAAAATACTGATATTTGAAAATAACGGTATCCTACGAACCCTGCTTTAAGTAGATTAATGTATCTTTTTTTAACCATTATTTGGCTTTGAAAATAACGGTACCCTACGAACCCTGCTTTAAGTAGATTAATGTATCTTTTTTTAACCATTAGATTTAGTTTTGAATCCCTCCCATCCCATCCCCCCCCCCATATGCAAAAATGCGTTTGGGCCCCTTTTAAGTGATGAAGAATTACGCAATCACACAATTACACCTTCTACAAAAGCGAACAAAATCTAAAACGAAAATTTAACCGGTTTCATGAAATTCCTTTTTAGCAGGTTTTACTACAAAAGATATTGTTTGTAGCAACATGTTCAGGTTACAAAGTCTGGGTACCCTCCCCCCCCCTCCCGTTCAATAGTTTATTGATTTGCTGTCTTGAATTTTCATATATTGTACTCGGAGACCGTTAACCAGGCCCCTACCTCCCGGGATTTGACCCAGTTTAACGGGTTTGGAGATGCACTGGAGAGCGGGGCGAAGCAATCGCCTGATCGCCGCATGGCGGCGATCTACGTCAGCAAGCACTCAGGCCAGCTAGGAAAACTGAGCCTGTATTTCTGAGATGTTTATTGCTCTTTTTTGAAACTGTAATTTGGCGCCGCATACCGCGTACTTGCCATCATACCAGGTGTCCCAAAAAGGACTGACTGATTTTAAAATTCAATAACTTGCAAACGGTGACAGATATTTAAAAAATTCTTGCAGGAGGGTTATGCATAAGGTCAAAAGTTTTATTACAGTGATTTTCGATTTTAGTTCGAATTACAAACAATAGATGGCGCTGTTAGCAATAGTCGCTAAACACAGGCTCGAATTCTGTTCCTTTCTCTTGTTCCATGCTGAAAATGGAGATGGAAATGTATTATCCGGGCCACGAAGTACCAAAAATCGAGCCTGAATTCAGCGTCTATTGATCGCAGCGCCATCTATTGTTTGTAATTCGAACTAAAATTGAAAATCACTGTAAAAAAACTTTTGACCTTATGCATAACTCTCCTGCAAGAATTTTTTAAATATCTGTCACCAGTTGCAAGTTATTGAATTTTAAAATCAGTCAGTCCTTTTTGGGACACCCGGTATATTGTACTCATTTATTTACTAGGACAAAATTAAGTTTAATGGAAAAGCACATAACAAATTTAAAAATAAAATATCAGATATTTACACCCATAAAATGTAATATATTCGAATTCTTTTGAACAGTTTAGCATATTCGTAGGATTTAGTTACCCACTATATAAAAAAAATGTTAAGATTGAAACCTATTTGCAATAGTCATCGCTTTGCAGATTGCAATATGAATTATAAAAAGAAATTAAAAAAACACCTGTTATTTTCCGCAATCTCAAGATGTTATTCATCCTCTTTATGGAACACCGTGTATTATTTTAATGGACTTTACCCAGGAATGGCAAAAGCCACGCCTCTGTTGGTATATAGCCTCCGAAAAGGACTGTTTATTGGACGAAGGGGAAGCAGCGTTAAAAACTTTTGCACGCTTATTGGTGTTTTCCTTTTATATACCTACTTTAACGTCACATGGGTAAAGTCCACTAGTCTTCATATTCTATATAAGGGATTTGTTTTTAATTTTATATCATCTAGCATATCAATTGTAAATCATTTTGTGATATTTACACAGAAACTTTTAAACTAGTATACTTACCTAAAAGTGTACCACAGTGCTATACCTGGCTTGACAGAAGTGAAATGCAGGCCGTTACTATGGTTACCTTGGAAAAAAATGATTGATAATGCAAGCGCTTATCTGGTAACCCAAGACCACGGGATACTTCTAATCAGTGACTTCACTGATAACATGTTCATATCGATAAGGAATAGATTTATATTTGTAATAAAAATAAATTAGTGCAAATATGATAATTATAATTAGCAATTAGCATTTTTAATTATGTAATCTAGCACAATAATTAATACTATACATTTATAAGTATACGTTTACATGTACATATAAGTAATGGAAAACTCAATAAGTCCTATTCTTCACTAAATAACAATGGTTTAATAAGTTCTGGATTAACATTATACTTAAAACAGCAGAATTATAATATTTACAATAATTAAGGGTAAATAGGGCTTTTTACTGAAAGTATATCAATTTTCGCAGTGGTACGCATGATCAGGCCGTCTGTCCAGATCAAACTGTAGAGCGCTCTGGCCTGAAATTGAACAATTAATTCTCAGGCCAGAGCCCCTAAAAAACTATGCCTCAGCATATCGTTTGGGCTGGGTCTTGGACGCCAGAGCTTTCTCATGTGAAAGTTGCATCATCTTGTTTCTATATGGAGTATGCCGTGGGAATCTCTCCCCGCTCACCCCCCCCCCTGCATATATATTACATACAAGTTTACTATGTATATTTACTTTAACTATATATAAGCCTATATTTATATGCGTTACATACAACATTTGCTTTAAACTCGCTTCATTTAAATCTAAATCCTAAAAGGAAATGAAATTGCACCATATTTCTTGCCTATCTGTTTATTATTATTATTATTTTATTTTGTATATGAAAATATTTTTAATTTCGATAAATGAATGGTTACATTTATCACTGACCTCATTTAACCTGTTGCTGTTTTATCTCAATAAATTTAAAATACTCTGTCACTTAAATAAGAAAAATAAAAACCTGGTGAATTACTAAAGTTGATGAGTTTTCCTGAATTGTTTGATGTTTAATGACAATTTTGGTTTGATTAAGATTGAACGATCGCGATTTCAAACCTTCTTGCGCTGTACAAAAAACCCCGTTGTGCTTACATTTTCTAAGCTTACTTGAAAAGTGTTAACGATTTTAAGTCTAGTTGTCCTATCTCTTTTTCCATGAACATTATTGCAAACATCTTAATGGATTTTCGATATTTGTGAAATGGAATTCTTTTAAAAAACAAATAAATTTATAAATTTCACTGAATATTGGATTGCATTTTCCTAGAACTACCAGGGGGATCTGCCCCCTACGAGCTACGCTCGCCAACCCCCCGTTCAGACACCGCAGACTCTAAAAGCATGCTAATTTGACCGGCTTTAAAAAGATTTCGGACGTTTGAATTATAATTTAAAAAACAGTGGCGATCTCCCTATAAACGGGTTTCTATTCATTTCTCTTTGATTGGGGAATTTTAAGGCCCAATCAGCTGCTATTAAAAGATACAATGGCTGTTTCCGTCTTTGATTAAATAAAATCAGTTAAACATTTCAAAATAAGCTAATATAAAATGAATTAAGTAAACAGAGTCTTTGTCTCCCGGTATTTTTTAACAAAGTGAAAAGTAAGTTTTTTTAAATAAGACATTTTAAATGTATCGTTTTTAATCTGACGTAATTTTCACAAAACTTTTTTTTCTCTTTTTAATATTTACGTGAAAATACTTTTGTTAAAAATGAAATATTATTTGCGCTGTACTAACAAAAATAGTCGAAAAGATCATCTCAAAATATCAAATAAATGTTTCACGCAATTTTTAATTTTAAACTGTTTTGCAATATTATTTTTTGTTCATTTTACATAATAAGTGTAATGTGACGTAAATGTGACGTTGTGACGGTAATTAAATGATCGTTTAAGTGGTTTAGAACAAATTGCGAAGGTCTTTTAATAAATTCTATTGATCGTTAAAGAAATAATAAAACTGGAAACGCCTTACTTGAAATGTAGACAATGAAGAGGCAATTTGATGAAAACAAATAATATTCTTTATTCCATACGTTAGTTGAATAGAAGGTTATGAAATTCTTGCTTCTGGTCACCATTTTAAATAAAAGGACTGAATCTTTTAAGAAGAGAAAAATAACGGCCAACATGGAATAAATCCATGGGATTCCTTTTAATGAGAGCAGCACAACTTTTAAGGATTAAACTTTGAGAAAGAACATATCCACATAACAAAAATATGACCCATAGTACGGCAAACTTTTTCAGTCAAAAAGAGCGGCACGGCATTCGAACGGCCGGCCAGCGGGCTGGCGCTCCGCTAAAACTACGTTAAAAGACTACATCTTTTGCAGACAACATCAAACTAAATTCTGAATTTAAAATTAACGAGTTTTAGTATTTAAATGATGAATACGGGGTTGACAAAGTAATTAAAAGGCAGAATTTAAATTGATTAGCTAAATTAACATTTACGGGAAATTAATGAAAATCGAATTACAAGCTGCAGAATTCAAAATGTTTCACTGATTGGAAAACGAAACCAAACGATTCTCCTGTCAGCGATCAGCGTCAAAAGAGGGCGGCGCATAATTTCAATGACGTCATCATAATGCAAGCTGTCTCCATCGATACGAGAGCTCCAGAAATGTGCTCCTAAAATAGCAGAGTGCGCATGCGCAAGTTGCCGACCCGCTCCCAAAGCAGATATGAATATCGGCGGTGAAAAATAAACTTGCTTTACGGTGAGAGATAAAAGCGTCAACATCGCGGCGTAAAGATTGAGTTTAAATAGACATCGATGCAAAAAAAATAGCTGAAAGGAAATAAAAATAAACCAAATTTAAATACTGTGAGAAGTATTCTCACATTACCTCCCTTCACCGAGAAAATTTTGTAAGACCAGGAGATGTAAAAGGCAAAATTGATCAAAAACCTTTTACAGAAAATGGGATGACAAAATTTTGAGCTGCCAAAGCGAAAAAAAATCATTAAAGTCGAACAATAAAATTTAAAGTTAAGGTGCTGGAAAAAAAATTGGTGATTTAACAGTTGAAAAAAAAAATTGGTGATCTAACAGTTGAAAAAAAATTGGTGCTAGAAAAAAAAATTGGTGCTGGAAAAAAAATATTGGTGACCAAAAGTAAGAGAGAGAAAAAGAATATACATTGCATAAAGTACATTCATAATCCAAAAGTATACAATACATCAAGTATACAATAAAAATGCCAAAAATACAGTAACATTGGCAAAACCTTCTATTTGATCTCATAAAATTATCATGATAAAAGTATTAACATATTTTAAGTTAACAAACAAAATTGAGATCATTGACTAGTCAAAACAAATTTTGCTATCTTGGTACCAAATAAAAACAGAATTAACTTCTGATAAAAGTTGCAAATACAAAAGCAACAAAAAAGTCAAGAAACATTTTGTAGTTTGACTTTTACAACATGCCTAGGACTTTTTAATTTTAGAATTATATCTAAAAAAATAAAGAGTTTTCTTTATTACTCTTAACATGAAAGGAAATGAAATGGCCATATATAAATAAACTTTCATAAAACTCAATGATATCATTTTAGTGTATCAAACTTTATTTCATTTAAATTAAAACAGACAACCAATTGTATGTGATACCAATTGTGTAACTGAGTCGTGCACTACTCAGTCACCCAAACAAGGTATCCCATAAAAACAAGTTGCTATTTCAATCAAAAGACATGTCATAATTAAGTGTCATAAATCCCATCTTAGACACAATTTCTTTAAACTTTATACTTTACTCTATAAAAATTTCAATGTATTAGTCATAAGAATTCTTAATATATATATATATATATGAGACTCAAAAGATTAGATAAATATACATATACCATGGTTTTACTTCAAAATATGATAGACTGGTGATCACCAAAAAAAAAAAAAAAATTAAGTACTTCCATATAGAATGAAAGAAAAAAATTGACAAAATCATGAGTTTATAAAACTAAAATACCATGTACCAGGAATATAATTTTTAAATAATCATTTAAAATATAATATAGAAATAAAATTATTACAATTCAATGTTAATCTCACAATGATGATAATGACGAAAATGAAATCATCAGCAACACTGTAAACAAACACAAAATTAGATATATATATGTAAATATCAAAGTCCACAACCATGCCAATGACCATCATGCCCTAGCCATCAGCATATCTATGAACAAAAATAAACACATATAAGAACTCCTACGTAAAATTTTAGGTGGCTTGGATCTCCTAACAAGGCTCCTAACATCTTAAGTAAAAGAAAATTTTAAATATAAATAAGAATATAATAACACTGTGTAACTGCAGGTGGGTAAAGGCAATGTTTTTGGATTCAAACCAATGTTCATTGAGTCCAGAGCCATATGGAACAAGGCTATTTAAGATAAACAGATGTCACTGAAAGTTTAGTAACACAGCATGAAGTGGTACACTGGTACTAGTATTTCATTTTAAGGTTGTACACAAGCACTAAAATAGATAATTGCATACACTAAAACAGATGCTGTCGAAAAAAAACTGGAACATTCACTTTATCATCAAAATTAGATGATTTTTGCATGATGACATTAGAACATTTTAACATGACAAGAGACTTTGTAGAAAGTGAGAATGCATTGCATTCTCTTTGAAGCACTTAACTGACGACATCGTACTCATTACTGCAGAGCAATCATACTTCTGCGACACATACATGAATCACTTTTGCAGAGTTAACAAGGACGAGAAGTCGGTGGTGCACTTAATAATAAAATTAGTATGGTAGGACATAATCGGTATTTGAGGTCAAGAAGCACTTTTTTTTTTTTGTAAAAAAAAATTTCACTACATGATTTATAGAAAAAAATTCTATATATATATAAATGCGCTGGTAAAAAAAATTTCCATCTAGACTTGTGCTTTTCTGTAATCTTCTTGTATTATTTGTAGGTATGAAGAGAAGACATTAATAAATTTCACTTTCTTCATAAAACATTGAAAATTTCAAAATTAAGGTCATTTTTACTATTCAATTCTTCATAAAACAAAAAATCTTGAAAATGAACGAATCTTTTTTTTTATATACTAAAGTAATGAGGCAAATGGCAAAATAAAAACTTAGAGGCTTTGGGTATGAAATAAGATTAAAGTAAAAGGCACTATGCACATAATAAATAAATAAATGTGGGGAACTTTTCAAAATAACTTGATCTTGCATAAACACTGTAACAAATATTCACAAACTTCTTATATTAATGAGATTTTACACTTGATTATCAATGAGCAAAAATTTTGCAATGTGAGGATGAATTGCTACACACAAGCAAAAATTAACTCTGAATACTTTTAATTGCACCTGCTAGAATATTTGGAGGAAATGCAGCATAATAAAATAAAGTTGTCGAAGGTAAAATATATCAGTAATTTTCAGGTAATATAAATTTAAACTTCCTTGTTTTGAGAAGACTTAGAATAATGATATGGTGTGAGTAACTGAGTTCTAGCAGCATACAAGTCAACAATTTCACTTGATGAGGATATTTACTCTCACATGAGAAATGTTAACTGACACACTATCATAATCAGTAATGAAAATTATTTATTTATTTATTTTTAAGAGAACAAAGTAGTAAACACTATTTGTAGCTTCACAAACCGAAGAACTCTAATGAAGTGGTTTCATAAATGGATATTTGCCTATAAATGAACAACATCTTCACCAGGCATCTTATGGCTGGATACGAAACATACACACAAAAAAATGAACTATTGTAGATGTAGGAAACTTTTGAAGAAGTAGGTAGGTAATTTTATAATTTTTAGCTTCCATGATAACATGTGCAACAACAGAGAAGAGACCAGAAGAAATGGATGTCACACAAAACCACTGACCACCTTCATCAGGTAAGCAACAGATGAATGGAAGAAAAGTCAGAAGAATGTCATTACAGGTAATTAAATTTTTCTAGTAGCATATACAGGAACAGTCATAATTAAATATGGCAAAAAGCACATAACTTAAGAGCTATTGATAGTTAATAAATATATAAAAGTAATCTTCACTATTGGCAAGGAAAAAATATTTTTCTTATGGTGAATGGAATTTTTAAGTAGAACTGTTACAGGATTGAAGAAGCCACATTTCATTTTAAATGAAAAAAATAATGTTGCTCTTTTTATTTTTATAAAGCAACATGAGAATAAGGTATGATGATGTCGATGTGGATATGTCATGCATAGACTTATAAATTTGTGAAAGAATTGAATTTGCCAAAGAGAATTGAAGCAATGAAAATTTGAATATTTTCAATTTGTTAGCTGAGAGTTCTATAACAACACCAATAGGTAAATTTAAAAACAGGAACAGTTCTTTAAATATTAGAGATGAAATCAGACTAGTCCACAAGACAACATGCTAACTATATAGCATATCTCACAAATTATTTGAGGAGCAAGTCTAAGAACTTTTCAAAGGGGATAACTGTTTATAAATTTTCATATTATATTTTTGTTATTAAGAGAAGCAGGCAATACTTCAAAATAATCATACAGGATAATTACTACTATAAATTACTTGAAGAATACCAAACTTCAGTTGGAGAAAATAGGCATAATGAGATGAGAACAACTTTAAGTGAAGAACAAAATTTCTCAGCAACAAGAATTAAAAATAATACTTCAATAAAATTTCAATTTTTTTTTTTTTTAATATTGAAATTCAAATTTATAATTCATTTAAAGTGCCATTAATAAGTAGAATATTTAAAAAAATAACCCAAAAGCCATGCCTCCTAAAATATCACATTATGTTCTTGAGAACAATTTTTGCCAAACTTCAAATTCATTGCAATTATTTGAGAACATAAATTCATTTATACAAATATTTCAATTTCAATAAATATTCTTCAAAATTATTTTTAATTCCAAAATTTTCAATCAATTAAAAAAAATGTAACTGCCTCAGAATTCTATTCTTAAAAACAGAATATTGCTATTATTTGCACCAACATAAAATTCATTTTCAATATTGTAATTATATAAATTCATTTCTTGATTAGAATAATAATATATTCTACAAAATACAGTAAAATTTAAATATGAATTCTTTAGAATATTGTAAAAAAAATTGTAACTACGTAACAAAAAAAATGGCATAACTCAAGAATTTTTCAGAATGAGAACATCAAATATTTTAAAATATTTTCATAAATTATATCCAATAAATCTTGAATTAAATTAACCATTTTCTTTTGAACTAATGAGAACAATTCCTCAAAAAAATTTTACTTGACTTTCTTGAATAACGATCTTAATTTTCTTCAAAAATTAGAACAAGTTTCATGAAAATGTAGCTTCTATTAAAATATTTCAACCAAAACTCTCATAATTCTTAAAAAATGAACAAAAAGTTCTAAAAAAATTATCTTCAAGAATCAGTATTTTTTTTTTAAATTGCAATAATCCCAAAGCAACCACGTTGCAATTCGAAAGGTACTACGGCGCCAAATGTGACGGTAATTAAATGATCGTTTAAGTGGTTTAGAACAAATTGCGAAGGTCTTTTAATAAATTCTATTGATCGTTAAAGAAATAATAAAACTGGAAACGCCTTACTTGATATGTAGACAATGAAGAGGCAATTTGATGAAAACAAATAATATTCTTTATTCCATACGTTAGTTGAATAGAAGGTTATGAAATTCTTGCTTCTGGTCACCATTTTAAATAAAAGGACTGAATCTTTTAAGAAGAGAAAAATAACGGCCAACATGGAATAAATCCATGGGATTCCTTTTAATGAGAGCAGCACAACTTTTAAGGATTAAACTTTGAGAAAGAACATATCCACATAACAAAAATATGACCCATAGTACGGCAAACTTTTTCGGTCAAAAAGAGCGGCACGGCATTCGAACGGCCGGCCAGCGGGCTGGCGCTCCGCTAAAACTACGTTAAAAGACTACATCTTTTGCAGACAACATCAAACCAAATTCTGAATTTAAAATTAACGAGTTTTAGTATTTAAATGATGAATACGGGGTTGACAAAGTAATTAAAAGGCAGAATTTAAATTGATTAGCTAAATTAACATTTACGGGAAATTAATGAAAATCCAATTACAAGCTGCAGAATTCAAAATGTTTCACTGATTGGAAAACGAAACCAAACGATTCTCCTGTCAGCGATCAGCGTCAAAAGAGGGCGGCGCATAATTTCAATGACGTCATCATAATGCAAGCTGTCTCCATCGATACGAGAGCTCCAGAAATGTGCTCCTAAAATAGCAGAGTGCGCATGCGCAAGTTGCCGACCCGCTCCCAAAGTAGATATGAATATCGGCGGTGAAAAATAAACTTGCTTTACGGTGAGAGATAAAAGCGTCAACATCGCGGCGTAAAGATTGAGTTTAAATAGACATCGATGCAAAAAAATAGCTGAAAGGAAATAAAAATAAACCAAATTTAAATACTGTGAGAAGTATTCTCACAGACGTAAGTTATCCTATTTAAGACTTCTAACGCATGTTAATGAATTTATTATTTTACAATATTCTTTCTCTTTTAAAATTGACGTGGAAATATAGTTTTTATGACGTAATTTTCAATGAGTTCCTGCTTTTTATATTTTCTGTTTATAATAGTCACCTGTAAATAAATTTTTAATTTGAAGCAAACATTATTGTTTGCGCTGTTTATACAGTTGACAACGGTTTAAATTAATACCATTTTCTAAAATATGTAAAAAATATCTCTCGAAATACTGAAAAATTGAATTTAAAATAGAAATAAAACTTCAAAAAATGAGTCAAATTAATAAACTGAGTGCAGTTTGCATACCGGGAAATTCTAATGCATAATATGATCTAAAAATGATTAAATTCCCATGTATAGTTTTTGCTCCTATAAAACATTTAATTGAACAATTTTGTCCAACTTTGGCATTAAATATCTCTTAAAATAATTCTTCGATTTGAAAACTGTCTGCATCAGCGTATTTATCAAACATTTCTCTATAGTACCACCGATTTTCATATTTTTGTATGCAATATTTTTCTTAATATTAACGAAGAAAGACTTCCGGTCACAAAAAATTCAAAACCGGCGGCGGCGGTGACAGCGTTAGTTACCCTTTTTTTAGAATAGAGAGATTCTTTTTTTTTCTTTCCTTTTTTTTTATAGCTAAGTTTTTTTCAATGTATTTTTATAGTGGCTGACATATATTGGAATACTTGTATTTTTTTAGCTTCCTTGTAGCAAATATGGCTTCTAAATGTTTAAGGATCAACTTCAGATCTTTTTCACATGTATTTTTACTTGTACATTTCAAGATTTGTTGATTATCTACGAAATATATTTGAAACATTTCGTTAACGAATATCGTTTTTATAAAGTAAAAAAGAAAAAAAGTGAATTAACGTAAAAATTAGGATGCTTTGAAGATATATTTAATATTTCTTTAAATACAGAAATAACAGAAGTGTTGTACTTTATTAGGTACTTTTTACATAAAATTGCTCTTTTCACGATTTTTGACATTGACGACTTTTTTTTATGTAAAATAGCTCGATTTATTTTTATATCATTGTCAAAATTTCTTTCAGTTGTAATTTCCAAAAACTATAACGAATTCTTATTCTTTTCTGAAATTTACTCCGCGTACCGCGTATGTTAATTAGGATTCAATTTAAGCTTGAAGAATATAGGAATATTTTGATAACTTCTAAGCAATTGCACAGCAGTAACATTTATTGTGGTATGCTCGATACCATTATAAAAGCAGTAGATAAAGAAATTCTAAATTTCTGCCTATATGCGTTGAAATTTTTTTTTTTATTTAGACTATTTCTCTTGACATTCTAGAAAAACAATTATATTTCCAGAGTCGAATAGCATCTCTGAGCCATCATTCCTGTACCTTCATATTATTACATGCTTTGTTTTAACTTTACAAGTATGTTTGTCGTGTGGCAGTCAAATCTTGTGACTCATTTTTCACCCACTTCCTGTTGACATAGAGTTTTGAAATTTGGAATATATATGTATTCATGAGGGCAATGCATGAATTGGACATTGATTTTAAAATTCGATCTCTAAGGGGAGGGCGGAAGGGGGGGCAAATTTACTTAATGGTTACGTTTGATTTCTTATGGAGAAATCCGCACGAACTTCAACAATGAATATTTGTTGAAAAGTACTAACGACAGGGTTGCCACATTAGCGCCAAATTTTAACCAGCTTGACGAAACATCGCCAAATTTGGCGACAAAAATAAGTTGCCATATAGGGAGCCAACTTGACGATAGTTGGCCAATTTGGCAAAATTTCCGTTTAAATCCATCAATCTTTCATAATCGATCTCATCGCGATTTAATTTAAAGTCTGTGCATTTAAGGTTTCTTTCAAGGTTTCATCTTTTCTATTTTTTAGTGCATTTAAAAAACATATATATTTTCTAGATTTTTGTGAATTTTAATGAAAGCATGCTTAAAAATTTTTCAAAATTTACATTTATATTTATTTAAAAGCAGGCTCTAGATGTTTAAAAAAAAAAAAAAAAAAAAAAAAAAAAAACTTCCAACTTAAAGATATCAAATTTCAGTTCGTAAAATAATGTAACGTTATTCCAATAAAACAATTTTTACTTACCATTTATTTAGCAATTTTTTGCTGTTTGTCCATTCTACCCATATGCTTGGATGATCAGTCCACTACCCCCTACATACTATATATACATACTCCCCTACATACTTATAATAATGGAAGCCATCAGTCCATCAGAATAAAATAACTCGGTGAAAGCGGAAACTCGGTTAGGCAGGACTCGGATAATCGGTACTCTACTGCATATTTCATTTTAAATATGATCTTTAGAATATTTTTGCTGGTGTTCAGAGGGACCTCCCCCTTGGATCCGCCACTGTAGATTACGTAGTTCAGTATTACATATTTTATGATCACATATTTTAAATTTTGAAATAAGTCGTCTATTATAAAATTAGTAAAATTCTCTTTGTAAATATACTTTGTGGAAGAGGGAGGGGGGCGGAGGGCGTGCCAAAATCCATGTTTGCCCCGGGTGAAAAAAAAAGGCTAGTTTCGGCCCTGGTGTGTGTGTGGGGAGGGGGGGAGGGTAGTCAAAAAGATGAAAAAAAGTGTCTTGGAGCATCATTGGACAGAATCATATTTCCAACTATTTAAATTTCCTGAAAGTACTTGATGATTACTTATAATAATTAATAATTCAAATATAAAAGAAATGAAACTGTGAGTTAAATGTTTTTTAAACACTTAAAAAAAAGACTTGCTAGTTTCATTATTATGATAAAGGTAATTAATATTTATAGTATTATTATCACAATATCAATGATTTAATTATTTTAGATAGTAAATATTAAATAGGGAATTTCAGAAAAATACTGCAATCTATTTATTGAGGCAACTGTATGGTACTAGTACTGGAGTGTCAAGCAATTATGTTATTAGAATTAAATTTTAATTCACGATGGGAAGTACAACTATGAAGTTAGTTAAATATTGTTGATAGATTAATATAATGTCAAAAAAACAGGAATATAATAATTATAATTATTAATTAAAAATTATTTTTAAAGCAATTCCTTAAGATTGTCCTTCACTGACACATTCACCCCACATTAACTTTGTTTATTATTATTATTTTGCCTGAAAGAAATACATGTCTTACTATTTAGTAAATTTTAATTTAATCAAATACTTTTATGTTTTGCAATAACCTTTTTAAATTTGCTCATAGTTTTTGATCCATTGATTAAAATTCATGTACCATTTTATAGTGTTAATAAATATTTTCACTTCATAAACCTTGCTTATTTTATTTTTGAGTCTGTGCATCTGTGAGTCTGTCTGTCTGTCTGTATGTGACACAAATTTTGTGGTCGCTCTATCTCAAGAACTAATGCACGGAATTTAATAAAAATTTATATTCAAGTAGTCCCTAATATAAATTGTGCTGATTAGTTTTTGGTGTAAATCGCCCAACAGGTGGCGCTGCTATGCTGCATTTTTCACAATTTCCGAAATAGCTATATCTCAAGAACTAATGCACGGATGTTCATAAAACTTCAAATTCTGTTAGTCCTTGATATTATTTGGTGCTGATTACTTTTTGGAAAAAATCGTTCAACAGGTGGCGCTGCTAAGCTGCATTATTTATGATTATCGCAACCGATATATCTCAAGAACTAATGCACAAATTTTCATTAAACTTAAGATTCATTTAGTCCCTGATATAAATTAGTGCTCTTTAGTTTTTGGTGTAAATCGTCCAACAGGTGGCGCTGCTACGCTGCATTTTTCACGATTTCGGCAATAGCTATATCTCAAGAACTAATGCATGAATTTTCATCAAGCTTCAGATTCAGTTAGTCCCTGTTATAAATCGGCCCTAATTAGTTTTTGGTGTAAATCGCCCTACAGGTGGCGCCGCTATGAAGAATTTTTTACGATTTCCGCAATAGCTCTATCTCAAAAACTAAATGCTCTATTTTCATCAAACTTCAGATTCATTTAGAAGTTGACATAAGTTGTTGATGATTAGATTTTGGTGTAAATCATCTAACCAGTAGCGCTGATATGCTGCATTTTTCAGGAAGTATTAATATGTATGAGTTAGAAGAAAGTTTTGGCATTGCCACATCCGACTAGTTACTATTTAGTTGAAGGTTTTATTGCTAATAATTCTGGGATTCGTTTGATTTTCCTCAAAATAAAGGCTCGAACTCTTTGGGATAGCTTTAAACTTTAGGGCCGTGCAAAGTGGCAAGTGGGTGGCAAAGGGGGCGATCGCCCCGGGCGCGGAAATTGAGAGGGCGCCACATTTATCGACAAACCTCGTTTTTTCTTTTTTTTTTCTTAAAAAAATTATATATTTACATATTGGGAATTTTTTTTCAATGAAAGTACGTCTATTTTTCGTTTCAAAGTTACTGCATTGGCCCTTGCCCTACACCCAAATACAAATTTATGAATAAGGATTTCTTCCCTGAATAGAGGCATTACGTTTTCACCTATCCCAGATTTTGGAAATATGAATCCCAACAAAAGGTTTTCGGTAAAAAAAAAAAAAAAGCGCCAAGTTCTCCTTAATGTTTCGGCCAGAAAAAGTAGTGATATCTGAAGTTCGCAGAAGTTAAAAGCTAAACATCCCAAATCTTTCATTGAAAATGGCTTCCTGCGACTTGGCCGTTAATGCCTTCTACAGCATTTGAAAATTAATGATTAGAAATTACGCATTCATGAATTATTTAAATATTAAAAGTAATATTAAAATGCAAAGAGGCAAATTCACATAACGACATTATAAGTAAAAGACTTCTGATAAATACCATTCAGTTACAACAAACATTATTTTTAATTACAGATCATTTAGTCCAATTGTGGTTTAATTGCCATTTTGTACGATCTAAAGCTAAACTCATTAACGTAAAACCCAAGAAATAAAAGAAAATTTACTTACTTCAATTCTCACAATATGTTATATTATATTTTATTGTATAATATTGAAATCTTGTGCATTGACGAAAGAGATTTTATTCGTTTGAACATTTATTATAGTTTGTTTGCAGACATTAAGAGGTATTCGATTTATAAACTGTTAAAAGCTGATACTAACTATGTTTTAGCAATTAGGGATATTATCTTCTGAATACAAGTGTTTTGTTATTTTTAACTTCTAAGCATTTAAATAGACTGAAGTGGTATAAATGCATTTTTTAAATGTGTATTTTATTTCTGTACTTTGTGCCACAAAATGCCTAAAATAATAAAAAAATGTTGTTGGCATGTAGCTCATTTGAACTTAACTTTAAAATTTGAAAAAAATCCTCTCGAAGGCATTAACGGCCAAGTCGCAGGAAGCCAATTTCAATGAAAGATTTGGGATGTTTGGCTTTTAACTTCTGCGAACTTCAGATATCACTACTTTTTCTGGCCGAAACATTAAGGAAAACTTGGCGCTTTTTTTTTTTTTTTTTTACCGAAAACCTTTTGTTGGGATATCACTACTTTTTGTATGTTTTTTCAAGTTTGTTTTTCTAAACTATATTAATATATAAAAAAAACTTTAATTTCGGTACTTTTATGTTAGCCGGGAGCAAATCTCCTCATTAGCATTTTGTTTTTTCGGCAATAGCAGTTTTCATTTTTCACATGTGAAAAATTAGAAATAATGCTTTGATTTTCCAATAAAATATTTTGGTTTATGTTATTATTTCTTATTTATTCATTTATTTATTTCTATGTTAAATATTCTATTAAATGAAATGAGGGAAATGCATCTATTTGGAATGAAATGACTGAAAAGTTTATATTTTTAAATGAAATGAATGCAATATGAACAATGGAGTTGGGAGCAGTATTTGGTGATTTGCCACTTGCGCCCGGCTAACGTAAAAATACCTAAATTTATGTTATTGAGCTTTACAAATTTATACTTTATTTATTTTTAAATTAAAGTACTAGCCGACTCTAGCAAGCAGTATTTACTCTATTAATTGCATGTTAAACGTTGCATCATGTTACTGTTATTCATAATTTAATTTTATTGCCCATTCTTTCGCCAAGTCGGAAGCTTTTGATAGAGAAATCAAGAACTCTTTACGATCATGAAAGCACATCATATATTTTGTGCTGTTATGTATTTCATCTTTCGTGACAAATATCTCTTAACTCACTTATGCATGTTTCCGTATCAGTTATGATTCGTTCTCTAATGCTGAAATTTTAAATCCTATTAAGAAATCTTTTCTAGTTGGGATCACTACCAATTGTTGTATTTTAACTGATACGATTGGATACAAGTGAAATGGTTCTTATGAAATCCTTTGACAATATCTGCATTTACATTAACCATATCGATGCTAATATCTTTTTGTTTCACGTTAACCTTTTCAATAGACTCGATTACGGAAGAATAGATGGTCTACGGGCTCACTGCCAAGATCCATTTGAAAATCTATCATTCTTCTCATCTGATCGTATTGAAGAATTAGCCAATAATGTGCCATGGTTTTAAGATTTTAGCTAATTTTATTCGAAACCTGAAAACTAAAATGCGAGGAACCGGATTATGGAAGATTCATTCTAACGTACATATCGATTAAAAGGTTACATATTATAGAATTATAATAATCATAAGGAGAACTGGCAGTTTCGGTGCTTTAATAGTTGCCGTAAATTCTCTTTATATAATACAGAAGTTTTAGAAGAGTAAAGATTAACAACATAGTCACAGTAAGTGTAATAACAGTACAATATAATAGCAATAGCAGATGTTTTGTGCAGTGACGAAACTATTGGCACTTCGGAAATATTCGTACGTTATACAATATAACTATTCAGATGATATGCGGAAAAATATAAATAGATGGCTCGCATTAATAATTAACTCATTGAAAAATAGCCACTAGCGTCAAATACTCCCAAAGCTTGGCGACATTTAGCGAAGTGTCGCCAAACTTGGTAATATATCATGTCAATTCTCAAATTTGGCGACAAAAATGTTTTCTTTTTTCTGACATCATAATGATGCATATGTATTATGTATTATACACATACTTATAATATGTATGATGCAAATGTATTACGTATTATATGCATATGCATAATATGTATGATGCATATGCATAAAGTTCATAACATCACTAAAGCGCACTTAACGGAATAGTGTTCCATAAATAGTACGGATATTTGCCAGATTGACCAGAGGGTCATTCCATGTCAGTTCAGGCAGGCATGTAACCCACCATCACAGATTTTGATGAAACTGCGTGTGTTTGTTCCTTTTATTAAGATATGATTCCCAGTATTTTTTTTTACTCCTTAGTCAAATAGTTTCTGAGAAAAAAATTGTCAAAATTTTGAAAAACTGCCATCAGTTGGCATTCTTGACTGCTCGATTTTCAAATGTAGCATGATATAAATATGATCATATTTCAATATCTATTCCACAAATCATCTTCAAATAATTTATGCATAATATATAGGGTACGTATTTTATGAAAAAAAAACTGTTACGCTTATATAACATTTTAAGTGTGTCTAAAAAAATGTTTAATCTTTGAAGTCGTGATTTTTTTATGAAAAATAATGCATTAACTGAAATAGCATTATTAACAAAAGGCGGTATTTTTATTAAATTTATTTTTTGTGGGGGATATACTTAAAGGTGTCCTTTACCTGATTCTGAAATAAAAGTAGTGGGATTTTGGGTGTTTTTAGTAGTATTTCATATTTAAAAATATTTTGAGGCGTATTTCAAATCAAATCAAGCAGAGTCATTCCATGTCAGTTCGCCTAAGACATTTAATTCACTGTCACAAATTTCAATGAAACTGGGTATGTTTATAGCTGATTTTAAGACAGGATCAAGGAAATTAAACGTGATTACAAGTAAAATATTTTTTAAGATAAAAAAAATATATCTAAATTTTGAAATTTTTTTAAAAATGTTTTTAATGACAGATCTATATTCAAAGACTGCATAAAAAAAGTCATTTCAATATAAAATCACGAAATAAGTTTCAAATAATGTATATGTGACAAATAATGTAGGCAGATTATTATTTATTGTTGTTTGTCATGTTTAAATGCTAAGAGTGTGTTTAATCTTGTGAATTCTTAAAATCAAGAATTTTGTGAAAAATAACGTGTTAATCAAAAATTTATTATTAACCGAAGGCAGGCTATTATTACTTTTTTTAATTGTACGTAAAAATATCTTTTCAATAGTTATAAAATAAAAATAGTGAAAATATGAGCAATTTTAACAAAATTTTCATAAAATGTGAATGTTTAATGATAAATATTGAAGCTTTTCATGCTAAGATGTACTAAAATGACTACGATATCATGTATTTCTACTCTTGCTTAAATATAATACATACAATAATAAAATAACAAATATTATTTACAGCAATAAAAATTAAATTAAATAGTACCAGTTCCTTTACCAACACTACATTGCTCAACAGCCGACTTAAAATCAACAGCCCACTCTTATTGAAAAATACTTTCAACTGTTCAAATAATAAATAAACTGCATTTAAAAATTTTAATATCAACTTATTATCTTAAGACGATGATAATAACTAAACAACATGATGAATTTATAAATCAGCTTTTAATTGAAAAGTCATGAAATGGTCCCTTTAAATATTGTTGTTCATCGAGTCAATCAAAACAAATTATATAAAAAAAATAGTGAGCCTAATATGCTGACTGCAATGACACTTCTAACAAAACTAATTAATTCATTACCATCTGAAATCAAACCCGAAAGATCAAAAAGAAAAAAAAATCATCTGTAGTGTGAATGTGACATACTCAGTGGTTGTTGAGGTAGGAATGTCTTTGTGACATTTTCACCTGTACTTCAATAAAATATAAACATGTAAGCTTTTTCATTCATCCAAATTAAGTAAAACAATTATAAAATTTTGTTGTCATTACACCACATGTTAAATTTTTCGTTACATACTATTAGATAAGTTCTTTACTTTTAGACATTATTGACATAATATCATAAAATTTACTATATGTATTTTCTATAAGTGTATAAACAATATATATATGCTTTATTAAACATAAATGAATAATTTTTAAATAATTTGTTTGAGAACAGGGATATATATATACACAAATATATATGTTGAAAATCCATCTTTCAGCAATATTGTGATGAAATAAATCAAATTACCGTAATTTCCGGTGTATAGCCCGCGGATCAAACAATCGTGTTTCGACCCAGAAATTAAAAAAAAAAAAATGTAACTTTTTAGATCACAGTAAATATTGGTCTTCAAATACTGAATAAAATTTCTGGGTCCAAACTGAATTGTTTGATCTGCGGGCTATACACCCGAAATTACGGTACATATCATTAGAAACTGAATAAAGTTACAAAAGTGCAACTCATTAAGTTTTAAATATTTTTTTAGATATAGTTATTTGAAAGATATAAATATAATGGATTATGCATTTTTTGCATATATTTAAAGCACAATACGTCAAAATTTTCTTCAAAAGAGTGAAATTTGGTATATATTTTAAATATTAGCAGCTAAATGCTAAATTTTCAATATTAACAGCCAAATATGAGTTTAAAGATTAGGACTGTCATTTTGAAAATTTCTATTGGGCGGTGAGGAGCTAGTGATTTTTCTCTTTTTTGGAAAGGGATAATTGCTCTTCGCCCTAGAAGTTTTACTAAAAAACAATATTGTATATTTTTTCCTTAAGAAACGAACATAAAAGATAATTTGAAAAATAAAATAAATGTATAAATAAAAATATTTCCAGAGATGATACATTGGATAGGTTTTACATTTGAAAATATTGATAATTTTAAATATGATTTAAATACTACTAAAACCAACCAAAATCCCACTATTTTTATTTCAGATCCAGTTATAATGTAGTATTATGTACAATTTAAAATTAAAAAAATAGTCATAGAAATTCCGCCTCTGATTGATAAAGTTTTTTTAATAATTTCATTATTTTTTGTAAAATATTTTTGATTTCAAAGATTTTACAATTTTTTAGACACATTTAAATATTTTTTAACATTACAGCAATATTTTTTTCATAATCTACATACTTTATTTACCTTGCTTAAATTATTCGAAGAAGATTTCTTTATTAGTTATTGAAATATGATTTTATATATAAAATGAGGCCTTTGAAAATTGAACAATTATTAATGGCAACTCGTGGCGTTTTTCCAAAATTTTGCTATTTTTTTCTCATATGTTCACTATTTTTATTTTATAACCATTTAAAAGATATTTTTACTTAATAATAATAAATTTTAATAATAATAATAAAATAATTTTAAAATTTAATAATAAATTTTTGATTAACACATTATTTTTGACAAATTTCTTGATTTTAAAAGTTTATAAGATAAAAGACACTCTTAGTGTTTAAACATGATAAAAAACAAGAAATAATAATCAGCCTACATTATTTGTCACATATACATTATTTGAAACCTATTTAGTGATTTTATATTGAAATGACTTTTTTTTTTTTTTTTTTTTTTTTTTTTTTTTTTTTTTTTAATGCAGTCTTTGAATATCGAACTGTCATTAAAAAAATTTAAAACACTTTTTCAAAATTTTGATATTTTTTATCTTAAAAAAATATTTTACTTAGGATCAAGAAAATTAAAGGTGATTACGTCTTAAAATAAGCTATAAACAAACCCAATTTCATTGAAATTTGTGACAGTGATTAAATGGCTTAGGGGAACTGACATGGAATGACTCTGCTTGATTTGATATGAAATGCACCTCAAAATATTTTTAAATAGGAAATACTACCAAAAACACCCAAAATCCCACTATTAGGTAGCTTTCATTACAAAAAGCTACCTATTGCAGCCGTTCGGAGGAAAGCGATTTCGAAAAATTTTGGTATATTTTCATCGATCATGACTCCCAGACCCCGAAACCACCCTCCGTTCAAAAGTTGATATATATATATCTGACCTTTGTCATGCTGTAACTCTCGAATTTATGAACCGATTTGGATGTAATTCGGTATGTGCATAGTACATACCAATGTCTCGACCGAGTTCGTTGGCCAGCTTCATCCGCCATTTTGTTTCAAAATGGCGGCCATTTAAAGTTTTCTTAAAAATTTTAAATTTGAAATGTGGTACCAAAGAATTGAAAATGGAAAAATATTTTTTTCTTATGTATTTGACCTTTATACAAAGATTCCGGAGCAGTTTTTGTTTCGTCTATATCTTAAAAAATGGCTGAGTTATAGCATTTTGAATTTCTAGCGTGGCTGACATTTTGAAACGTCCTGGATTTTGTCACGCGATAAAAAGCGTATTTATGAACCGATTTGGATGTAACTTCGTTTGTACATAGTACATACCAATGTCTCGACCGAGTTCGTTGGCCAGCTTCATCCGCCATCTTGTTTAAAAATGGCAGCCATTTAAATTTTTAAGAAAAATTTAAATTTGAAATGTGGTACCAAAAAATTGAAAATTGAAAAATATATTTTTTGTATGTATTTGACCTTGATACAAAGATTCGGGAGCAGTTTTTGTTTCGTCTATATCTCAAAAAATGGCTGAGTTATAGCATTTTGAATTTCTAGCGTGGCTGACATTTTGAAACGTCCTGATATTTGTCACGTGATAACAGGCGTATTTATGAACCGATTTGGATGTACTTTGGTGTGTACATAGTACATACAAATATCTCGACCGAGTTTGTTGGCCAGCTTCATCCACCATCTTGTTTCAAAATGGCGGCCATTTAAAAAAATTTAAAAAATTTAAAATTTAAAATGAGATACCAAAATATTAGAAAATGAAAAAGATTTTTTTTTGTATGTGTTTGACCTTAATACAAAGATCACGGAACAGTTTTTGTTTTGTCTATATCTAAAAAAATGGCTGAGTTATAGCGTTTTGAGTTTCTATTGTGGCTGACATTTTAAAACGACCTGATTTTTGTCACGCTTTAACAAGCGTATTTATGAACCGATTTGGATGTTACTTGGTCTGTACATAGTACATACCAATGTCTCGACCGAGTTCGTTGGCCAGCTTCATTCGCCATCTTGTTTCAAAAGGGTTGCCATTTAAAAAAATTAAATTTAAAATTTAAAAGGAGGTATTAAAAAATTGGAAAATGAAAAAGATTTTTTTATGTGTTTGGCCTTGATACAAAGATTCCGGAGTAGATTTTGTTTCTGAAAATTTGTTCTTTTGTTTATATCTTAAAAAATGGTTGAATTATAGCACTTTGAATTTCTAGTATGGCTAACATTTTGAAACGATCTTGTATTTGTTACGCGATAACACACGTATTCGCCTATTTCCATGTGAGAAAGCATGTGGATAGTATACATCAACATCTCAGCCAAATATAAGTTACTTTAAATAAAAGCAGCTCGGATAAAGCTGACTAATTTCGTGAAATTCTCATTCATAATGATTTAGTATTGATAAAAATTAGTATTGAATCTCCTATATTCGGTTTCCACTAAATTGAGCTTCGTGTGTTTGAATAATATAAATTGGCTTTTTTAAAATAAGGTATTTGAAAGCTACCTCTTCCTCCCGGCACTGGCCGGAAGGACTTTTTTTTTTCAGAATCAGGTAAAGGACACCTTTAAGTATATCTCCCATAAAAAATAAATTTAATAAAAATACCGCCTTTTGTTGATAATGCTTTTTTTGTTAATGCATTATTTTTCATAAAAAATTCACGACTTCAAAGTTTAAATATTTTTTTAGACACACTTAAAATGTTATAAGCGTAACAATATATTTTTTCCATAAGCTGCGTACCCTAAATATTGTGCATAAATTATTTGAAGATGATTTGTAGAGTAGATATTGAAATATGATTATATATATGACATGCTACATTTGAAAACTGAGCTATCAAGAATGCCAACTGACGGCAGTTTTTCAAAATTTTGACAATTTTTTTCTCAGAAACTATTTTACCAAGGAGCAAAAAAAATTACTGGTGATCATATCTTAATAGTAAGAACAAACACACGCAGTTTCATTAAAATCTGTGATGGTGGGTTACATATTGATATTTTACTGCCTGATTTGACGTGGAATGCCCCCAGAGTGCTATTGAGATTGATTCCGACATTTATAACACATCAAGAAGCGTCTGTACACACCATCACCTCATCGAGTTTACACCTGAAATTTTAGAATTAGTTAAAACTAGATTAGCATATTAAAATGCAACTGGCCTGTTAAGTCATATCTTGGTAGAAACCACCTGAAGACCTAATTTTAGTGGTTGACTGATAGATTTACTATTGTATTTTCCTGTATCCAAAAGTATGGAAACATGGAGGAATGGGTGCAGGAAAACACAAGGGAAAATCCACCAATTAATTGGTAAAATCGGGTCTGTAGATGGTTTCCACAAAGATATGGCTTGGCAGGCGAGTTACATTTTAATACGCTAATCGATTTTTAACTAATCCTAAAATTTCAGCCGTCAACTCGATGGGGTGATGATCTGTGCAGACGCCTCCCGGTCTTTAATAAAATTTGTTTTAAGGATGTAAAAAATAGTAAGATGAACAGATAAACTGAAAGATTTGCCTTATTAAGATTTTTGTAAAAGCATATAAAAATTCATTCAGCTTGAAATCATGTAACACCTTTATAACTCAGGCTAATTTTCTGTAATCGGGTTTTCGCGACCAACATATCTTATCTATAACTATAATCTTTCTTTTACAGGTTTAAAATTAACAGTAAATTAACAGTAAGTAGGCTAATAATACAATATAATAACATTAGCAGCGGACTTCGGACACCGCATCTGTCGCACATCGTTAAAGACAGTTTATTAGTTACACATTTCATTTAATTAAAAGGAGATTTTTAAACTTTCATATGGAATTATGATATTTTTCCACTATAGGGAACTTGGCATTTAAAAAAAATCTTGGCGCAATTCGGACTTCAGAAACTGAGATATGTTGCCAAATGATATAAACAACTACGAAAACAAATCTGATGAACTTTTATGCTATTTACATATGTATTTATATACATGTAAACATTTTATTTATACGTGTATAAAATATTGTTTTTTATATACAAATTATTTATGTTGGTATATAAAAATAAATAAACGGGTTCCTTAGATTAAATAAATTGTATACATATGGAAAAAATTGCTTGTGTATATGACACAGTAAATAGGTTGCCAGAAAATACGTTATTATCAAATTTATTTTCTCGTCAAGGCTATTTTTTCTATTTCGCCAAGGCTACTATATCGCAAACGTACCGAATTGCGGTTATAATTTGTTAAATGTTTTATTGTTTTAATATCGCAAATATATCATAACCTATACTGATTAAAATTTTTAGGTATATTCATTTTTTCTATTTAACAAACATCTTTGGAAAAGCATATACATAAAACAGTGGCCGAGAGGTTCTGCTCTCGAAGCTGGTAGACGGGAGGTGCTGGGTTCGATCCCAATCGCGCCCGTCGGCCTAATCGTTCGGAGTTTTCGTGGTTTTCTTCGAACCTTGGACTTCCAAGCGTTAATACGGGTTAGGTTCCTTAGAAAGACCCCCACGAAGGGCACTCCCCCCCATAGGGCCTATATCCCTCGTGTTGATAATTGGCCGGCATAAACACAACCAACCAACCATATACGTAAAATTTTATTCTGCTTGAAATTACGTGACCCCTTCAAAACTCTGTAATCGAGTTTTGGCGACCAACATTGGCACAATTGAATGTGTTAAGGAACTGTTTACGGCCAAATCAACACCCCCTGTTTGAAGGGTTTAGAGGCGGAAATTCTGTGTTTTCAGATTTTTCTGGTTAATTGTGCTACAAACCCGACTTGCTTGTGAAATTTGAAGATTCGACGACTTTTAGAAGTACATTAGTTATTTGATGATGCGAAGTGAGTCAGTGACAAAAAAGCGCTTTTTCGGAATTTAATATTTCGAAAACTACTCAATATAGAAACATGAAATCGTGGAACCTTAGTTCAGTTTGATCATACGAACATGTATATAAAAGAAAAATTTCTATATCTCTCCCTAAAACGACATTATGAAGAGGTGAAAAGTATGCCAAAATGGTTCAGGAAAAGGTAGCTTACGGCTTGTGCGAACTTGGCGGACGCACTGCCGTGCTCCCAGATCATCTAAAAATATTTAGAATCGACATGCTCACACTGTGAATATGTCACATGTATGAAAGGAATCTAATAGTGTTTGAAAGAAGAAGAAATAACGCTGTCTAAATTTTGTGGATCCCCTAACACATTCCTTTTTAGATGCGTTCGTAATTATAAACATACGTAGCACCTATAATCGTGGTCTGGTTCGTCCGTTTGTTTGCTCATCTGTCCGCATATAACAGCGCAAAACCTACTCAACCGAATGGTTTGAAATTTAATATATATAATCGTTGCAGAATTTGATCGAGTCACTTCAAATTTTATGAAAATCGAATCAAAACTTCATAAGATATTAATAAAAATTTTCTTCATTCTATTAAATCCTATCATACGTAATTAATTCAATGACAAGGTAATGATTCTAGGTTGCTATAGTGATGACATCCTATTTAAGATGGAGTCATATTATTTCCATACTTAATATATATAATCGTAATGAATTTTGTATTCACAAGGCTGTCACAGACGACTATTTTTATATTCTATTGGCATCACTATTTTAAGAGGATTAATTTTATTGTATATTTCTCTTGCAAATGTTGTCAAAGTGTATGTGAAAAAATTTTGTTTTATTTAAGTGGTGCGAGATAGAATTAAAAAATAGTCGCCTGTGGCAGCCCGTATTCATGCATTTTTGCATAAGAGTGAAACAGCTATTGCACCAAGATCTGAATATTTATGCAACTAGTTATAGTACAAACGTACCTCATTTGCCACGTTTGACGTACAATTTCCGACTTCCTATATCTTTTTTTTTTATAAAAGTATTTTTCTGCCATTTCCATTATTGTAAGTAGTGTAGGAAAGGGTGTTCGAAAATGAGGGTGGATTGTAGATTGGAGTACGGAGCCGGAATCATACTATAGTAGGGCAGGATTAGAGGGAGTTAGGTTCTTATCAGTCGGAAATGAGATAAGAAATGATAATCTGATAAGATCATGCTATAGAGAGATAAGGAAAAAATTATGGAAAGTAGTTTTTTTATCTGTTAAGATAGTTTTAATCATGCTATAGTATAATAGTGTTATTTAGGAAAACATTATGGAAAGTATAAGAGAGACATTAGAGTGTAGAAGGAGAGGTTAATTGAATCTTCAGAGTGAAGGCTTTTTTCTTCTCTGGTGTCCAATCTGAAAAAAAAAAAAAAAAAAAAAAAAAAAAAAAAAACGAATCTTTTGCACTGGCTATGGGTCCCCCGACATATTATTTAAAAAGTAATATATGTCGTATTATCTGTTCAAAGACATCTGCTCATTTCTATACTATACATAGTAAGGAACAGAGCTGCTTAAATTGATATTGGGGCACTTATTATTCTATTTTAATTTCGAAAATTCAAATTTTTCTTAGGGGTACGACGATATTTTAACATCTTTCTCTAACTTTGTATAATCAGTTTGATTTGAATTTCGAATTTTGTGAGTTTTTTATGTGCTGCTGGAGAGACGTGAACATTTGAAAGCATTTACACGCATATATAATTCGAAGGTTGCCCGCTCATAGGTCGGTACAGCCAAAAAGTTTTAAAAGAAAGTTTTATTATTAAAAAAATTAGGGAAATTTATGGAAGAATCAATATACACTGTCTACAGATCTTCACGGACCGGGTCACGCCGTCAAAATGAAGGCAAAGTTTCCAACGGACCGGGTTTGGCCGATGAAAAAAAAATGAAAAAGATGATGTCTTTTCGGTCCGATATAAAAAATTAAAAGGGTCAAACTAAGCCGAGGAAATATGAACAATTTTCAAGGGATATGACGATGCCGAGGTGTAAGTATAAATGTGCTCCACGAGCCGATGCTAGATTGACAATATCAATACAGAAATATAACATGTCCAGCGTACAGATCGGCATCGGGCAGTTACATCCTGCCTGAACCAGGACTTAATTTTTCCAGTAGGCTCAGTCCCGGTCGGGATCAGGCTTACATTTTTTTTTCTACATTCCGAGCGGATATTGGACTTAATTGTTCCCAGGAAGTGTCGGGCAGGCAATATGTTTTGTAAAAATAATAATAGTGACAATGAACTTTTTGCAACGGAATCTTTGAAAATATAAACACTTCTCTGCAGTAGCGCATCAAAAACTCACCAAATTCGGAATTCAAGTCAATCTGATTATACAAAGTTAGAGAAAGATGGTAAAATATCTCCCCCCTAAGAAAAAAATTGAAATTTAACATAGAATTAAACGTGCCCCAAAATTAATTGAAGCTGCTCTGTTCCTAGAAGCTAAGTATGGAAATGAGCAGAAGTAATTGGCCTTATCCAGGGCCGCATAGAGAGTTCAGCATCGTTCTTCATCGTTGTTAACTATTGTTATTGACCATTTCGTTATTAACCCTCTTTCTTCTTTCATTCTGAACGATATTAATGTTCTTAATGAATCTTTATTTGAAGAGTTTAATGAGTCTAAGTGATTATTAATGTTACTATTCTGTGAGCTCTGGCCTGCGAACATCAACATTATAGTAATCTAAAATATACTGTTAAAATATCCCATAAATATGCATGCAGTATTCTTGAAAAGAATCTTAATTGTATGTCAGAAAAAATCGGAATTTTTTCTAACAATCGAGTCGGACCTGATTTCATTGCTTTTTGCACGAGCCGGGCTGGGCCCGAGCTTAGAAATTCCGGACCGTACAGACCTTTAAACTATCTTCAAAAAGTTAAGGTGAAAACCGTATTTTGTTCAGAACTGTTAAAAATTATATTCCCTACAAAATAGACCTGGGCGCCACCGGTAGAACAAAATACAGGGAAGAGAAGATTTTAAATAAATGTGCCTGTAGTCTGCAGCCGAGATCGCGCTTTTAAAAATGGATAATACAACATGAAATAATCTAAACTAGGAATTTTTTGTCATAACAGAGAAGGAGAATTTTTATGCATAATATATATACCGGGTGTCCCAAAAAGGACTGACTGATTTTAAAATTCAATAACTTGCAAACGGTGACAGATATTTAAAAAATTCTTGCAGGAGGGTTATACATAAGGTCAAAAGTTTTATTACAGTGATTTTCAATTTTAGTTCGAATTACAAACAATAGATGGCGCTGCGATCAACAGACGCTCAATTCAGGCTCGATTTTTGGTATTTCGTGGCCCGGATAATACATTTCCATCTCCTTTTTCAGCATGGAACAAGAAAAAGGACCAGAAATCGAGCCTGTATTTAGCGACTATTGCTTACAGCGCCATCTATTGTTTGTAATTCGAACTAAAATTGAAAATCACTGTAATAAAACTTTTGACCTTATGCATAACCCTCCTGCAAGAATTTTTTAAATATCTGTCACCGTTTGCAAGTTATTGAATTTTAAAATCAGTCAGTCCTTTTTGGGACACCCGGTATATATATATATATATATATATATATATGTATCACAATTTTTGATGGTGGTCGGTAATGTTTATTTAATGGTTATATATATATATATATATATATATTAATAAAAATTATTAAAAATCCGAAAATAAGCTTTTACTAGTTTTTTTTTTTTCCAAAATGGAATAGCTTCTTCCCTTTTTCGCCAAGTGGGCTTCACCCCCCCCCCCCCTAACTACCCGTTTAAGTTTTTTTAAACACATGAACGTAAATAATAATAATAATAACAACAGAAAAAATAATTAGGGAGACTAACGAAGCTTTCAGAATCAGGAGGGCAGTACCCCGCTGACGAAAAATCCTTTGTTCTATTTTCTCTTAGTGTTTAATAATTTTAAGTCACTTGAAAAAAAAAAAAAAATTAATCTTACTATCAAAATCACCAGAGAGAAAAAAAAATATTTAATTATTTTTTTAAATCAAGGAAAGGGCAGTGGTTTCTCCCCTGACTTCCGCCCTTCTTGCCGGCCGGCGCCTATAAAAGTAGAATTATCATTCCATTACCACGATCATTTTGCTTTTGAAAAATTTTGTATATTCAATAACATATTCTTTATGAAAATAAGTCTAGTAAGCTGAACTTAGTTGGAGAAACGTCTGCTTCTCCTATTGAAAAAAAAGAGAACAACTTATACAGAACCTTTATAAAAAATAAAATTAAAAGAACCTCTCTTTTTTTTTTCCAACTCAATTTCTTATGCAATGGGGGAGAAGGGAAGCAGAAACTGAAGACCTGCAGAAGTACTCTCACAATGCCTGCAGGTTGTGGAGCTCGAGCCAGCCTGGCAGGGTCAAGCTCAGGTGTGATCGGAGCCAGCTGTCATATTTAGATCGAGATTCGCGAGACAGCTGCCTGCACGTGCTGGGCACACAAAATATCAAGAAAATCCAAGAAAACAGCAGGAAAAGAAGGTTGATCGCGTAAGGTGGAGCAGATGGCCAGCAGTAAAATCAAAACTGGACTGTAGTGAAGCCCTTCAAGCCTTTTACACTTTACTTACCTCACGAGGTGGAGAGCGGGAGACTTCTTGAATCTTGATCTTGTTTATTTTTCCTGTATCTAGACCTTTCACGTTTAGAGATAGGTTTTGTACATTTCGTGAGTGTGTAAAGCTGCAAATCGTGCAGACTCCGGGTGAAGACAAACTCCAAAAGTGTATAAAACTCGATTTATATCTTTCAAAACAAAGAAACACATAAATAAATATATATATATATACTAGTACAGGGAAGGCGAACCTTTTCACATCCACGTGCCAAATTTTTCCAAAAATATATTTTACGTGATCATGATGTGCCAACAAAATAATAATAATAATAATAATAATGAATCAAAATTACTTAACATTTTGTTTTTAGCATGAAAAATATATGGGTAATATTTGATGTTATACTTTATAAATTTATTTAAAAAATATTATTTCTGTTGTCTCATCTTAGAATATGCTAAATAATTTGTATCAGTTCCGTACTTAGTTATTTTTAAGAGAATGCAAGTTGAATTGGACTCATTTGGCAAGATGTTTTTACTTGAATTTTTAATATTATTTATTTAAAAAAAAAAAAATGTCTCGCAAAAAAATGCCAAAATAGCAAGCGCCAGAATCTACAGCTTTTAGTGTCTGAAGTTGAATTGGAAGTTGTTCAATTTTATCATCGGCATTTTTGCTTATAATGCCTTTTAATCTTTCTTTTGCAATAATCTCATACTTTTCTCTTATTCTTAAGATTTTGTGAGTCAGTATTGAGCAAGATTAAGTTTATTACATTAAGTTATAGTGTTTTAGTTTCATCAATCTGTATGGCAATGACAACCAACCGAACGAATCGAATTTAGATAAACAGAGACAACATCAAGATTAATTAAGGCATTTATGAAATTCTACTGTATTTTGGATTTAGAACCTGAATTCATGCCGTGCCAAAAATAATCTGCAGCGTGCCAATTATGGCATGCGTGCCATAGGTTCGTCATCCCTGTACTAGTATATAAACCCCGTCAAAAATGACAGAATGTTGATCTGCGTTTCATTTCATTTTCAAAAAACTTCATGCAAACAAACAACATGAAGATTTTATTATTGAAAGGTTTGGATTACAGAAACGTACATTCAAAAATTGATAAATTATTTCTACAATTACAAGTGATAAAAGTATTTTTTTTACTCTATATTCAATTTCTGAAATAGTTAAACGATCAATAAAGTCTCCGATACTGCTAATCTTTAGAATTAACAAATGGAAAATCAGCGAAAATTACGTCATGTTGACACAATCACATCAATTTTTCTTTTTAGTTATATTAATGTAAACATACATTTCAAACTAAGCACAACGTCACTGAGGCAAACTTTTCAAACATACTTTATATACGTACTTTTATGCTTAACCACAGTATATTCAAATAAAAATATTTTTTTCTATTTAATTGTAATAATAATAATAATAATAATAATAATAATAATAATAAACTAATAAAGTCACAATGCATGAAAATAAAATAAACACAATAGACAATATTCTCGTGATGTCGCAATAAATATGAATTTTTATTCGCTTATAAAAATAAAGTACACGCGCATAAAAAAATTTTCTATTGAAAATAAACTTTCAAATGAAAAAATACATCCAAAAAGCACGTGTCTGAACATTTTTCATTATTTCTCTTTCCTATCTGCAACAATGGAAGTAATCCGATTGTCACCATTTTGCAGAAATTTCATAGAAAACGATTAAAATTTAAGTGTAAAAATGGGAATATTTTTAAAAATAGCTAGTGGGGGCACATCTACAAATGAACAGTTTTCAGTTAAAAAAAATAATTAGCAAAATCGATTCAGTAGAAAGCTCAGGGCAGATGACTAAAAAAACAGTCTTGTGTTTTAAAGTTATAAATGGTACGGTCGTCCCGGAATGGTTATCTACACTTGGATTTTATATAAGTAGGTATATATGCAAGGAAAAGTCAGACAAAGCTGTATTGTTATTTATATCAGTAATAAAAAAATAACAAGTTGGTAATTGCACGTCAAACGTGGCAAATGAGGTGCGTTCGTACTATAACTTGTTTTATAAATATTTTTTGGACCGAATATCGTACTGAATGTATATTTTAGTTCACTTCATAAGTGCATATCCATTTCATTCTGTTCGAAAGGCCGTACCATCATTAAAATGCACTTGAAATAATTTTTTCCCATTGGCCGTCATGTAACGGAAAACTTTTGACTGTCCCTGTAATTAAAATATACATCCGATTTTCATAAAATTTGAAATGACTCGACAAAATTTTGCAACAATTATATATTTAAAATTTCAGACCATTCGGAAGGCTGTAACATCATTAAAATGCAATAGCAATAATTTTTTCCCGGACGTAATGTAACGGAAAACTTTTGACTGTCCCTGTAATTAAACTCTACATCCGATTTTCATAAAATTTGAAATGACTCGACAAAATTTTGCAACAATTATATATTTAAAATTTCAGACCATTCGGTTGGGTAGTTTTTGCTCTGTTATATGCGGACGGACAGACATACAGACGAACCGAACGACGACTATAGGTGCTACGTATTTGTATAATTACGAACGCACCTAAAACAAGTAATATAAAAATTTTGTTTTTAAAGTCAATTCCTACTTAGGTCATCAAAGAAAAATTTAATATAATCCCTTAAGCTAATATTAGTTTTTGTTGCATTAAAATATCTCAATTTGTTGATTTTCTATAAGCAAGTAGGTTTACAATGAAAGTCTATGGGAATTTGGCGAAATATTAGAGATATCGCCAAGTTGGCGTCACTCTTGGCGACTCATTTTGGCGATATATCGCCAAGTTCGCGACAAGGCGGTATTTGGCGACAGAACAGGGTCCCCTCCTTATAGATATGAAGATGCATTAAATGGTTCCATTTTGGCCGCCATTTTGTCTCCCATGTAAAACTAAAATTAATTAATTAAAATTTAATTAATGAATTAAAATTTGAAAAAACTGTATTAACATCAATTGTCATCCAGTACAAGTTTAAAAATATTTATTTCAACTTAATAGGATGAATAATAAGTATTTTATTAACGATTGAAAATTTGAACAATATATATAAATAAATAAATAAATAAATATAGGGAGAATGTTGTGAACTAATAGTAGGAATTGAAAAAGACTAGTCTGATGTGCCAATCCCAAAACTTTCTTATATCTCATACAGGTTAAAACAAAATGTAACCGAAGTCGAAAATTAAGCCTAGATTGGACATTTGGGGTATTCAGCATGATCTCCCCCCCCCCCCCCCCCCCAATTTCTCTGGTTAGTCCAATTTTATGTCATCTCCTCAGGCATTCACGGCTTACCCGCAAGCGTCCGCGAGACCGTCGCATTCTGAGCAACTGGTATGGGTATACAACAGGCACAACAATTTGGTCTATCGCTATCCCGTTCCGAAAATCGTCACCACAGTGCACCCTTCCGGGAGAATATCCCTATTTCCAACTGGAACCTAACGTCCATAGTCAAAAACATACACAGTAAAGCACCGATTATACGTCTTTCAGGGGGCCGTTCTAAAACGACGTATAACTGAGAAAGACGTTCAGTCGAAACTGTAGTCACCTAAGGTGTAAAAACCTTTGACGGTAGAAATATAATGCTGCAATCATACAAATTTAATTTTGTTATCATCTTCGGTATTTTAAGATGCACTACATATTGAGAAAAAAGGTTAAAACATTGAAAAAAACTATTAAACAATCTTTTCTAAAATTAAAAAATAAAAATGATAATTATCAATTGCACACCTTGAATTACACTTTTTTTAATTCAATTATTGAAAGTACAAACAGATTTTAATTAAACTAATCTTTAATTGTATTCTGACGTGCCTATTTACTTTGAGACTTAAGCAAATCATTATGTATGGATTTCTTGGAAAGTTCTCTCAGTTGTATTGTTAGAAACAAAAAATAGGTTCTAAGGGCGTCAATGTCAACGTAGTCCATCCACTGTCCATTCTTTTCGTACCACCCTCTCCATAGGTTCCCCTGTGAAATAACTCCTGTAGAAGTCACACACGTTCTTTGTCACCCAAAATATTGCTAGCAGAAAGAAAAAAAAACGACGCTGGGAGAAAAAATTCCAAAAAAAAAAAAAAAAAAAAAAAAAAAATTACTTAACGAAAGAAAAGGCGTATAACCGATGTTATGCGTAGTATAAATGAAACCTTACAACATTTAAATATATAGGGACGAATCGGGACCGCACTGAAACCACGTATAAATATAAAAGACGTATAAATGAGAAACGTATAAACGGTGCTATACTGTATATGGAGTTTAGTTATGCGCAACTTTGTACACTTTACGATGATACAATAGTAGTGTAGGATAGGGTGTTCAAAAATGAGGGTGGATTGTGGATTGAAGCACGGAGCCGGAATCATACTATAGCAGGATAGGATTAGAGGGAGTTAAGTTCTTATCAGTTGGAAATGAGATAAGAAGTGATAATCTGATAAGATCATGCTATAGAGAGATAAGGAAAAAATTATGGAAAGTAGTTTTTTATCAGTTAAGATAGTTTTAATCATGCTATAGTATGATAGTGTTTTTTAGGAAAAAAATTATGGAGAGTATAACAGAGATAGGAGAGTATAACAGAGATAGTAGAGTATAGAAGGAGAGGTTAATGGAATCTTCAGAGTGAAGGCTTTTTTCTTCTCTGGTGTCCAATCTGAAAAAAATATAAAAACACATCTTTTGCACTGGTTATGGGTCCCCCGACATATATTTAAAAAGTAATATATATCCTATTATTTGTTCAAAGACAGGGAACATCATGAACGCCGCTTCACTCACCGTGGCCCAAAATGTGCAAAATCTACATTTTAAATTAGTATGTTTTTTAAATAATGTATATAAATACAGGTGTTCCTGAGATAATACCCCCCCTTTTTTTTTTTTGTTTTACGTATGTTTCGGAATGTCCTTATGGCCATACGCTAAGCTTGTAATTCCGTCCGACAGGCATTTCTTATTCCGGTTGACTGTTAGTCCAGGCAATAGAGACCGTATAGGAGCTCTACCTAGAAAAATTCATGGTAGTTCTGGAAAAAGGCCTACTATATGTTTTTTGGGTCGCTGAATCCGAATTTTTAACTCCCCCCCAAAATCCCCCCCCCCCCCCCCGAAATCCCGTCCCCAAATAGTTGTTTTTAACTTAAATTTCTTATTGTTTTAGGGGAAAAGCATTACGAAATTCAGAAACTAGACAAAATTTGCAACAAATAGGATATATGACATTATGACGTAGGATGAACGGGGAGGGGGAGGGCTGAACTAAGCTATGAAGTCCAGGCAATAGGGGATTTTACCTGGCAAAATTAATACTAGTTCTGGATTTCGACTCACTTTATGTTTTTTGGGTCGCTGAATCAGAATTTGTAACTTCCCACCAAAATTTCACCCGTCAACCCCCGAAAAAATTGATTTTTTGAAAAAATTTGGTTTTTGAGAAAAGCGCGCAGGGAATGTTTCGAGGCAGCCCCCTCTCTCCCCGTTTATCCTACGTCATAATGTCATATATCCTATTTATTGCAAATTTTGTCTAGTTTCTGAATTTCGTAATGCTTTTCCCCTAAAACAATAAGAAATTTAAGTTAAAAACAACTATTTTGGGGGTTTTCGGGGGGGGGGGAAATTTTGGGGGTATGTTAAAAATTCGGATTCAGCGACCCAAAAAACTTAAAGTAAACCTTATAGAAAAAGTTCGGAGGGGAGATGGGAGGGCGAATGTGAACGTGTGAGTGGTTAAGTGGAATTGCCTAACTTAGTCCACGCAGCACCGCGGCGCATGTTCCGAGGCAGATCCCCCTTCCCCTTCATCCAAAGTCATAATATCATATATCTAATTTGTTGAAAATTTTCTCTACTTTCTGAATTTTTAGATACTTTCCCACTAAAACAATAAAAAAATTGATTTTTTTAATAAAAACCTTTTTTGGGGGCTTTTTACTAAAATTTGGAGGTGTTGCCGGGGGAAATTTTGGTAGAAAGTTACAAATTCGGATTCAGCGACCCAAAAAACATAAAGTAAGCCGATTTCCAGAACTACCATTAATTTTGCTAGGTAAAATTCCCTATTGCCTGGACTATGTGTGCAACTTGTGTTTTTCTTGTAAAAATTTTATATTGATCGCATAGCTGCCTTTTCTCTTCACAATACAATCGACGTAATCTTGATGCTTTAGACGGTCCTGGACGACGTGTTTAGATATGCCTTTAGCGCGCTTTTCTCTTCTATGGAGGATTTCAGAGAGTAGATTTTTGATTTCAATCCAACAAACTCATGGGTTAGATTGCCTTTTAGCTCATCTTTAAACTTGCCGATCGCCTTCTTGTTACAAGTAGAATACAGTTTGTGGTCTGTGGGATAATCTGAAAAGTCATATAGATCAGCATGGTGTTCCATATCGTCGTATACATTGGGGGTGGTGATAGAATACGTTAAACTGTCTGTATCGGTAAATAATAGGGTAGAATTCTTCTGATAGGTTTCTTTTATATGATTGTAGTGGAATGAATACATTAGAACTTTCGAAAGCTCTAAAATTGTGAAACCTGCGTAAATAGGGCGGTCCATCAACATGGTAGGTTTTTTCCTTTCCACAGCGACCAACTCGTGTTCATACTGTTTGAAATTTTTGTGGTTAGGCTATGCCACCAATTTCTGAGCCCGAACTTCATCTGTGCATAATTCGATACTCCTTCTTTTTCCGAGGTTCTCCATGGTTTTGCCAAAAACTGCGTTATTCAGGAGCTCGAAGAAATCTTTTTCAAAGGTCGAAGTCGCCTGTTTTCTCTTATCAGTGTTAAAATCAATATATTTCTGTAGCCAGAGTGCTTGCTTAAATTTTAGTGCTCGGTAAATTTGTTTTAATATGAGGCCTAGTTGCATGTATAATTTTAAATTGCGATAATGAGTGACATATTTATATTTATTGTTAAGATTAGGAATTAGTTTATGTGTACCAACATATTTCTGATTATTGAGAAGGGACTTTGCATAGGGAGATAACATTTCTTCTGTCACTGTCACTCTTTCAGGCGCCAATGGGTATTCGTTATGCAGGATATGTAGAGAATTGGGATATTCTAGGTCCACCTCGAAGATGTAACCTTCAGGCGACTCGTCCTTGAGATTTCGCACAAAATCTTCATCCAGCTTGGTGGCATCCAGCCACTCAAAACCAGCGTAAGGCAAAAATTGCGATATAGGCCATCCATAGAGGTTGTTAGCGTATAAATATAGAATATAACGGGATAATTAGTTTTCATTATGGTTAGGACAGGAGGCGTTGTTCGCAACAGCATATTTGTGGGATATATATGATACCCCACCCCTCACTCCTTCTTCTAAAAACATCAACATGTTGACATCAGTCAGAATCTCTAACGTGATGTCATACATTTTTAAGCAGGTGTTCAGCGATAAACCTGGTGATGTCATGACATGACAAGCGTCGATGTCGTAATAGCGCTGGCAGAGAGAACGAAAATTTTGAAATACATCTGCTAGCAACAGCACGTCTATCAGAACGTACAGATTGTGGTAATCACCTAGAGTTTGAATATTAAAAGTGTGCCAAACTTTTAATGCGTGCTGGTAATCTTCAGGCTCAATATCTTCTTCTGTCAAAAAATTAAAAAATTCAGAAGGAGGGGGAAGCTGCGTATCGTCGAATTTCTGGAAGGAAATAATAAACTGTAAGGGAAAATTCCCTTTCTTCTTAGAAAATTTAGATGGATGTCGGAAGGAAAATGTTCTTTTAAGATTGGGAATTGATCTGCTTGAAGGTTTTAGACCAGTTTTTCTAGCGAGGTGGAGAGGAACCGGAAGGAGTCTAAAAAGACTAGCTCGACAGGGGAGTCTGGTTTTTTTCAAACGGAATGTAATGAATTTCTCTAAAGTAGTCGCAATAACAGAAATAATGTGATCCTTGAATTTTCCAATTTCGCTCATCAGATGGTGGCCATCATAATTTCCTAGATTATGGAAAATAATGGGGATAGATTTAGGCTGACGATATCTCAAATTACACTCTGAGTGCGCAGCTCCTCGATACTCTCCAGAGAGATGATCGTGCTCGCGTACCCGATATGAGCCGAGAGGTTTTTTGCATATGCAGCATTGTACGGCATCTTGAAAGATTTTTTCTTGCTCTCATCACAACTTCAGAGGCTTTATGCTCATTAAAATATATCTTAATATTTTTTCTTCCTCGATCATATAATTCAAAAACCGCTCTACTGCGTCTTTGCCTCGATACACTTTCGCCGGTTTAACACACCGACCATTCAGGATTCAGCCCGATGATGACGTAAGCAAATTCACATGGAATATGTCGAGCTGTTTTTTGAGTGAAGGAGATATTTGCAGGAGGTTCCTTGGAATGTATGGGTTCTAATATACATTCGAAGTCGGCATAGATTGTATAGCCGATAGGATGTTGCATGTGTATATTTTTTAACTTCAAAAAATTTTCTCCAATTCTCGGCATCTGGATAATTTGGGCAGCATGTTTTTTACAAAACTGCGTATGATCTGCTAGTAAATCTTTACGGGAAAATGCGTGGAGGCATCTGTGACAGTAATGCTCTGTTTCATGATGTTTGGTACGATTTCCCAGGAACCGTGAAAAATTCTCTATCAAGGTATAGTGTTGCTTGTCTTTAGTCGCAATGAGTAATAGATTAATTGGTTCTTCTTCTTTTTCCGAAATATACAAAATAGTGATTTTCCCATCTTCGTAGCCATATATATTAATCCTTAATTTGTTATGCTGTTCTATTAATTTAACTTACTGATAAGGCATGGGAAAAGATATATGCTTCAAATTTAGTGTGTTTTCGAAACCGACATAGTGGCTGACGTCGTCGGGGTGGTCTTCTGCAGGAACATTTAACTGGGAAGCTAAAATGCACCCAACGATACATTTCGAGTCTTCATAATTCTTTATGTTTAAAACGGCGTTCTTTTTCTTGATGTTTCGTGGAAGAGTGATGAAACTGTTACCCCACAGAGGATTGTATTTCGCCATTTTCAGTTCTAAATAACTGATATCTCTCAGTCGCCATCCAGAACAGCCTTGTATGTATCGATCGAAACATTTTGTAATTTTCGCGAAACGTTCTTGAATTTGTAACTCAATAGTATCGTTGGTTAATTGAGTATAGGTATCGCTATGTAAATAAGGCTCGGTGGGTATAACCTCCCCCTCGCTAGAAATCCTCTCTAGTGTAACTTTTAATATCAGGTGGAATTTGATCGCACTTTTCTGATGAACTTCTTGCTCTATTTTTTCGTAGAGTTCCTGCGTGACGCTATCGAAAAACACTTTAATATCATACTGGCTATCCTCGTCTGGTTCCAATGGTATAGTTTTAAAGGTGTTCAGCGATTCGGTAGTGAGTCTTGATATGGAAGGGTTACCGCTAGTTTTCCTTCGTTTTACAGTGGCGTAAGATGTAATATTGTTACTTATACATTGACTTGATTTTATGTGCTGCTGTAAACTACATTTAGCTGTAAATTTATCAGGACAGTTCGGGCAAGAATATTTAGGGGCAGTGTGGATAGTAATGTGCTGTTCTAATTTATCTTTTCGATAGAATTCTTTCCCACATTCGTTACAAATGTAGATTCGTCTATTCTCTTCATGAGTTAATTTATGTCTTTGTAAGCTATCCACTCTACACTGCTAAAAATACGTGAAAAATTACTTCTGCTTTTCAAGGCTATCTATTTTCTGATCAATGAGAACGCTTCATAGGTGTTTATGTAGCGTTCTCATTGGTCAGAAAATAGAGAGCTTTTAAAAACAGAGGTAATTTTTCACGATATTTTTAACAGTGTAGAATAATTTTTCCCTCAAACATCACAAGTGTGAACAACCTAAAAAGAAGAAAAATCTTCTTCAGATTTTTGTATTTATTTTCTAATGTAATTTTTCATATTAGTTTAGATTTTTGTATTTATTTTCTAGCATACTAGTTTTTTAATATAAATTTAATACGAAATTCGCGACAGTCAAAAAAAAAAAAAAAAAAAAAAAAAAAAAAATGGATATAATAAAATATTCATACCTGCATTGAAGTTTCTGAAGGTTCAGGATCTACTTGATGAGACTTGTAATCTTCGTAAGTTATGCTGTAGTGTAAATTTTTTTCCACGTACTTCGCATGAGAACTCCTAGAAATAAATAAACCGAACCTATTTAACTATTTATTTTTTTCTCCCTCCCACTCTTTAAAATTAATCTACCTCAAATGAGAAATAACTACCTTTGCTTTCGAAGAATATGAAGCAGCTTCTTGTGCTACAGGAGTAACTGAATCATTTTGAGGAACCACGGGATTTGCTCCATGAGTATTTACTATATGCTTTCTCAAGCTGAAAATCCTTGAGAAAGTTCTTTCGCAAAATGCACACGTAAGTTCCTAAAAAGAAACCCCTTATCCTCTAACTTAAAACAGTTTTGATAATTTAAAAGCTTTCAACTAAATATATAAAATGTTACTACTAAACAGAAAAAATAAATATCATGTTTCAATTTTTTGTCTAAGTAATTATTGCAAAATATTTCGAAGTTTGCAACTAAATACATAAAATGTTACTACTAAAAAGAAAAAAAAATTATAATATTTCAAATTTTGTCTAAGTAATTGGGTTGTAAAATATTTCGAATTTTGTCTAAGTAATTATTACAAAATATTTTCCTCTTCAAAACATAGTATAATGTTTTTTATATATTTGTGTTTATATTAACGTGTTTATATAATTATACTAAAAAGAAAAAATAAATATCATATTTCAATTTTTTTTTTGTCTCGCAAAATATTTAAAAACAATATTTAATACTATTTTTACATAACCACTATTCAAAAACCATATAAGTCATCACGAAATATTTTTTAAATTGTAGTAAAAATAATATATTACTAAAATGCGAAGTAAATTAAGTAAATGCGAAATATTTCTGCATAATAGTTATTAAAAGTAATCAGAAATATTTAAAACTGTATTAAAAAGAATATATTACAAAGTAATTATGAAACATTTCTACATAATAGTTATTAAAAGTAATCAGAAATATTTAAAACTGTATTAAAAAGATTATATTACTAAGTAATTATGAAACATTTCTACATAATAGTTATTAAAAGTAATCAGACATATTTAAAACTGTATTAAAAAGAATTTATTACTAAGTAATTATGAAATATTTCTACATAATCATTATTAAAAGTAATTAGAAATATTTAAAAAAAGAATGTATTACTAAGTAATTGTACTCGATTAAGTAAACAGTTACTAAGTATACAACTAATTTTTTTTTAAATTATACTAAAAATAAAAAATAAAGATCATATTTCTATTTTTTGTCTCGCAAAATATTTCCCTTCAAAACATAGTACTATAATATTTTAAAAACTATATTAAAAAGAAAAATAAATATCATATTTCAATTTTTTATCTCGCAAAATATTTCCTCACCAAAACATAGTATAATATTTTAAAAACTATAATAAAAATAAATATCATATTTCAATTTTTTGTCTCGCAAAATATTTCTTCATCAAAACATAGTATAATATTTTAAAAATTATAATAAAAATCAATATCATATTTCAAATTTTACTTAAGTAATTATTGCTCAATATTCCCCCACCAAAACATAGTATAAGGAAAAAGTCAACTTACCGGATTTCCTGACATCTTTGAATATCGGGCAACTTCAAGAGCTATTAGGTAATTCGGATTGCTCTCTAATTTCGATATGTTATTGACGTTAATTATAGCGCGATCGCTGTTGAAAACGAAGTATGTAACATCTACAATTCTTTTACTGGGAAATTCAAAAGTAATCCGTTACTTTACGGTCAATGGGAGAAGATCGTTTTAAGTGTATTTTAAGAATGTTACACCATATCAAACACAATGAAAATAATATGCATTTATGAAATGCACTAAAACACACATTCTGTAGAATAGGGGGTGTAAACGCTGCTATCGAAAGACTCAAGGCCAGAGGACATGAGTTGTGACGTCATCACTAATCGACCGACTTCTCACTAGTGTTGGAATTCACACCGGAAAATTTTGAATAGCAATTTTCTTTTATTTCATTTGTGGAATATCTATCATCTTATAAAACAATAATAACTATTTAAACTTACTGGTGAGAATTCGGAATCCCTAAATAAAAATTCAGCCAGATGCGGAATGCCACAGTGTCTCTCTATTCTAAAAAAAAGTAACCGCCGCCGCCGCCGGTTTGAATTTTTTGTGACCGGAGGTCTTTCTCCGTTAATATTAAGAAAAATACTGCATGAAAAAATTTGAAAATCGGCGGTATTATAGAGAAATGTTTGATAAACACGCTGGTGCAGACAGTTCTCAAATCGAAGAATTATTTTAAGAGATATTTAATGCTAAAGTTAGACAAAATCGTTCCATTAAAAAAGTTTTATAGGAGCAAAAACTATGTATGGGAATTAATTCATTTTTAGATCATTTTATACGTTAGAATTTCCCGGTGTGCAGACTGCATTGATTTTTTTTTAATTTGACTCATTTTTTTGAGGTTTTATTTCTATTTTAAATTCAAATTTTCAGCATTTCGAGAGATATTTTTTACTTATTTTAGAAATTGGTATTAATTTAAACTGTTGTCAACTGTATAAACAGCGCAAATAATAATGTTTGCTTCAAATTAAAAATGTATTTTACATGTGACTATTATTAAGAGGAAAAAAACTTTCAAATTAGGATTAAATAATTAAGTATGAAAAGCAGGAACTTATTGAAAATACTTCATAAAAACTATACTTACACGTGAATTTTAAAAGAGAAAGGATATTGTAAAATAATAAATTCATTAACATGCGTTAGAAGTCTTAAATAGGAGAAATTACGTCACATTTACGTCACATTACACTTATTACGTAAAATGAACAAAAAGTAATATTGCAAAACAGTTTAAATTTAAAAATTGCGCGAGACATTATTTTGATATTTTGAGATTATAGTAATAAGATTAATATTAATTTTATTGAACGCGTTTAGACTGCTTTCGAGCGACTATTTAGTAATTTAATAAAAATAAAAAAGATTATAAGCTGAAAATGAAGTGTCATCGACAAAAAATATGATTTGAAAGAGAAAAATCTGTGAAGCAGAAAATAAAGAAATTGCTTAAATGGTTTAGTTAAGATTCGTTAACCTTCTGTGTCTTTTCCGTCAAAAGAAGGCATTGGTATTTGTGAAATATATTTGCATTTTGATGCAGATTTGCTTATTATATTAGCTTATTTTGAAATGTTTAAATGATTTTATTTAATCAAAGACGAAAACAGCCACTGTATCCTTTAACAGCAGCTGATTTTTCCTTAAAATTCCCCGATCGAAGAGAAATGAATAGAAACCCGTTTATAGGGAGATCGCCACTGTTTTTAAAATTATAATTCAATCTTTCAAAATCTGTTTAAAGCCGACCAAATTACCGTGCTTTTAGAGACTGCGGTGTCTGAACGGGGGTTGGCAAGAGTAGCTTGTAGGGGGCCGAGCCCCCTAGTTTGTTAAATATTCTGGGAGTGTTGGAAAGTGTTCCATAATACAGTAGAGCACCGATTATCCGAACAAGGCTGGATCGACCCTAGTTCGGATAAGCAAAAATTCGGATAAATGGACAGACAATTTAAGGGATGTTCTTGACTATACCAAAACCTTAACACTTTATCCAGGCTTAAGCCTGCCAGCACTAGTTAGTGCTGGCGTGTTTAAAAAATGCTTTCTTTTTTTTTCTTCTTTTTCTTTACTTATCATCTTCTGAACTCCAGAGATTACAATTTAAGCAAAAAACTTTCGATTGTTGCTTGCTTCAAAGAAGACATCTTGTTCAATGCTGCCATATCTCGAATTATTTTTAAATACGTTAGTTTAATAGGATCAGCGTTCTTCTGCCATTCGAGACATTTCATATCTCTTTCCAAACATTCAAAGTCTTCGTTATATCTGATGGGCCTGCACTGTTAAAAATTTTGCAGCATTCTGGCTGGTCATTCGACCGTTTTTTGAAAAAACGGCTTCATAACCATAATTTAACTATATTCCGACCATAAAATGGCCAATAATATGGTCAGAATAGTGTTAAAATTACGGCTGTGTAACCGTTTTCGGAAAAAACGGTCAAATGACCTGCCAGAATGCTGCGAATTTTTAACAGTGTGGGTCATTTTCAGAGCATTCGTTTTCATTTTCTTCATTTTCTTTCTCCTTGTTATGGCTCCCAACCATACTCTAATCGGGGATGCAAATTCGCATGCTGAAACTGAAAAAAAAAAAAAAAAAAAAAAAAAAGAGAGAGAGAGAGAGAGAGAGAGAGAGGGTGTTTGGATAGTTGGAAGTTCGGTTAAAATTTTTTTGGGAGAAAGAGGCTGTTCGGATAATTGAAAGTTCGGTTAAAAAATCTTTTTGAGAAAAACAGGCTGTTCGGATAATTGGAAGTTCGGTTAATTGGAGTTCCGATAATCGGCGCTCTACTGTATATGATTGACAAATGATTTTGTGTTTGTTTATTTGTTTATAATGCTTATTTTAGTGTTTAAGTAGGTAATTCAATTACTTATCAGTTAAATTCGGGTTTTATTCATTTTAAGTTTTAATTTTGTTTGGCAATGTACTATGGAATATTACACTGAAACAAATGCTGAATTATATACATTGTTTTAAATGCTAACGTGTTAATCGTCTCTAATTTGATTGCAAGCAGATTAAAAATATTCCGTCTAGAAAGTCGTTTTAGAAACCTTAAAGAATCGGTAAATTAAGATACAGATTTCTAACAAAATGCATTTAAAAGAACATTTTTTTTTCTATTGGGAGACGCTGAAAGAATTGAAATTGTGCGATGTTTAGAAGTAAAAAAAAAAAAAAAAAAAAAATCCCTGCCGGCCCGGCCTACAGGCTGAGGTAGATTTCGAAGTCAAATACACTAATTTCACAAACAAAAACTAAATCATGATTAGAGATAAATCCAGTTTAACAATTTTATCTGGCCGCTTTTGACGAGTTTTTATTTCATTCTTATATAATAGCTGGTTTTATCAGAATCATGTTAGGGCGGTATTAAAAAAAAAATACTTTTCCATGCTCAACAACTCGAAATTTTCTGGCATAATTCCAGATTCATTTTTAATAATAATAAAAAAAAAAAAAACATGAAACTTGCTGATGTAATTTTTGAAGAGATTTATAAGCGACCTGTGTTTTTATTTTCTGTTCAATTAATTAAAACTTGATATATAAACAATTATTTTCTCAGAAGGACAATATTTTTCGTTTCTAACACAATCGCTTCGAGAAATTCCGTTCAAAATGCCCACTTTGACATCATTTTTTGAAATATTTTCTGCCTCTATCAAAAAATCGATCATTACGGTACATTATATAGTTTCTGAATAAGCGAATCTACTAATTAAATGCGTTAGAGAGCAAAAATGAATTTAAAAATGAGTCAGAAAATAAGCAGTTTGGATTTGAGTGCATCCTTAATACAATGATTTTTCCAACACAATCCGCTTCGGTAAATTCGGTTCAAAATGCCCTTTTTAACAGCATTTTTAAAAATATATTCTGCCTCTATCAAAAAATCGACCATTACGGTACATTGTATAGTTTCTGAGTAAAAAATCGTACCAACTGGAAGCCTTTGAGAGCAAAATTGAATTGTAAAATGAGTCAGAAAATAAGCAGTTTGGATTTGAATACACCCTTACTAAGATGATTTTTTTCTTCAACCGCTATGTATTTTTAATTTGTCTTTGCTGTAAGAATTGGTCCTATCCAAAATTTGTCTACATAGATGTTGTAGACAATATTAAGAAGATATATAATAAATTCATGGGGATTTTATATCTTTTGAATTGACGGAGTTATGGATTTTTTTCTTCTTCAAGCCTCCTTTTTGTTTTCGTTTTTAATTTTTTTTTGCGGTACGAATTGGTCCTATCAAAAACTTGTGAATATAAAAGTTTTAGATAATGTTAAGGAAATTTATAATAAACTTAATTGGATTTGATATCTTGAGAATTGACAAAGTTATGAATTTTTTTCTCCCAAAAACCCTATTTTTTGCGCCCCTTCAGCCCATTTTTAACTTTATCAAAAATCTGTGATACATAAATTTTTGGCCCTATTTTTAGAAGTAATAAAAATTTTAAACTGATTTGATATGTACAAAAATTAAGAAGTTATGGGGGGTTTTCTGTTTTCACAAAACCCCTCCCTATTTCCATCCCCTTGGTCCGATTTCGCCCATTAACGAACTTGACCGAGATTTTATGCCCATTGATTTTATGTATCAGTTTGGAAGAGATTGGTGCAGAATTACGGAAGTTATCGTGTCCAGAAGAAAGTGATATATATAGATAGATAGATACATATATATATATATATATATATATATATAAAGTTTTTTATTGAGGGTGGTTTTGGGTTCTAGGAGTCATGATCGGTGTAGATCTGCAAAAAATTTTCAGAAATTCCAACATAGGAACGATCCCAATAGGTAGTATTTCATACGAAATCTACCTAAAAATGCAGTAAAAGTGAAACTTAATACGTGATTTATCACATTCCTAACTAAGCGTAGAACCAACAGAGTGAAAAATGTCTAAGCTGGGAATCGAACCCGGAAGCCTTGGAATAGCGCTCCAAGTGCTCACCATTTAAGCTACGAGGACAATACCCGGCTTACCATCTCTCACTCCCATATATTGGTAAGGCTGCAGAATGTGAGTGAGAGATGCTAAGCCGGGTATTGTCCTCCTAGCTTAAATGGTAGAGCACTTGGAGCGCTATTCCAAGGGTTTCGAGTTCGATTCCCGGCTTGGGCATTTTTCACTCTGTTGGCTCCACGCAACAGTGTGATAAATCACGTATTAAATATTTAATAATTTCGAGCGTAATTTCACTGTTGAAAATTAATTGAAAAATTAATTAAAATTAATTAAGTGAAATTTATGGGTCAAGTCGCTGGCACCGTCAACATGACGTCAGCGTTATTCATGGACATGTTTTTGCTTTATTATATTTATTATTTACTTGTTTACTAATTATTAAATTTTCAAAAGTCTTGGGACTTCTGGTTCGCCTAGTATTATTTTTTATGTACAGGAAATTTGGAAAGTATGACGTACAAAATTTAATATAAAAACAACGTTTTCCTCCTTTTTACATATACTCTCTATATATTTTTTGGTTGACTTCTTGAACTATTTAAACACAGTATCATTTCAAATATGTTAAAACTTATATCGAAATTCCGGACAAAATGTCCGTCCAGACTGTGTAAATGGGGATTGGTTGATTCATTGTCTTTTGTGCTAGTCGGGACTTTTTTGCAGCTTGGCTAGTCTTGGTTGCTGTAAAAAAAAAAAAAAAAAAAAAAAAAAAAAAAAAAAAAAAAAAGTCTTCTAAAAGCGTTTTGGAAACGAATGGAATGTTAGACCTTAGACCCCTGGGCTAGACCAGAGTTCAAGGGTCAATCCACCATTTAAAGTGCTCTTTATCTTTTGTACAGACAGGTAAGCGTAACCTTCATCCTCAGGACATTTTGGACAATTGAATGATTGAGGATACAGTTGTTACCTTTTATTTGCGAATGCGATAGGCGCGAATAAGAACATATTAGCTGGAAAATGATTCCAAACTCTTCCCAGAAGAATCTAATGTTGTTTTCAAATAGTACAATAATACGCTTTTATAGTTATGCTGTGTACACAGTCAGTAAATTATTAGCTGTGCATTTAGAAATCCCACCCTACTGTAACTTGTGGCTTATAGTATAAAGCTGTTTCCCTGCATTTTGTTGTAAGAACTGTAAATATTGCGTTGTGATTTAGAAAATTTATTTAATAAATTGAACTTTTGTAGAAATAAGTATAAAAATAAAAATAGTTAAAACAACTAAACAAAAAAAAAAAAAAAAAAAAAACAAAAAAAAAACACCGTTTTATAAACATTCAATTTTCATCTTGAAAGTCACGCCTAATTTTTTGACTGCATTGTTTTTTCCTAAAATGTTACATTACAATGCAATACTTTAATTTTTCGCGGTCGCCATACTCAATTATGAAAAATTCCATGCATATTTTACGCTTGGTAAAAAGCGCAAGCAAGTGAATTTATTAAAAAATACATAATTTTTGCTCTATTTCTTTTAGGTAGCTTTCATTACAAAAAGCTGCCTATTGCAGCCATTTGGAGGAAAGCGATTCCGAAAAATTTTGGTATATTTTCACCGATCATGACCCCCAGACCCCCAGATATATATATCCATATATATATATATATATATATATATATATCAATATTTATCTATCTATCTCTCTCTTTCTCTCTCTATATATAGTATATCTGATCTTTGTCAGACTGTAACTTTCGTATTTATGAACCGATTTGGATGTAACTTGGTGTGTACATAATACATACCAATGTCTCGACCGAGTTAGTCGGCCAGCTTCATCCGCCATCTTGTTTCAAAATGGCGGCCTTTAATTTTTTTTTAATTTAAAATTTAAAATAAGGTACAAAAAATCTAGAAATTGAAAAAGATTTTTTTCTTATGGGTTTGAGCTTGATACAAAGATTCCGGAGCATTTTTTGTTTCATCTATACCTTAAAAAATGGCTGAGTTATAGCACTTTGAATTTCTAGCATGGCTGACATTTTGAAACGATCTGATTTTTGTCACGCAATACGCGTATTTATGAACCGATTTGGATGTTATAAGGCATGTGCATAGTACATAGCAAATGTCTCGACCGAGTTCGTTGGCCAGATTCATCCGCCATCTTATTTCAAAATGGCGGCCATTTAAAAATTTTTTAAGGATTTAAAATTTAAAATGGGGTACAAAAATTTTAGAACTTATGTGTTTGAGCTTGATAGAAAGATTCCGGAGCATTTTTTTTTCGTCTATATATTAAAAAACGGTTGAGTTATAGCACTTTGAAATTCTAGTGTGGCTGACATTTTGAAACGATCTGATTTTTGTCACGCGATAATACACGTATTTATGAACCGATTTCGATGTGACAAGGCATGTGCATAAGCAATGTCTCGACCGAGTTTGTTGGCCCAGCATCATCTGCCATTTTGTTTCAAAATGGCGGCCATTAAAATTTAAAAAAAAATTTAAATTTAAAATGAGGTACAAAAATATTAGAAATTGAAAAAGATTTTTGTCGTATGTGTTTGAGCTTGATATAAAGATTCCGGAGCATTTTTTGTTTTGTCTTTATCTTAAGGAATGGCTGAGATATAGCTGTATGAATTTCTAATGTGTGTGACATTTTGAAAAATCCGGTTTTTTGCCTGCGACAGCAATCGTATATATCAACCGATTCTGATGTGAGTGAGCATGTGCAGAGGAATTACTAAGGTCTCGACCAAGCTTATTGGTTAGCTTCACCCATCGTGTTGTTTTAAAATGACGGGCACTTCTAGACATCACCAGATTTGGCAACCAAATATAAATCACTTTAAATCGAACCAGCTTGGATAAAGCTGACTAATTTCGCGAAATTATCATTCATATTCAGTGTTGACAAAAATTAGTTTTTAATCTTCTATAATCGGGTTCCACTAATTTGAGCTCCGGGTGTTTGAATAGTATAAGCTGGCTTTTTAAAAATAAAGAATATGAAAGCTACCTCTTCCTCCCGGCACTGGCCGGAAGGACTTTTTTAAGATAGGGCAACAGGAAAGAAAAAAATGAAACATTGTTTAAATTATTTTTTAGGATTTCTAAACTGGCTTCTCAACGCATAATCGTAAATTAATTAATATTTAACTATTAATTGATAAAAGCATATTTAAAAAAAATATTACGCTCTTCATTTTTTATTTACGTTTTAGCTTTAAAAATGTTTCATTGTTGCAGTTTCGTAGTCATTTAGCATATTTTGGGAAACGTTTACTAGCATATAATTAAATCCATTGTTGTTTTAAGTAGTACGTCTTGGCGAACGAAACTTTCAACACTGACCCCTTTTACCTTCCGTTCCCTGTGCCTTGCGTCATAAGTGGCGACACTTTCGCAGAAGTGGAGAAGTTAAGGGGGACGAAATATGGGCACTTTACCCTACGGCTGTACGAGTTACAGGGAATATTTGACGATTTATTACCTATAGCGGGCTGACGGAAAAATGCCTTAAAATGAATGTATTTATTTATAATGAAAGTCTAAAAATATTAAAATTTTGTATTGTTATCGAAAACACACATATAAGCGTATTATATATATATATATACATATATATAGATATATAATCCTAGCATATTAGGAAGTGGGTTAAAAATCAATTACAAAATTCCATTTTTACATACAAAAAACAGTGTAAAAAAACTAGAAAACAGGCATTCTACTTTTTCAGAATTTAGTCTCTCCCCCGATGAAAAAATATATATGTATATATAAATAGTACAAAACATATTTCAACTTTAAGACTTAAGCACACGCTTTTATTTTTTGTAAAATGACGTCATCCGCATCCGCTTAAGAAAATTAACAATTACGATCCACTCTTAAACATCTACAGTAAAGTAGGCATAGGACGTGACTATCGCGAAATAGTACACAAATGCAGCAAAAAGATGCCGTCATTAAAGAAACTCGACCAAAAAAAAAAAAAAAAAAAAAAAAAAAAAAACGGCTGTCTAATGATTTATAGGCCTTCATTTGTTTGTAACATTAATATAGGTACTTAAGCTCCATGTTTTAACAGAAATCATTCGTTTATATTTTTTCAAAATAGCACGTATTTTCATTACATTTTCTTTCGGTTGTTATGAAAAATGGCAACAAAAATATATAATTAATATTTTACAACTATTTTTACTTTACTTTCTACAGAAATGGAGTACATCCGTTGCCAATATTAAGCAAATGGCTCCAAAAGCTACAAAAAAAATTAATATTTGAAATATAAATGGAGATGCAGTTTTCAAACGAATTGCATTTAAAAGTATTTTTTTTTTCAATACAACGGTATAAAAATTGAAAATGTGCGATGCTTAGAAGTTAAAAAAATTGCTATAGAGTATTTAATCGTACTGATTTGTTTTACGGCTGGCTTCTGTAAGGTAACGTTATTTTTTGGAGACGACACAAAATAAGCTGGGAGAAAGAAATAGTATACCATACCGGGGGCAAACAAGAAAGGAATGTCCTGACGGTTTATTGTGCTCGTGGACCAGTCTTTATCTGCAGTTCGCAGTTTTGTAGTATATTTTGTAAAACTCTTTTATTCAAAGTTTTTGACGCGTAAATATATTTTGTGATTTTCAAGACACTATTTTCATATATTATTACTTTCTCCTTCCTAAAGAAGTAATCGAGATTTTTTTCGACTTCCGATTTTCAACGGATTTACACGTTTTCTAAAACGGTTGGCGATTCCAAAACACGTTTGTTCAAAATATCTGTCTTTTACGTCTGTTCGTGTGTCCGTATGTCCGCTTTGTACCATCGAAAAGTGTATCAAGTTATGCATAGAATTGAACCAAAATTTTTGTGTATGTTTTTGGCTATGGCCAGCAGGTCTTCCTTGAATTTGGAAACATTCCGCCAGAACAGGGCGCTGTAATAGCGATTTTTCTTGATTTTTCACAGTTCTGTTGTACATCGGATGTTTATGCAGCAGCGGGGAATTCGCATCCAGCTAACCCGGCGATTTTCAAGCAGTTGGTGTACAACAGAATAACGAAAAATATTGATTTTATTAAATACTATGACTCAGATTTACTCGTTTTTACTCCGATTAATAAAATGAAACAGAAACTTAAGATCTAAATCAAAGTTGGTGTAGTATTGAAGTAATAAAACTGAAGGATTAAACATTAACATGTATGATAAACAAGAAAGTTTTGTGATTGGCACATCTGACTAGTCAACCCTTTATATCACTGCGTTGCATATCTTCAACATATCCAAAGTTCAATGTTACTCATACAGTGGGCTTTAAAAAATGATTTTATTAGCCTCCGGTACGGTATGCTATTTCTTTCTCCCAGCTTACAAGGAAGGTCTCTATACGGGCATACTCAAAAAAGTCTGAAAAAAATACAGAATGTTCTTCTCCCATGAGTATATATGTTTATAAAAAAAAATTGGCGGAACCTCGGTAGAACGTCCGTAAAAGAATAATGAAAATTTCGCTTATTTGGCGACTTATCACCGTTTGGCGAAGAAATTAAATAAAAAAAAAATACGCTTGTCGAATACTCTTTAAAGAAAAAACTTTTTATGTTGAATTTGTTTAAATAAGTTTAATTTAAATAACTTTAGCTTTGTCATTTTTGGTTTGTTTTAACTGTAGTTTTGTCATATATATTTGTATGTACTTATAACGAATTTTAACTATCATATTTTACGGTTTAAAACAAAATTTAAATTGATTAAAATTGTTCCAAACTCAAAAATATGCCCCATCGAGCACTGTCGATTCAACTTAGTTGCTATGGAAACAACTTCTTCGGTATGGAAATGTATTACGGCAGTATTATTCATCTGGCGTTAAAAGTTATTTTTTTTATAACCGATAAAGCCGTTTAAATTAAAAAAAATTGTGGATTGGAGAATAAAACAATGGCAAAATTTCGTTCAAATCGGCAACAAGCAACAAGTATAATGCAAAATGTAATAATAATAATAAATTCTTTCATGGTTTAAGTTTAAATTCATTAAATACCGCATATTCTCAAAATCAATTAACAAACAATTTTCATATTCATTAAAATCGTTTGCTTTTGACGAGGAAAAGTGCTGCTCGCCAAATTGCGTGCCGCTTTCGTCTTTTCACGCCAATTATTCGAAAGTATTTTATTTTTTTACAGATTTTCTACTGTAATTCCGCCGCTAATTTTAACTGATCCTTTATTACATACATGAGTACTTTCACTAGCATTTTTTTCAACATATTCTGAGTACGCCCAGTATGGAGACCTTCCTTGTTAGTTTGTGTCCAAAAAATAACGTTACCTTACAGAAGCTAGCCGTAAAACAAAGCCATTACGATTAAATACTCTTTAACAATTTTTTAAACTTCTAAGCGTCGCACATTTTCAATTTTTATACCGTCGTATTGGAAAAAAAAAAGTTCTTTTAAATGCATTTTGTTTGAAAACAGTATCTCCATTTATTTTTGAAATGTTATTTTTTTTTTTAGCTTTTGGAGCCATTTGCTTAATATTGGCAACGGAAGTACTTCATTTCTGTAGAAAGTAAAGGAAAAATAGTTTTAAAATAGTAATTATATATTTTTGTTGCCCTTTTCTCGTAACAACCGAAAGAAAATGTAATTAAAATACGTGCTATTTTGAAAAAAATATAAACGAATGATTTCTGTTAAAACAATGGAGCTATTATAAACTATACTTAATTTTAAGTATCTATGAATCATTAGATAGCCGTTTTTTTTTTTTTTTTTTTTTTTTTCGATTTTCTTGAATGGCGGAATCTTTTTGTTGCATTTGTGCATTATTTCGCGATAGTGATGTGCTATGCATGCTTTACTGTAGATGTTTAAGAGTAGATCGTAAATGTGGAATTCTTAAGCGGATGCGAATGACGTCATTTTACATAAAATAAAACATGTGCTTTAAGTCTTAAAATTTAAATATGTTTTGTACTGCAGTAGAGTCCCGCTTAACCGAGTTATTTTCTTCTGATGGACTGGTGGCATCTATTATTATGAAACAGCCATTATAAATGAAGCGTTAGGTGAAGATGAAAGAGCAGCCGTAAAAAAAAATGGCCATTTTCCCTCCCCCCATTCTGGCCAGAGAATCAGAGTTCTAACTTTTTACGGCTGCTCTTTCATCTTCACCTAACACTTCATTTATAATTGACTGTTTCATAATAATAGAAGATCAGTCCATCAGAAGAAAATGAAGTAATGGAAATGCCGGGGGCGACACTAAATTCTGAAAAATAAGAATTCCTGTTCTCTAGTTTATTGTTTTTGTCTCCCAAACAGCAGTTAATATGAATTGTTCATAGAATTACCGACTTACGACAATACTGAGTTAAATTTTCATGTCAAAATTTTATATCTCATTTGAGCCGTTTCGCATCGTTATTGTTAACCTGAACTTCGTAATTTTTGCAAAATTAAAAAGGCTGTCCAAAAATAGATTTTTTTACAAAGATAAGTCCGTATACTTTACAAATTTGTATTAGAAAATCGACAATATCTGTGAGAAGTATGTATTTTTCCGTTTATTGCAGATGTGAAAAAAGTATCTGTTAGCCAATAGCGTTTTATTTTTGTATTTAATTATTATTATTATTATTATTATTTACATACTCCAAACGATGTATTCTAACACATGCAAGGGCACCCATACGTGGGGGGGGGGGCAAGGTGGGGCTTGAGCCCCCTCCCTAGATTTTGGTTTTGTTAAACTTTTTTTAATATAAATCATTTGCAAGATATTAAAGTTTTAACTTTATCTTGTAAAAACAAAGCATAATAAAATCTGTCTCGACAAGTTCAGAAGCACCGGAAGACATGTCCGTTTTAGACGTGTTTCCGTCTTAGCAGGTATAATTCTTGGTATTTCATTTTTCCATAACCATGAATTTTAGGATTCCGTACTTAAAAAGTAAAAACGGAACCATTATAAGATCACTCCTGTGTCTGTCTGTCAGTCAGTCACAGCCATTTTACTCGTAAACTATGGAACGTGGAAATTTCAAATTGGGGGGAAGTAATAAAGACTATTGACCCAGATATTGGCAGATTATTAAACATTCATAAATATATTTAGCAAAACTGTAGAAGGGCTAGTTAAGTTACTTAAAAGAAAAACTCTTTTCTTTGTATATCGTGTGTTGTATCGTTTGAAAGCTGTCATAACGCTGAACTCAAAAATACGCATTTCTTTTAATTTTAGGCATTATATTTTCAAAGATATCGTCGAAAATGCAGCTAAAAAATATGTCCCCCACATCTAATTCCGAATCTGCTGAAACTAAAATTACGAAAATTACAGGTAGTAGACGTTAATTTAAACCTTACAGGAAAATTATAGAGATTATTCTAGGTCGCATAGTTTTTGAGAAAATCGCGTTTTTCCGTTACACACAAATTTCGATTTACGGGCATTCAGCAAAACTGCTGAGCAGCTCTGGAGGTACCTATCGTAGCAGAAGTATAAAAGCATTGTTGATAATGATCTCGAAAAAAAATCGTCAGTAATTAGCAGAGATATTAACCCTTAAAGATACGGACAGTTTGGACGTACAGTCGTAGAAAAAAAGTAAATACTCCCTACTAACTCCTCAACAAATTATCGTAGAAGAAAGTGACTGGTACTGAACGATTGGAAATAAAGTCTACTTTTAAATGACGTATATAAAATTTGCTTAGGGGGCCATCTACATATTAAAACGAACCCAAACTTCATTTTTTTTTTTACAATGGCAATACCCAATTTTAACAAGATATTTCAAATCTTCGGTTCAAATTATGTCTAGACACCAAATTTCAAGTCATTTGAATGATAAGTTTTTGAATTATAAGCATACAAAATTCAGTGCTTCTAATGTTAAATTACATTTACATATTTTTATTATTATCTCCTGAAATTATACTCATAATGTGCTAATTTTTTGTGCAGCAATAATACTAAAATACTCAAACACAAATACGTTGAATTTGTAATTTTTATAGTTTTATGATATGAATTATGAAATTAATATTCGAAAAAATATGAATTGTAACCTACAATTTGTTTGATGGATTTAGATTTATTAAGTCCTGCTTTATGGAAATCCAAAATTTCATATTTTTCTTCCAACTGGTTTTCAAATTATGCTTAAAAAACGGCAAAATGATGGTTTAAGGGGCTGTATATGATAGAAGTGACTTGATATTTTGAAATTTCTTATGCTATCCTGTAATTTAGCAGTCTTCAATAACTGCTTGAGTGGCGCTTAAGTTGCTTTGATCAAGAAGGAGGCTCTCTGTCAACAATCGAGTACTGAACTTCAATTTGGTTACAGCCTCTAAAATACGCTCGTTTAAAAATAACTAATTTCTCGGAAACTTATCGTACGAATTGCATAAAAATTTGTTTTTAGGATAATTGAAGGATGTAGAGTTCATTAATGCCCGTCATAATTGTGTACTGCTATTGAAAAAAAAAAGTTATGGTTCGTTTTAATATGTAGATGCTCCCCTAAGAAATTTTTATATACATAATTTAAAACTAGACTTCATTGCCAATCGTGTGGTACCAGTAACTTTCTTCTACGATAATTTTTGCAGAGTTAGTAAGGGGTGTTTACTTTTTTTTTCCACGACTGTACATAATGACAGGGCGGTGTACTCTATGTACCATTGGCTTTACATCCTAGTTAACAACTTTTAATGATATAGATGTCTAATGCATTATCCAATAGCATTATAAAAGCAATAAACGTCAAATTGTTAAAAACAGACTAATTTAATTAGAATGAATCACATAAATGCTATGGGATTCGCGACTAGTTTGCATTGAGTGGATCTCTCAATACTCCGCGAGTGACTTTAAAAGTTAATTAAAAGCCTATCTGGAAAAACGTGGCACGGACTAAGGTGACCTTGCAAGTATGTGATCTCTTTTCGAAGCGCGCTTAGCACAATGCCAAATTTAAACTTTGAATAAAGATTTTTGTTTTAGCTACGCTGTAGAAAGAAAGGTTGTTACTACGCTGAATTTAGTTTTATGAAATGCTAAATGAAGTTTATAAATAGCACTGCTTTTATTGTCAGTACCGAATTAAGTTCATCAGAAACATATTAGGATGATATTAAAAAATGAGTTCTACAGAATAGCTATATTTAATATTATTTAGGTTCCATATCTCTTTGAATTTTCATGGTATATTCATTTACACTTTACTAGTATATACAGTTATACCCAACTCTACGTTGTATAGTTTTTTACAAAGTCTTAGTATTCTTTTAGTAACGGTTTTTTTAAATAATACAATTACTAATTCATATATTTATTCTACGGAACCTTCTGAGAACGAGTAATACTCGCACTTGACCATTTATTTTCTTTTAAGGCAGAATTCTGTTTTAGACAGGTTCTGTTTTCATAAGTTTTTAATTAGGCGTTTCGAATAATCTGCTTCTTCAAAAAGGAAAAACACAAGATGGGAAACCAATTCCGCTTTAGACAATTTTTATCTAAGCTGGTTTACTGACGTAAGTGGTTTTTTCCGTACAAGACGATAACACTTTTTCCGCATGAGGAAGGATTTTGTTATAGACAGGATCTATTTTCACAGGTAAAATTGATTTTACATGAACAAAACGCTGAGAAATTAGAGACAGATTTAATAATAATATGTCAACGATACAGTGCAATTTTTAATTGAAAAATTCTTTTTCCCGAATCTAATAAAGATTAGAATCCTGAATGTGTCAGATTGTATGCCTCGAACCCTAAAATTCTATCTGAAGTCAACCAGAACAAGACAAAATAATTTTCTTCGACCGGAAACCTAATAATTCTTGTAAATACCGTTAAATTTTTTTTTTTTTTTTTTTTATTATTATTATATATATATATAATAAATACTGGGCATATCATCGTTTGAACCTAGTTGTAAATTATAAATGATTGCCATCAAGTACTAGAAATAAGAAACACAATAGAAACAATAAAACGAGTGATAAGTTTTTTTTAGGGAAGAAAAAAAATCCTTTCATTTAAATGCTGCAACGTCATTTGTAAAGTTTATTGTATATCTCAAAATAATTTCTCGATATTCTTTCTATCTGGAGCCAATATAAACAAATTACAATCTGTAGATTAAGATTTGCTTTTCGATTTATCAGAACATAAAGATGGCACTTCTTGAGATTTTTCTTATACACAGGATGGAATCATAAGAAGAATTTTTAGAAATTTTCATATGAAGATAATGGAAAATTGTAATTTTAAAAAATCGATATCAAAATGTATAGAACGTCTACTAGATAATCTTACCGTTCGAACCTTCCTGTGGCCACTCCTCTTGAATATTACAGAGCAGCATTTCTAAATCCATATTTAGACTCTTTAATTATATCCCTTGAGTTAAGGTTTTTGAATCGAAATGAAACGCCATTCAAAGCGATTTTACTTCATCCCAATATGATGAAAAATATGGAAAAAAATGTTTTTGTCAAAGAAAATCAAGGACCTATCTCATTTTTATAATATTGAGAATTTGGAGTCGGAAGCAAGAACATGGTTTGATTTGTTGAAAAGCAAAGACTGTGGTTAGAATGTTATGATAGATGATCTCTTCGCATAAACTACATTTCCCCCTTTACTTAAGGCAGCCATATTAAATTATATGACAATTCTGCCAAAAATTTGCACTGTAGGAAGGTCATTTGAGGGGTTCACAACTATAGTAAACCAAGTGCATTTTGAAAAAAAAAAAAAAATATATATAACCATTAATTAAACATAACCTACCACCATCAAAAACCGTAATATTATGAATTAAATCTGTAAGTATAAAAAAAGTGCCAAATAATTTATTATAAGAATTATTATAGAAGAAAAAATAAGAAAGTGGACACCGACAAATAATGGAAAAGCTTATATATTGAATTACGTTTTCAAAGGCACAGAATTCAATGATATAAGCAATATGGTTGTTTTCTGTGAGAAAAATTGTCCTTAGTAAATTAAAATTTAATAACAAATGATTGTAAATAAGATAAAACTTTAATTAAGCTAAATATAATATTAATGAAAGTCACCAATTACATATAAAATATCAAATCAACATCATTATAAAATACGTATCAAAAATATAGTAATAATACAAAAGCCCCATTTTTTTTAAAAATTAACCATTGCGTATTATCCAGACAACACCACCCTCCTCCGTACTCTAACATCTACCCACCCATCCAACCTATAATAATTTTTTATATTATTTTACAATTTTTAATTTTTTATAGATATTTTTTTTATTTTATATATTTTTTTGTAATTTTGTTTACGCATGTGTTAATTTGTTTTAAAAGATCATGTAAGTAAAGTACTAATTGTATATTAATGAATATATGAATTTTTTTGGAAAACCATGATTTAATGCACCATAAATTAGTTTTTTAATATTATTGTTAATTAGAGGAGAAGAACATAAACATTTTATTCTATATAAATGATTAAGTATTATATTTCGAAATACAGAATGATGTAGACAAGATTTAAAATTTGTAAATGTATTAACTTTGAATTTAAATTCTTTACGTTTGTCATATAAATCTGTGATTGTTTTGTTGTCTTTTATTGTAATTTTAAGATCTAAGAAGTTAATAGTATTGTTAGATAAAAGGTTTTCCGTTAATTCCAAATTAGTGGGATAATCTACTGGAAATTGAGTATATATATATATATATATATACGATAGCCTATTTAGAAGGTGTATAAAATCTGTTTTATCCATTCCCATACACTTGAACCAAATCTGTTTTCACATACTCTCTTATAAATGTCATCTGTTTACAGATGATGTTTACTGTGGGAGTAGATAAAACAGATTTTATGCACCTTCTAAATGGACTATCTCATTTTTTTTTTCAAAATGGACTTCGTCTACTATGGTTGTGAGACCTTCATATAGTACCCCCAGGCCAGTGGTGAAGGTGATTATGTTCCGAATTGTCCGAAACTTCCGAAAATTTAAGGCATTCGGCTCCGAAAATTCAGACAAAAAATCATGAATTTTACCAAATGGTAGCGAAAAAAAAAAAAAAACGAATTTCGTCAATCGCTCACAGAAAAAATTGCCAATCTCGTCAAGGAATCACGGGGGAAAAAACGAATTTCGTCAAAAGATCGCGAGAAAAACGCAAATTTTGTCAAAAGATAGCGGGAAAAACGTAAATTTCATCAAAGGATAGAAAAAAAACGTGAATTTCGTTCAAGAAACACGGGGAAAACGCGAATTTAGTCAAATAATCGAAAAAAAAAAACGCAAATTTCGTCAAAAAATTGCGGAAATAACACAAATTTCGTCAAAGATTTTCGAAAAAACCCCCACAAATTTCTTCAAATGATCGCGAAAAAAACCGCAAATTTTGTCAAAGGATAGCGAAAAAACGCAAATTTCCTCAAAAGATCGCGGGAAAAACTGAAATTTCGTCAAAGAGTCGCGAAAAAAATGAAATTTCGTCAAAGAGTCGCGAAAAAAAACGAAATTTCATCAAAGAATCGTGGTAAAAACGCAAAATTCGTCAAAGAATTGCGGAAAAACGCAAATTTCGTTCAATGATCACGGAAAAATGCGAATTTCTTCAAATAGCGGAAAAAACGCAAATTTCGTCAATCGCAGGAAAAAACGCAACTTTTGTCAAAGATCCGTAGAAAAAACGCAAATTTCATCAAAAGATAGCAAAAGAAAAAAAAAACAGCAAAGTACCTTAAATATTTACTAAAATGTATGATAGCTTTTGTGGAAGTTGAGATTTTTCTCAGTCCCGCCCCCTAAAATGAATCATATGAGGGCCCTTGAACACCTGAGTAAATATTTTTCGAAATCGGAGATGTCGAGTCACACAAGGTTTAGCAGTTTAAGACAAGACCAAAATTCTAATAGAAGTATTCAAAACAACGCATTTTCTGCTACAGTAGACTCCCTCAAATCTGCACTGCTTGAATTTTGTAGATTTCTGTTATTGATATGTTTGCATTTTTAAACATAATTTGAATGTAGGCATGCAATCGAAATTATAATGAATGCTTATAATATATAGTAGAGTATTAAAATAATTAAGTAATAAACTAAAATAATAAAAATTAAAATGTTTTTAAAAATGGCTAAATTATTATAAGTAAATGTCAATTAAATAATTAAATATCATAAAGATACATTTTTCTTGAATTTTTTAATGCAGCTTGCCTCATAAATTCACATCAAAATCATAAGATAAAGAAGTTTTATTTCAAGTTTAGCCAGACTTAATAACCAAAAAAAGCTTGATTAATACATAAATATATCTGGTAAAAAGATTGTGATTACCAAAGATACCAGCAATATCTTGTATTTTTTCAGAAATAAATTTATACTTCCTTCATGAAAAAGCACGAGTTCAGTCATATTAATGAGAATTACGTTTAAAATAAGTACAGAATGATATAAAAATAAAAAAAGTGTAATTTTGAATCTACTTCTGAACTGAAAGTTTCATTGTTTATATATGTGGTGATGTACGGATTTTAGGTATTTGCAGCTTTTAGAGTGGCGGATTTTGGGGGAGTCTACTGTATTACAAATATATATATATATATATATATTTGTTTCATGTGCGATTGTGATAATTTATTTAGTATTGCTTATCAAATCGAATGTTATGGGTTTTTAGTTTTTATACAACATTTTTCCTCTTCCAAATACAATTCATTTCTTCATATTTTAATGCAAATATATTGTTATCAATTAAACAAATTCCTACATTCTAGACATCTTAAGTTCTAGTGACTCAGGGTGTAAAATCGCATGTTCTTTCTTTCTTTTTCTTCGCAACCTTATTTCACTACAGGGAGAAAAAAATATAATTTTTATTGCCTTGTCTAACTAGGAAAAAGAACATTGTATTCACTTTTTAGAACCACCACACCAATTTTTTTTTTCTTAAGCCTCCTGCCTTCTTCTATCTAACTCCCCCTCCGATAAAAAGGAAAGAAATGAAAAATCCTTACAGAAATCATTGTTGTTTACGTCTTGGGTTTTGACCCTTAAGGAGCTGCTCAAGGTCATCCAGGTAAGCGGGGGCCCCCGGGGCACGCGAAGGTATAACTAAGCAATAGATCAGTGTTAATGTCGAGCCCTGGATATTGCGTGCTCTCTATCGAGTCATTAAGTAATTCTGGCAACACTTCTTGTGGGGCTGTTGAGATGGGATGAATAAAAAGTGAGATTTTAATACTCATTCATTACTGTGGATCTGGGTTTCAGAGATAAGGTCGGTTTCTCCATATTACTTTATCACTCATCTTGATTTCTTTTGTATTTTGTGCTCCATCTCAGATAATAATTTTAACGATAATAAATAAACAGCTATTCACATATAGATTGATCCATTTGCGATACATTGTAATAGATGTTGAAAAAAAATTATATTACGAAACTTTCATTAGTATTTTTACAGCTATTTTGTAACAGTAAGTCTAACATGCATTTTGAGACTCTTTATCAGTGGCGTACCCAAGATTTAATTTCAGGAGGCGGGGAGGGGGTGACTTAAATTTCGTTGATGTTTTCAGCCTTGCGAAAAGCGTTGGATTATGTTGTAAACAGAAATCATGTTTTACAAAAGACATAGTCAGAAGAAAGGAGGGGAGAGGGAGGGCATGGGGCCGATTTCGAGTCCTTCGTTATGCCGAAATAACTTAAAAAATTTTAATGAGTCCTTTTACTTACTTACTTTTGTTTAAGAAAAAGGTATTGTAGTTTAAAATCTTTAAAGTTGTTCCTAGCCCCCTCCCTGAAACTCTATGACAGCTGTACACAAGTTAAAATTAGGTAGGACAGATTTAACGCAAATTTTATTTCTGTTTATAAGTGCTTACTGTTGGGAAATAGAGTAATCAAACGTGTTAAAATGAACTCGTTTTGTATTTTAATTTGAGGATTCGAGTTTCAGTTGAAAATATTTTAACAGAACAGCAGTGTGTTTTGTAAAAATACTATTCTATTGAAATGCAAGTTAATTATAGCGAATGAATGTCTATTTACCTTTATGATCTTAACATTAAAAATTTTATTTGTATTTAGCATACTTTTTATGAGAAACTTAAAAAGGCTCTAGGATATTTTTCTTTCTTCCGTACATTTTAAAATTTTGCTGCAGTGTAATTTATTTTTCAAAGTAAACACTTATCTAAACTGATTTAAAATATCAAAAACTAGAATTTTTTACTTTTAATATTTTTTATATTTATACATGTAAACATATTCTACAATCTTCTCTTTTACAAAAGATTGATAAAAGATTTCAGATAGAAAATATCTACTTGTATTCCGTTTGAATTATTTCTGAAAACTAGAAAATAGAAAGTATTCTAAATAATAATAAAAAAAAATAAAATAAAATAAAACTCTGACTTTTATTCAATTAAAACGCATTAAAAATTAGAAATTATTTTCTTCTTCAATTAGTAAGAAAAATGAATAATTTCCTGTAATAATTTATTATATATATTGATACTTTATCATAGATATGTATTAAGAAATAAAAGGCAAAGCAACAAATTTTTATTACACACTTGTGACAAAACAAATATATTTGGAATTTTTTTTTCACAAAACTATAAATAATATAAAGTACTATCTCGGCTAATTAACAACAATTTTTTTTCGAAAATCATTATCAACATACCTATGATAAAGTATCAGTATATAATAAATTATTACGGGAAATTAATCATTTTTCTCACTAATTAAAGGAAAAATTAATTTTTAATTTTTTATGCGTTTTAATTGAATAAAAGTCAGAGTTTTTTTTATTATTATTTTTCTTTAATTTAGAATACTTTCTATTTTTTAGTTTTCAGAAATAATTCAAACGACTTGTACTTCTGCGACGATAATTATCACCAGCTCCAGCGCTCTTCAACTGCTTTGCTGAACGTCCGGAAATCGAAATTTGTGTGTAACGGAAAAATGCGATTTTCTCAAAAACTATGTCGCCTAGAGTATCGCTATAGTTTTCCTCCAAGGTTTAAATTCACTTCTACTACCCCTATTTTTTCATAACTTTTGTTTCAGTAGATTTGGAAATAAAGTAGGAGCGACATATTTTAGCATTACATTTCGACGATATCTCTGAAAATATAATACCTAAGATTAAAAGAAATGCATTTTTGAGTTCGGCGTTACGAAAGCTTTTACACGACACCCGACAAGATATACAAAGACAAGACTTTTTTTTCCCAATTAACTTAATTAGCCCTCTACATTTTCCCCCAAGTATATTTGTGAATGATTAATAATCTATAAATATGTGGGTAAGTCTTTATTACTTCAGCCAATTTGAACTTTCCGCGTTCCATAGTTTACCAGTAAAATGGCTGTAACAGACAGACACAGGACGGATCTTATAATGATTCCGTTTTACTTTTTAAGTACGGAACCGCGGAACCCTAATAAAAAGAAAGCAAGAAAGAAAAATTATGCGTTAAGCATAGATTATGAAGCACTTTCGAACAGTTCCTGAATGCTTTAACAAAACTTCGTTAGTTAAGGAAATAAGGTAAATAAGATAACTAAGTAAACATTTTAGAAAACGCATCAAATCTTTGAAAAACTGGTTTCAGCAAATACCGTCCATATCCAAATATGTATTACAATTCTTTTGAACAGCCCTGTATTTGATCTGTATGTTGATTTATATATACTATATGATGGGAAGATTTAGTTTAGCAAGAAAACGCATAACAGATTGAAATTTATCTTTCAGCAATTTATACTAATTAGATGGAAACATATTTGAATACTTTTGTACAACTCCTTAGTTTACCTAGAACCTTTATTACACGCCACTATTTAGCTACATTTTAATTCAAACTAAAACACTCTTAAAACTACTGAAATCACATTTCCAGAAATTATCATTTATAGACGGCCAATATCCAATTCTTTGCGTGGCCCTGTTTATCATTTTACCTATATTCTAAAACCATTTCTTAGAAAATTAAATGCAGTTCAGCGTAAAAATGCATAACTCATTTAAAAACCACCTTTAAGCAATTTGCGCTCATACCCAGTAACCCTTACGAATTCGTTTGTGTAGCCCTGTATATTAATTATAGCATTGATACACACCATATAATATGCATAAATATAGTGAAACATAAAAGGGCATATCATAATTAAAAATGCATTTTTCAGCAATCATCGCTAATGTACAGTACTTCGGATACAAATACAATATAGTATCTGAAATCTTTTGTGTCTCCCTGTAAATGGTATGCACTTCGTATTATACATAAAATAAGTTATAATAAACCTCAGCGAAATATATAAATTTTATTATATATGAAATAGTTTAACATAATTAAAATACACCGCAAACAATTCCCTCCACCCCTACATCATTATGAAACGGAATTCTTTTGTGTGGCTCTGTAAATGAATAATAACTATTCTTTGCACCGCATATTCTACAGAATGCATATTTTAGTGCACTTCATAAATGCGTATGAGTTTTATTACGTTTGAAAGCGTGTAAGATCATTCAAAATCATTTGAAACGATTTTTTTTCATTGTCCGTAATGTAACGGAATACTTTTGACTTTTGCTGTAAATGAACTAAACATGCTACAAACTTCATTTGAAATAGGGAACGTGCTATGGTAAACGTCAATAACATCCAAAAATTTCAGGGCAATCTGAATATATTTACGAGAGTTAGAGCGCGGACAGACGGCTAGACGGACAGACAAACCGAAGTCATAAATACTTTTCAACTTTGTTGGAAAGTATTGAAAATAACGTATAAAAATATCACAAACATTCTAAATTACGAACTTAACCTTGTGTATCACCGCGCTGCATATCTTCAACATAGTTTAAAGTCAATGTTACTTATACAGTATTCTTTAAAAGACGATTTTAATTATTGCTGCTATCTTCCAACACAGCAGTTAATATAAATTGTTAGTGGAATTCTGAACAGGCGGCGATACCGAGTTCATTTTTTATACCAAAGTTTTATTTATCATTTGAGCAGTTTCAAATCGTTATCGATAAATTTCACTTTGTAAATTTTGTAAAATTAAAAAGGCCCTATATGTTCAAAAATCGACATTTTACAAAAGTAAGTTCGCGTACTTTACAATTTTGTATTAGAAAAATGGACAATATTTATGAGAAGCGTGTAATTTTCTGTTTATTTCAGATGTGAAAAAGTAATTTTTACTCAATATTTTTTTTTTATGTTATATATTTAAAAAATTATTTTTCACATGCTTAAAATCATGTATTATATAACATTTGAGTAAATATTTTTTAAATCGGAGTTGTTGAGTCACAAATTAATTAATTAATAATAGAACGGGGCGGGGGATTCAAGAAGGCTTTTTCCTTCTGATGAAAAGTACACTTTTTCTTAATATATATATATATATAAAGATAAGTAGTTCAAGATCTTAATTGCGTGACAGAGTGTTTAACGTAATTAAAATTTAGGTTTCTTCAGTATTTGGAAAAACTACTATACTTATAAATCTTATATTAACATAAAAAATTAAACTGCACATTGTACGATTTTGGCTATAAAGTAATATCAACGTGAAAGTAGGCTGAATAAAATGAAATCAAAATGAAAATATTACTTGCTCTGCTAATGTTAGGGCTGCTAATCTGCAGATTCACTAGTTTATTAATTACTAGTCGCCTTTGCAATCCAACCTGTACGCTTTTTTGCATGTACAGTCGTGGAAAAAAAAAGTAAACACCCCCTATTAACTCCTCAACAAATTATCGTAGAAGAAAGTTACTGGTACCGAGCGATTGGAAATAAAGCCTACTTTTAAATGATATAGATAAAATTTGCTTAGGGTTCCATCTACATATTAAAACGAACCGTAACTTTGTTTTTTTTTCAATAGCTGTACACAATTCTGACAGCATAAATAAACTCTACACCCTTCAATTAGCCTAAAAACAAATTTTTATGCAGTTCGTACCATAAGTTTCTGAGAAATTAATTATTTTAAAACGAGCGTATTTTAAGGGCTGTATCCAAATTGAAGTTCGGAACTCAATTGTTAACCGAGAGACCCCTCATCTTGATCAAGGCACCTTAAGAAGTCAATGAAGCCTGCTAGATTACACGACAGCAGAAGAAATTTCAAAATATCTAGTCACTCCTATTATAGACGGCCCCTTAAACCGTCCTTTTGCCGTTTTTTAAGCATAATTTGAAAACTACTTGGAAGAAAAATGTGAAATTTTGGATTTCCATAAAGCAGGACTTAATAAATCTAAGTCCATCAAAAAAATTGTAGGTTGCAATTCATAATTTTTTCGAGTATTAATTTCATAAATCATAATTCATATCATAAAGTTATAAAAATTGCAAATTCAGCGTATTTATGTTTGGGTATATTAGTATTATTGCTACACAAAAAATTAGCACATTAGGAGCATAATTTCTGGAGATATAAATAAAAATATGAAAATGTAATTTAACATTAGAAGCACTAAATTTTGAATGTTTATAATTCAAAAACTTATCATTCAAATGACTTGAAATTCGGTGTCTAGGCATAGTTTGTACCGAAGATTTGAAATATCTCGTTAAAATTGGGTATTGTCATTGAAAAAAAATGAAGTTTGGATTCGTTTTAATATGTAGATGACCCCCTAAGCAAATTTTATATACGTCATTTAAAAGTAGACTTTATTTCCATTCGTTCGGTACCAGTAACTTTCGTATACGATAATTTGCTGAGGAGTTAGTTGGGGGGTGTTTACTTTTTTTTTTCCACGACTGTACAGTCGGCCCCACTTAATCGGGTAACGGATAATTGCATACCCGCTTATATGCATAGAATGCCTTTGAACAAAAACGCTCCCCATAAGGTTAATGTTAAATATACTCGTTTTATCGCATAACAATCCCCGGTTAATTGCATAAATATCTCCAATCTAGTAATCCGCATTTTATGAATTCATGTTATAGTGATGAATGGGAAGAAAGAAAGAACTTTTTTGTTGTTGTTGTTGCAATAATGATTTGTTATATTTACGATCGAAGAACAGAAACCGTCGTGAAAGAAGACTTTATTATTATCCTAATTCTAGAAACGCATAGGAGTGTTGAATTTGGACAATTATGTTTTTCTTTTAAAGCTTGTCGTACATGCAGTGACTCAAGATGCTGGGGGTACTTTTTGGAAAATCCCGGAATCGGGGACAATCGGGGCGGTCAAGAGAAATAAAGAATAATATTTAGCGCCGAAAGTGGAGAAATGTAGTGTCCGGGGTGTGAAAAAAAATTTTCCCTAAAGGATTTTTTGTGTAGGCAACAACAACAACAAAAAAAAGAGATAAATTGGAAAATGAAAAATAAAACAAATTTATGCATATTTTTTTTTTTTCAAAGGTATGATTTAAAAACAAAAAATTGTTATTTTACTTTCTTTTTAATTTTCACATAAATTATAATGAAAAATTAAACCATGTAACGTAAATAGTGTGATAATACATTATACTTTATTACATATATTGTTTATAGGGTAATAATAAATTATTTATTAAAATTATTAATACAATAGTTTTTAAATTATTAGGTAAATAATTATTGCCCATCAATATTTATCATATATGTGGTATATAATCAAATGATAACGTATACTGATAACATTAATTGCTGCCTCTCGCTTAAACGCATACCCCGCTTAAGTGCATACAATTCAGTGGAACCAACTGTATGCAATTAAGTGGAGCCGACTGTATCACGAGATTGACTGAAACTTCCACAAATAAAAACAACACATTAGAGGCTGAGAAAATTAACCCTTTAATTAATTAAAAAGCTATTTAAAATATAAAATATTCGGCCTCGAAATACATAAATTCCTATCTAGGGGTATTTTTGTGCCTAAATTCGGTTGCTCAAAATGTAGCTGTCTATAGAACGATAGGCAGACATATTCTATTTTATTATGTGTAGACGTTGATAATCCAAATTTTCCAATTCATCAATTTATTTAAAAATGATTATTTGACTCCGTTCCATAAATTTTGAATTATAATCCACATCGCATGCGTGTCGTTCAAAAGTTGAACGGAGACTTGTGCTTTTCGTCAAAGAATAAAGTTTATCTACTCGTATATACAGACAGCATTTCCTACCACTTAAGGCTGTTCTCAACTGCTCTGTTCAACAAAGAGCAAAGCGTTTTGACACATTTACAAATTCATTTTTTAACGGAAAGATATAAAATTGGAAAGCCTGACCATGGAAGTGATTTGGAATCGAGCTGTGTTTTCCATTTTAGGTAGATTTCGTATGAAATACTACCTATTGGCCTCGTTCCTATATGTTGGAATTTCTGAAAAATTTTTGCAGATGTACACCGATCATGACCCCTAGAACCCAAAACCACCATCGGTAAAAAACTATATATATATATATATATGTATATATATATATATATATATGTATTTATCTATCTCTATATATATATCACTTTCTTCTGGACACGATAACTTCCACAATTCTGCAGAAATCTCTTCCAAACTGATACATAAAATCAAGGGGCATAAAAACTCGGTCAAGTTCGTGAATGGGCAAAATCGGACCAAGGGGATGGAAATAGGGAGGTGTTTGGTGAAAACAAAAAAATCCTCGTAACTTCTTAATTTTTGTACATATTAAATCAGTTTAAAGTTTTTATTACTTCTAAAAATAGGACCAAAAATTTATGGATCACAGATTTTGGATAAAATTAAAAATGGGCTCAAGGGGCACAAAAAATAGGGTTTTTGGGAGAAAAAAATTCATAACTTCGTCAATTCTCAAGATATCAAATCCAATTAATTTTATTATACATCTCCTTAATATTATCTACAACTTTTGCATTCACAAGTTTTTGATAGGACCTATTCGTACGGCAAAAGAAAAAAAAAAAAAAAAAAAAAAAAAAAAAAAAAAGGTGGGTGAAGAAGAAAAATTTCTATAACTCCGTCAATTCACAAGATATAAAATCCCCATGAATTTATCCTATATCTTCTTAATATTGTCTTCAACATTTATAGTGACAAGTTTTTGATAGGACCAATTCTTACAGCAAAAACAAATTAAAAATACATAGCGGTTGAAGAAAAAAATCATCTTATTACGAATGTATTCAAATCCAAACTGCTTATTTTCTTACTCATTTTTAAATTAATTTTTGCTCTCAAACGCGTCCAATTGATAGATTCTCTTTTTCGGAAACTATATAATGTACCGTAATGATCGATTTTTTGATAGAGGCAGAATATATTTCAAAAAATGATGTCAAAGTGGGCATTTTGAACAGAATTTCCCGAAGCGATTGTGTTGGAAACGAAAAATATTGCCCTACTGAGAAAATAATTGTTTATTAATCAAGTTTCAATTAATTGAAAGAAAAATAAAAACACAGGTCGATTATAAATCTTTTCAAAAATCACTTCAGCAAGTTTCGTATTTTTTCTATTAAAAATTAATCTGAAAATGTGCCAGAAAATTTCGAGTTGTTGAGTATGGAAAAGTATTTTTTTTAATACCGCCTTAACATGATTCTGATAAAACCAGCTATTATATAAAAATGAAATAAAAATTCGTCAAAAGCGGCCGGATAAAACTGTTAAAGTGGATTTATATGTAATCATGATTTAGTTTTTGTTGGCGCAATTAATATACTTAACTTCGAAATCTACCTCCGCCTGTAGGCCGGGCCGGCAGGGATTTTTTTTATCCATCAATTACCTATTAAGTTAGGAGCGATTTTTATCACGTGACAAACACGCTTTTCATCCTTTCTTGAGCGGCTTTTCTCCTTTCGCGCTGAAATTCGTTTCAAAACACCCACTTTGACACTATTTTCTGAAAGATCTATTGCGTTTGCAAAAAAAGAAAAAAAAAGAAAACAGCCCGATTACATAGTATCTGAACAATAACACCTACTAGTTTCATGGATTTCCGAACAAAAATAAATTAAAACTTATGTCAGAAAGTTGCCCTTTTGGATTTGAGAACATCCTTAAAAGCTGTATTTCGAGACAAATAATTCTTTAATGAAACAATCACTTGGGTCTCCCTTTTATGCTTTAAAATCTAGCCGCATATTTCGAGACTTACGTTTTAAAGCCACGGCAATCATCTTTTTTTTTTTTTTTTTTTTTTTTTTTTTTTTTTTTTTTTTTTTTTTAAGATTAAAGAAATACCTTTCCTTCTTTTCTTAAAAAAAAAAAAAAAAAGGAAAAGTGTTTAAAAATCACCCGGTCAGTACGATACATATATACACTATATCACCTAAGGTGACCGGCCACTTGCGATTTTAGACGTTTTGTTAAATATCTAAAAAAATACATGAGGAATTAACCTGAAACTCCAGTTGTGTAAACAGTATAGTATAGGTCATATATTTCCGCGAAGATTTTTCCTCGAAACCCCATAGGGGACCGTCAACAAATTGAAAAAGAACGAATATCTTTTGCATAAACCCTGTCTAAACTAATGTAGTAAAAGCGTCCAAACTGTAGATTATGATTAAGAGGCTTATTGTACTAATTTGTGTTCATTTTTATGAGGATAGTATGTATACTCGAAGAGATATTCAGTATTTCATAAAAACAGTCTCAAATTTTGCCAAGTTTTTGGCTTATAATTTGCAGAGTTCTTAATATAAAAATTCTATATATTAATATAATATAAAAATCTTCTTTTCAAAAAATAGGACAAACAACATTATACATAATACTCTGCAATCAGAATTAAAATATAGTAAAAATTGTATGAAAAATGAGCAGGTTTACTAAATAATGTTTCACTGCGTATGCCCGAACGCAATCAAAATATAATGTGCATAATGGGTTAGCTAAATGTATAGAGCAACTTTTGTAAAAGTCTCAAAAACATAGCTTGAAAATTCTGAAAATTATCGTTGATAGAATAAGCTCAAAATCCGTTGTTCCCAAAATGAAGCAAAAAAGATGAGGGGCTGTATCCATATATCCATTGATTAGTTCCACTATAGTATACACAATATTGCACGCACTACTGTATTTGGATACAAACCCTCATCTTTTTGCTTCCTTTTGAGAATAACAGATTTTGCGCTTATTCTATCAACGATAATTTTCAGACTTTTCAAACTATGGTTTTGAAACTTTCACAAAAGTTGCTAAATACATTTAGCTAACACATTATGCAAATTATAGTTTGATTACATTCGGGCATGCGCAGTGAATCATTATTTAGTAAACGTGCTCATTTTTCATACAATTTCTATTATTTTTTAATTATGATTACAGGGTATTATGAACAATGTCAGTGTCATATTTTCTGAAAAGAACTTTTTTTTATATTAAGAACTCCACAAATTATGAGCAAAAAACTTGGCAAAATTTGGGACTCTTTTTATAAAAACTTTAATTTCTCTACAAGTATGCATGCTATCCTCATAAAAATGAGCACAGTTTATTACAATAAGGCACTTAGTCATAATCTACAGTTTGAACGCTTTCGCTACATTAGTTTTGACAGGGTTATTCAAAAGATATTCGTTTTTTTCAATTTGTTGGCGGTCCCCTATATTGTTTCGGAAAAAAATTCTCACGGAAATGTATGACCTGTACTATTGTGTTTATACACCTGGAGTTTCAGGATAATTCCTCATGTAGTTTTCTAGATATTTAACAAAACGTCTAAAATCGCAAGTGGCCGGTCACCTTTGGCCATATAGCGTATATGGGGCATTCTCACAATCTTTTGACTTTTGGGAAAAAAAATCTGGCGAAATTAAACTTGCTAAAATAACATTTTAATCTGATAGACGAATGCTTTAATGATTCAAAATAAAGGAAATATGGTCAGCAGCAAAAATTTTTTTATTTACCTGAGGTTTAAGTTAAACTTGCGAGTTTAATTTTCCTTACCATTTTACCCCTATAACTTTTTATTTTCTTCTAAATTTTCACTTATAATGAATTTGCATAGTACCCACAGGACATTCAAATAAGAAATAATAAAAATGTAGTACTTTTAATACAGAATTTTTGTATAACATTGTCTTAAAGTGGTGTTAAAGAAGGGACGGTAAGGTAAAAAAAGGGGATGGTATAGGAAAAAAGGTAAAAAAAGGGACGGTAAGGTAAAAAAAGGGGATGGTATAGGAAAAAAGGTAAAAAAAGGGGACGGTAAGGATAAAACGGTAAGGAAAATTACTACCTATTTTTAGGAAAATCAAGTTAAGACTAAGTGATAGCCACAATGTTCATTGATTTTTAGAAACAGTTGTTAACATTGGATTATTATTATTTTTTTTAATTTACCTCGAAATGTGCAGGAATAAACCTTGGAGACGGTAAGACTACCGATAAAGGCACGATCTTGAAATTGATATTTAAATGCTGATTTAAATTCTGCAGTAAATTTCCTGTCAAAGAATTTTAGACATTCTTTCTCTAGCATACTTCTGCATGAGAAAAAACTTGAAAAAAAAATCTATGGCTGCATCTGAAGTGATTTTCTGTATAAGTTTAGCAAGAGGGACGGTAAGGATGAAAAACCCAGGGACAGAGTTCAAAAAATAATATCAACCGTAAAAATGTGTGCAGTTTAATTTTTTGCTACCTATTTACATAAAACAATTGTCCCAGTTTCGGAAAAAAATTACACCGAATCACTTTTATTGAAATAATTTTATACAGACAGCTCCAAACTTAAAAATCAGCATCAGGGACACGGGACGGTAGAGGAGTTTTTCTGGTATTTGGACCTCCAACATCGTCCAAAACTTATTTATCTCGTTAATATTGTTATGAAATCATGCAATGGGATGTTCCCCAGTATATGAAATACAAAAGAACACAAAAAAGTGTATTAAAATAAAAATTATTATTCAGGGACATGAAAGTCAAAATATTGTGAGAATGCTCCATATGTATATACTGGGTGTCCCCGAATTCATGGGCCAAACTGCAAGGGAAGGTAAAGTACACATAAAGAAGCAAATCTGGTATAGCAATGTGGGGTCGAAATGAAAAGTTTTGGCGAAAAACAAGAAATGTGGAGGTAATGAAAACGAGCGTTTTATTGACATAACATTTACAGTAAGTGCTCAAATGTGCCACTGGCAGCGTCTAGCAAGTGATTGGCGTACCTTTTCGCAGATTCCAAGTGTTTCACGAACATTTGCAGCAACGACTTGAAAGTTTTGCAATGAGGTTTTCATCATAGTCAATTGGTGTCTCATAGTTGAGACATCTGGAACTGGAAGGGCTACGGATAGGAAGGGTACGCCAATCACTTACTAAACGCTGCCAGGTATGTATCGATGTTGGTGGTGACACATCTGAGCACTTACTGTAATTATTATATGTCAATAAAACGTTTGTTTTCATTTCCTCCGCATTTCTTGTTTTACGCCAAAACTTTTCATTTCCGACCCCACATTCCTATACCAAAATTGCTTCTTTATGTGCACTTTACCTTCCTTTACAGTTTGCCCCATGAATTCTGGGGCACTCTGTATACATAATACTACGATTTATTTCTGCTAAAAAAAAAGGGCCAATGTGCAGAATCATAATTTTTATTCTATGTCCACCAATCACATCACAGAGTAGTCATAGATATAATAATAACAATAATAATAAAAATAAAATACAATTCCATAAATGTCCCCTTTAATGCATTCTGTTATTACTATTTTTAATAATCACAATTTTAATAACGGTTCTTTAATAATCACTATCCTTTAATAATCACAATTCTTTAACAATGCCATTATTCTTTTCGATGTCCATCCACTACTTCACAATAATAATAGGTATAATAGAAGTAAAGGCTAATGACCACCCCCCCCCCCTCCGACACACACACCCGTATACTTTTATTTATTCTAATAAATAATATTAATTTTGTTGTCGTATAATGAAATCGGTAGATTTTTTTTTCGACTTGTACCTAAATAACCATAAAAAATATATTCAACATCGTTTTAAATATCCACTAAGCTGTGCTATGTCCAGTTACCTTCATATTTCCATTTGAGTCCTCCAATTCATCGGAAGTTCCAATCATTTGTTATTTCTAATACATTTTTCTGCTTATTATTCGTATGTAGAAAAACATAATATCAGTCAAGGAGAAGAGGTTTCAATTTTGATTTGGTTTTGATTGGAGTTTTATTTTACATAGCGTATGTTGCAAAAATATATCCGCAGAAAGATAATATTCAAACTGATATCACATTATACTATACGAACCTGCTCATAAAAAACAAAAAAATACTGGACAAACCTGATTCGCTCGTAAACACACCGTGAGAACATTACCTTTTTACAGTTTTAAAAAGAGACAGAGAGGAGAAAAAAAAATCGCTTCGTGCTACTTAACTTTATCATATTTTTTAAAAACAATATTTGTTTTTCGAATTGCAGTGTAGCTATTTGAATGGTTTTCTTCCATTTTCTTTGTTTATTTAATCATTTAATATCAAAGCACAGTCCAATTGATTCCCAGGCAAAAAAAATGTTGACACAATGTTAAAACTTTTCTTATCTTTTTTTAGAAAAAATATTTTACAATCAGTTATGAAAAAACGTCAGCAATTCTATTTAACGAGATTTTATGAATAATTTTTTTTTAAAGAACATTTTTTTTACGAACTGCAAAGTCTTATTTGAGTGATAAAATATTTCTTTTTCATACATTCATTTTTTAAAATTTATTTATTTTATCGGAGCAAAGCCAGATTGATTAAAAAATATGTTATAACATAATGTTAAAAAAATCTTTTTTTTTGTTAATTTTTTTTAAATTCATAACTAGAGAGAACCAAGATGTGGTTTTGCATCCCTTGGTAAAGGAGTACTATTTTCAATAATGAATCTCTTTATCCGTTTCGTGTTAAAAAAATATACCATCCCACAAAATTTCATCTTTAAGGACTTGATCGAATTCTAGATATGATCCCCCCCCCCCCCCCCAGCCCCGTAATGCAGTAAGAAATAAATACAGCTTTTTGATATTTTTATTGACTAAAATTAGTTTGCATACATTTAACTTACGTTTTGAAAACAGTTTTTATTGAATCTTGAAGTTGGTTATTTTCGTAGTTTAACCTCTTCGGACCTGGAGTATCCTATAGGATACACATCTTTACAAATTTTTTTCCCGTATATAAATAATGATTAAAAAAATGAAAATGGTGTGAATGGAATCTTAAAAGATAGCCAAACTAAAGAAAAATAGCAATTTGTTTCTTATAGGGATTTTTTCGGCCATAAAGTGGGATTTGAAAATGACTTGCTGAAAAAATGAGGGAAATATACAAAAACGAAAGGTAAACAATTTTTTTATACGTTACAATATCACACGGAGAGTCCATTAAAAATAAAAATTCATTAAATGCATAATTATTTCATATTTTTCATTATTTTTTGCATGCAAAACAAAAGAAAATGTCATAACAAATTGTCAAAAAATGTGCTTATTGAGTCTCATGTGTCATATATGATATATCAAATTTTATGTACATAAATAAATTAATTTTTTTTTTTGCTTTTCAATCTTTCTTAGTTATCACTTTGCGAATGTAAATTCATAACTGAAGTAAAAAAAAATATATGAAAATAAACCCTGGGGTCTGACGAGGTTAAATATTTGCCTTATTTAAATATACAGTGAAAAACGTTTAACACAAAAACGCTTAACATGAAAAATCGGTTAACACGAATATAGCGGTCCGGACAGCATACTATGCAATTTAATATATATTTTTTCTTTTAACATGAAACAAAAATCGTTTGACACGAAAACAATTCGCTTTCGATCTAGTTAGAGTTGAAATGGGTGAATTTTGAGTTAAAACCACTGAATTTTGGGTGAAAATCAGTGAATTTCGTGTTTTTTTTTTTTTTTTTAAATTAGCTTATGTTTTATGAGCACAATGGCTGAGAAATTGGTCCGAAAATAAACTGCTATTTCGCTTCAAATGAAGACGAAGCTGCTTAATGCAGTTGATGAAAAAGAAGGACAAAAATATAAATCTGCAAAGAGTTTGGCATTGCCAATTCTACTTTACCAATGATAATAAAAAACAGGGATCCCATTACGTTAATGTTTGAGAGCGGTATGTTTAAGCCAGAGATAAAACGTATGAGAACCACTAAGGACGAAGATTTAGAGGCAGCTTTGCTTATTGGATTCAAACAAGTTGGATCTCAGAATGCTGAAACAGACACTTCAGAAACTAGTCGGATGTACCAATCCCAAAACTTTCTTCTATCTCATACATGTTAATACTTCAAAATTCGCTATCACACTGCCAAAATTAAATGGCAATCTATGCATCTCATGAGGATTCTAACGATATGAAATTCCGTGCATTAGTTCTTGAGATATGACTATCGCTGAAATCGTCTAAATTCAGCAAAATGCTGCTTAGCAGCGCCACCTATTGGGGGATTTATACCAAATCCTAATCAGCAACAATTTATGTCAACGTCTGACTGAATCTGAAGTTTGGAGAAAATCCGTTCATTAGTTTTTGAGATAGAGCAATAGCAAAAATCGTGAAAATTTCTGCATAGCAGCGCCACCTATTGGGTGATTAACACCAAAACCTAATTAACAACAACTTGTGTCAACATACAACTAAATCTGAAGTTAGATGAAAATTGGTCCATTAGTTCTATTGATAGAGCTATTGAGGCAATCGTGGAAAAGGCAGCAGAGAAGCGCCACCTGTTGGGCGATTTACACCAACACCTAATCAGTTGCAAGTCATATCAAGGACTAACTTAATCTGAAGTTTGATGAAAATCCGTGCGTTAGTTCTTAAGATAGAGCTATTGGGGAAATCGTGTAAATCCTGCAAAATTCATCATAACAGCGCCACCTGTTGGGCGATTTACACCAAAACGTAATCATCATCAATTCATATCAAGGACTAACTAAATCTGAAGTTTGATCAAAATCCGTGCATTAGTTCTTGAGATAGAGCTATTGCGAAAATCGTGAAAAATGCAGCATTGCAGCGCCACCTGCTGAGAGATTTACACCAAAAACTAATCAGCATCAATTTGTATTAGGCACTAACTGAATATCAATTTTTATTAAATTCCGTGCATTAGTCCTTGAGATAGAGCGCCCACAAAATTTGTGTCACATACACACAGACAGACAGACAGACAGACAGACTCACAGAGTCACAGACAGACATTTTGTAAAAACATGTTTTTTGGAATCTCTGACCCCTAAAACGTGTAAATCCGTCGAAAACCGGAATTCGAAAATTTTCATGAATCCAATACTTTCTTCTTGTAAAGATAGAAGAAAGTAAAAAGATATCCGATTTTTCCCTAAAGAAAAATATATTTTTTTTTTACCTGCTTTTTATCCTAATGGATGCAATCTACTAGTAGTTTAACAGGAAATCGAAATAAAATTTGACGACACAGAAAATATTTGTGTTTTGTTCTTTTTTTACGAATCTTTTACCGCAAAATTCTTATTAAAATATCTGGAAAGGGTGAGTTCGCGATTAGCGTGAAGCTAAGGACCCAGTATAAATATAAAATTGTTATACCAAAAGTTTTTTCATTAATAATGAAAGATAGAAATTTATTTTCTTACCTTTCTGGTAAAGCAGACATACGCTGGTTTCCTTCATGTGAAAACAACCTATAAATTTTTATTTAATGAGTAGATATTGTAAATCGTGAAAAATATCTTCTTAGAATGATGCAGATGCACTTGTAGAGAAAAAAACATATTTAATTCTTGAATATCTTGAATACATGGTTCCACACACACACACTAAAAAATATAAAGTAAAAAGGGTTAGATATGAATACTATAAGAGTGATAACATTGGAAATCCAGTAGGAGACCTTAGTCTTCCATAAGACAAAGAGTTAATGCACGAAAGACCGTGCGTCTTGGCCTCACAAAATCGGGCCTTCAAGTGAAGAAGTAAAAAGGGGCCCACAAGAGTTAAAACAGAGTAAAAAAACTTGAAACAATACAGACTGCTTAACAAGCAAAAAAGGTTCTATTTAAAATCAGTCTATCAGAAGAGCTCTGTGGTGCTGCGATCTGTTGTCGCCTTTTCGAAACAAAAGTCTTTTACACAATCCTTCGCTGGCTTGTGATCTTACGCCACCATGACTCAGGGAAGTGTCGCCATCTTGGAACATATTTCACAACTAAAAAAAAACGCGTTACATATTTCACGAGGAAATTGTCATTTCACAAGCGAGGTGATGTTGGACATAAAATCACTTACACTGTGACGTTTTCCAACACCCCCGCTTTTTATGTCAAACCGACGAGCGTAGAATGTTTAACTTGTTTCTCAAACACTCGAAATGAGGCTTAGGCAACGGCTTGGTGAGCACGTCTGCCAGCATTAACTTCGATGGGCAATAAGTTATTTTGATTATACCATTCTGGCATAGATGTCTGATGTGGTGATACTTAACTTCCACGTGTTTAGTTCTTGTCTGTGCCTTTTCGTTTTCGGTCAATCTTATGGCTGATAAGTTATCTTCGTACAATGTTACGGGTAGTTGTTGACACAGTTCGAGGTCATTTAACAGGTCTAACAACCACGAAATCTCTTGATCTGCATTAGAGGCAGCGATATATTCAGCTTCCGTGGACGAGAGTGCTGTGCAACTCTGCTTCCTCGATGACCATGCCAATATATTATTTCCTAATTTAAACAAGTTTCCAGTGGTTGATTTCCTGTCTATTCTGTCGTTCCCCGAATCGGCATCGCTATATGCCGTTAGGATTGGAGGTTTTGTTTTATCTATGACGAATTTAAGATCTTTGGTAGTAAGCAGATATCTAATTAATTTCTCGATAGCTTGCCAATCGACTTCCCTTGGGGATTCATTCCTTCTTCCCAGGATGTTAACGACTGATGCTATGTCGGGTCTAGTTAAAGTTGCAATGTATAGAAGCCCTCCTATAGCCTGTCTAAATTTTACGTTATCTCCCATTAGTTTCCCGTTTGGATCTAGATTAAAGTAGTTAGTATTCATGGGTGTATACGTAGGCTTACCATTTAACAAATTGTATTTTTCTGCGATTTGTATTATTTTGTGTTCCTGGTCTAATTCTAGATTACCGTTTGCTTTTTCCTTTATGTTTATGCCTAAATATTGTGTTACTTGACCCAAATTTTTGATTTCGTATTGCTTTGATAATTCAGTGTATATTTCGTGTGTGTCTGTTTTGTCTCCTGCGACTAAGATGTCATCAACATACACTATTATGTATGCGATTTTTCCATCTTGGACTCTTTTGTACAGACATTTGTCTGACGCGCATTCAACGAAATTTAGTTCTTTTAGAGATTTACTTATTTTTTGGTTCCACGCCCTAGCTGCCTGCTTAAGGCCGTAAATCGCTTTGTTTAAACTACACACTTTATCTTCTTCCCCTTTTGTTATGTATCCCTCTGGCTGATGCATATAAACCTCCTCTTCTAAATCGCCATGTAAGAAAGCAGTTTTGACATCTAGGTGAGTTATTTTAAGATCTTTGTACACCGCTGCGTTTAAGAATGCTCGTAGGGTGGTATGCGCTACAACGGGTGCGTAGGTCTCGTCGAAATCGCTTCCATATTTTTGAGCATATCCCTTAGCGACCAATCTGGCTTTATATCGCTCTATAGACCCGTTGGCTCCCCTTTTTGCCTTAAACGTCCACCTACAACCTATGACGCGTTTTCCCGGGATAGGTTTTATTAATCTCCAAGTATTATTGCTTCAGAGAATCTATTTCCTCACTAGTGGCTTTTAGCCATTTATCTTTAGTTTCTGCGTCATTGATATTTTGTAGGTCTGTCCATGACTTTGGCTCCTGAATTTGACACAGGTTTGCGCTTATTCCATAACGGTTAGGTGGTACACCACGATTTTGTCTCTGCGATCTTCTCGGCTCAAGGGATGTGTCGGTCGGGGTGTTATTCTGATCATCGTCGCGCTCTTCTAGATCAATTTCAATATTATCTGCGGGAGTTTGTTCGATGTTTTGATTTTCTTTGGCGGGTATAATTTCCTCATCTTTTATACCTTCTTCGAAGAATTTTACGGTTCTAGATATTATAATTTTATTTTCACCCGTATATATCCTATAGCCCTTGCTTCTGAAATCATATCCCAACATTATTCCCTCGATGGCTTTCTCATCTAATTTATTTCTTTTAGGTTTGTCGACATAGGCAAATGCCTTACATCCGAATGTTTTGATGTTCGAGAGATCGGGTTTTCTTTTATGCCAAAGTTCATAGGGTGTCATGTTATTTTTGTTAGCCTTTGTTGGTAGACGGTTGATGAGGTAGGTGGCGGACATGACAGCTTCCCCCCAGAATTGCTTAGGTAACTTGGCGTCCGACAACATGGTTCTAGCCATTTCCACTATCGTTCTATTCTTTCTTTCTGAAACGCCGTTCTGTGGGCTAGAATAGGGAACACTCAATTGACGCTCTATCCCGTTTTCTATCAGGCAGTTTTCAAATTCGTCACTGATATACTCTTTTGCGTTATCGGACCTTATTGCCTTTATCAACTTGCCAAATTTATTTTTTGTTAGCGCTATGTATTCTTTCAGTTTGATAACGGCTTCCGATTTATGCGCGATTAAGTATGTTATTGTGTACCTGCTATAATCATCCGTGAATGTTATAAAGTACCTTTTCCCTCCTATCGTTTCAGTATTCATGGGGCCACATATATCGGAATGTGCGAGGGTACCGATGTCTTTGCTTCTGTTTGTGGCTACTTTAGGGTAGGGCAGAGCGGAAAGTTTTCCTTCAATGCACTTGGTGCATCGCGTGTCATGTTTACATTTGTTAATTGTTATCCCATTGGCTAATTCATGATTAACAAGGTATTTAATATCATCAAAATTTTTGTGTCCGAGTCTTCGGTGCCACAATGAAATACAATTTGTATTGTTACAGAAAGTTTGAGTACTTATAGTATAGCCGTAATCATCTTCAGGGTTTAATACGTAGAGATTATCATTTAATTTAGCTGTCAAGATTATATTATCATCTTTGACAAATAAACATGCATTTTTCTCGAAAATTACCTTTATATTATTTTCAGTGGCTTTCTTAACTGACAATAAATTGCCCTTTAGTTCTGGACAGTATAAGACGTTTCTTAGTGTAATGTAGTGGTTTTTGTCTGTTTTTATTTTTACGTCGCCCATACCTTCCGAATTAAGCCTTTTTCCATTAGCGATTGTTATATTCCCAAAATTCCCGGCTGTGAATGTAGCAAAATTTGTTTTTGCTGATGCAACGTGCCTGGTACAACCCGAGTCAATGATATATGTGTTTGGATCTGTTGTTTGTGTTTGGTTAATTTTTACTGACTCAATTTCAAAATTGTTTTCCACTGGGAAGAGAGGAATGATCGATTGGTTGACCTCATCCTCTATATTTGACTTGCTGTTGAAACAAAAATTCGAGGAGTCGGTTTTACTACCATTGTGTTGATTTTTGGTGTTTACCGAATTGGCTTTAAAGTTGGCATGGTTGTTAAATTTATTACTGTTATAATTTTCACTTCTTTGGTAATTGTTTTTCTGTTTGTTTTTCAATTTGCAACATTCTGAACGAGCGTGCCCATTTCGTTGACAGAAGCTGCAATATTTTTTGTTTCCTTTATTTATAATTTTATATGCTGTGTCCCTTGGTCGTGTGCTGGTGTTTTTGTATTCGATTCGATGAGAGTACTCGTCGATGAGTTTGTTTTTTACAAACTCGAGGTCTAGATCCTTTTCGTCTCTAGCCTCCATGCTCGTTATAAGAGGAGCATATGACTGAGGCAAGCTGCAAAGCATAAGAGCCACGATGTGCGAATCATTTATGAGCTCTCCAATGGCAGCGAGTTTGTCGCGGATAGTTAAAATATTGTTGATATGTAGATTTAAGTCTCCGCCCTCATTGAGCCTTTGCGAATATAGTTTCCTCAAAAGGAATAATTTGGATGATAAATTCGCCCTTTGGTGAACACTTTTTAATCTTTCCCAAATTTCTTTGGGAGATGTCAAATGTCTGATGTGCACGATTTGTGTATTTTCAATGCACAAACAAATTATGGCTTTCGCCTTAGCCGCGTTTTTAGTATATGTATCATCGGGTGTGGCAGGTGGAGATTCTGTTATATATTTGAATAAATCGTCTTTAATTAACAGATTTTCTAATTTGAAACACCAATGATTGTAATTATTATCATTTAGTTTCTCTACTGCCGTAATTTCTTTTGTGGCAGACATAGCGTGTTATTCAAGTTTTATAAATTCTTTGATAACAAATATATTTACTATAAGAAGTTTATGACTTTCTTAAAATAATTTCTTAGAATATATTCATAAATATAAATAAAATGATCAGTTATTCACAATAATCAATCAATATTCGTTCACAATAATACTCTTTTTGCGATATTATATATATCGTTATTTATTCATGCACATTTATTTTTATTTTCATGTATATATTTCAATATTTCATATCTCATATGTGCCTCTTGTTCATCATTTTATCACAATCAGATAAACAAATTTTTATTACTGGGTTTTTTTTTTATTTATTTACTTATTTATTTATTTATTTTCCCTTTCAACTCAGCCTTCATAATCTATTAAAATATCTGGAAAGGGTGAGTTCGCGATTAGCGTGAAGCTAAGGACCCAGTATAAATATAAAATTGTTATACCAAAAGTTTTTTCATTAATAATGAAAGATAGAAATTTATTTTCTTACCTTTCTGGTAAAGCAGACATACGCTGGTTTCCTTCATGTGAAAACAACCTATAAATTTTTATTTAATGAGTAGATATTGTAAATCGTGAAAAATATCTTCTTAGAATGATGCAGATGCACTTGTAGAGAAAAAAACATATTTAATTCTTGAATATCTTGAATACATGGTTCCACACACACACACTAAAAAATATAAAGTAAAAAGGGTTAGATATGAATACTATAAGAGTGATAACATTGGAAATCCAGTAGGAGACCTTAGTCTTCCATAAGACAAAGAGTTAACGCACGAAAGACCGTGCGTCTTGGCCTCACAAAATCGGGCCTTCAAGTGAAGAAGTAAAAAGGGGCCCACAAGAGTTAAAACAGAGTAAAAAAACTTGAAACAATACAGACTGCTTAACAAGCAAAAAAGGTTCTATTTAAAATCAGTCTATCAGAAGAGCTCTGTGGTGCTGCGATCTGTTGTCGCCTTTTCGAAACAAAAGTCTTTTACACAATCCTTCGCTGGTTTGTGATCTTACGCCACCATGACTCAGGGAAGTGTCGCCATCTTGGAACATATTTCACAACTAAAAAAAACGCGTTACATATTTCACGAGGAAATTGTCATTTCACAAGCGAGGTGATGTTGGACATAAAATCACTTACTAATCACTAATCGCTAATCGTTTTCCAACAATTCTTAACACGAAAAAATAATTCGACCCCCTCAATTTCGTGTTAAACGTATTTCACTGTATATCCTTAATAAAACAAACATTTGAAACAATTGTGGTCCGAATAACTCACTTCAACAGCCATTTTTTAAAAATAGATTATAAAATGTAAGATGCTACCTAAAAATTACACTTATCTAACAATAAATAAATAAATAAATAAATTTCAATAATTATCTTAAAAATGGAAAGAAAAAGAATTTTTTTTTTCTTACCAATTTTCCAAAAACTTGATTGAAAATAATTAAGAAATTAGCAAAAGCTTTCCATTTTTTGAAGAACACTTTACGTATAAATTGATAGCCTTCAAAATATAAACAATAAAATTTTTTGAGCTTTGACTTGCAAGTTAATCAACAGGGCAAAAATTTTTTTAAATCATTTTTGCCTCTGTGATCTTACCAGTTAGCCATGTAATAGTTTTTTATTAAGAACATCCGAATGAACATTATTCCCAAAGACAAATAAATATGTGTATTCGATAAATACAGTGAAACCCCCCTAAAGCAACCACGTTCCGTTCAATAAAAATTGTTCGCTCCGAGAGGTGGTCTCTTAATGGAGGTCATGCTTAAATCTAGATTTTAATTGTTGAAAAAAAGGTAACAATTAATGTTACTAAAATTTATTTTTCACATTAGGATAAAAAAAGAAAAAAAAGTTATTTACATAAGTTAATTACTGCAGATTTAAAAAAAAATGAATACATTGACGCTTGCTTTGATTTTACGGTTTTAACTTTTATAACTTTTATTTCCAAGTCCTTTCGGAGTTCAGTAAATAAATGCAATTTTTTTTTTTTTTGCACGTGAACAAATAATGACGATTTCATTAATTTATCTATTTCTTTGAGAGTTTAATGACAGAATGGGGCTTGTGAGTTTATTGATCGTCATTTTTAATTTGCCATTAGAGTTCAATTCATTGCCTAAAACGGCACAAAGGGGTTTAAACACTTAAAGTTACCGGAATAATAATAAAAAAAAATTCTAAGCTTAGTTTAGAAATTTGATGAATAATGCGCTCTCCGAAATTATTTTTCTAATAAAACGATTTTTCTAATTCAAGTGACCAGGAAAAAACGGAATTTGTTTCATTTTCTTCAAAAGAAATTGGTAGCTCATTGAGGGAACTCAACTGGCATGGTATCTGAATGGAGGTAAAATTAGTATTGAGCCTATGGGAATAAATTTCGTTCCATGAAAAAAATGGTCGTTTTGGGAGGTGGTCGTTTAATGGAGGTGGTCGCACAGGGAGGTTTTACTGTATGTATTTCAAATTTCGTTGTTCGCTCTAAGTCAAGGTATTTTCACTACTGTGATTGTTTAGCATTGTAGACGTCATTAAATAAGAGTTATTTGAGTATAACTCATCTCTCAAAATGTTTTTATTTTTTCACAGTCTTTTCAAAAAGGTAAATTTTATGCAGTTTTATTCCAAAAAATAGTTTTGAGAAAAAAGGGCTGATTGCTTGTTCGGCTCGAACAAAAGTATTCAGACAGACCTGGATTATGACAGGCCTTACTATAATGATAGATAAACATTAGCATACCTTTTTAACAAGATTTGATTAACAAATGTGCATTTTTTTTTTAATATAAAAATTGTATTTGTTTTTCGAATTGAAATGTAGTTATTTGAAGGATGAAATATTTATTTCTCTTTTTCTAAATTTAATAAAACACGCAAAGCCAGATGGATTTTAGAAAAGAAAAATGTTGAGATAGTGTCCTCATTGTTGACATTCTGTAGTTTGTCTCGGTCCGTATTTTCCGCCTAGTGGTCTCTCTCAAGGATCACTGAAACTTCTTCTTTCGCGATCCGACTGTATTTTCAGTAGTCCCGAACTAATAGAGCAGCTCTCAAATCCAAACAGGTTATTTTCTGACACAATTATTTATTCACTTTTATTCGCAAATCAATCAAATTGGTAGGTACACATATTAAGAAGTACTGTAATCGCACTGTTTTTTCCCCTTATTTGGTAAAGCAGAATATTTTCCAAAAAATGCAGTCAAAATTGGTGTTTAGAACCTATTTTCCCTACTCTATAGTACAGGTAGGGTGTAAAAAAATCATGATTAAAAAAAAAAAAAAATCAAAACAATCAGATTCTTTTGATTTAAATCAGATTTTTTTTTTTTTTAATTATTTAAATTGGATTTTTATGATTTTTTTTCCCAGCGTTCTAATACTGAATAGCTATCAAAAGTTTAGGTTTCCAAAACAATTAAACCACTATTTGCTAATACAGTCTATGTTTTTACACTTTAATTAATAAAATTATAATTATTAGTTAGTAATTACAGAAATTATAAAACCGCAAATTAGCGGTTTCATTAGTTAGTATGATACTCTAATGTTATGTACATTAATATTGCAATAATTATACAAAACTTTATTGTGATGTTTAACATTTATTAAAATTATTAATAACTGCATTTAATATTAAATAGTTAACACTACTTCAAATTAATAATTATTAAACAATTAACTCTCTAATTAGGAGCATATTATACAATTTAAGCTTTAATTATTAAAATGATAATTAATATTGTAGTATTCATTTTAGAAAAAAAAAGGGGGCAGGATGCTAGTTCCAAAAAATCCCTGCCGGTCCGGCCTACAGGCGGAGGTAGATTTCGAAGTTAAGCATATTAATTGCACAAACAAAAACTAAATCATGATTGCATATAAATCCACTTTAACAGTTTTATCCGGCCGCTTTTGACGAATTTTTATTTCATTTTTATATAATAGCTGGTTTTATCAGAATCATGTTAAGGCGGTATTAAAAAAAATACTTTTCCATGTTCAACAACTCGAAATTTTCTGGCACATTTTCAGATTAATTTTTAATAGAAAAAATACGAAACTTGCTGAAGTGATTTTTGAAAAGATTTATAAGCGACCTGTGTTTTTATTTTTCTTTCAATTAATTGAAACTTGATTAATAAAATATTATTTTCTCAGTAGGGCAATATTTTTCGTTTCCAACACAATCGCTTCGGGAAATTCTGTTCAAAATGCCCACTTTGACATCATTTTTTGAAATATATTCTGCCTCTATCAAAAAATTGATCATTACGGTACATTATATAGTTTCCGAAGAAGAGAATCTATCAATTGGACGCGTTTGAAAGAAAAAATTAATTTAAAAATGAGTAAGAAAATAAGCAGTTTGGATTTAAATACATTCTTAACAAGATGATTTTTTTCTTCAACCGCTATGTATTTTTAATTTATTTTTGCTGTAAGAATTGGTCCTGTCAAAAACTTGTCAATATAAATGTTGAAGACAATATTAAGAAGATATATAATAAATTCATGGGGATTTTATATCTTGTGAATTGACGGAGTTATAGAAATTTTTCTTCTTCACCCCCCCTTTTTTTGTTTTCGTTTTTAATTTTTTTTGCAGTACAAATCGGTCTTATCAAAAACTTGTGAATGCAAAAGTTGTAGATAATATTAAGGAGATGTATAATAAAATTAATTGGATTTGATATCTTGAGAATTGACGAAGTTATGATTTTTTTTCTCCCAAAAACCCTATTTTTTGCCCCCCTTGAGCCCATTTTTAATTTTATCCAAAATCTGTGATACATAAATTTTTGGTCCTGTTTTTAGAAGTAATAAAAACTTTAAACTGATTTAATATGTACAAAAATTAAGAAGTTATGGGGATTTTTCTGTTTCACCAAACCCCTCCCTATTTCTATCTCCTTGGTCCGATTTTGCCCATTCACGAACTTGACCGAGATTTTATGCCCCTTTATTATAAAATATATCAGTTTGGAAGAGATTTCTGCAGAATTGTATAAGTTATCGTGTCCAGAAGAAAGTGATGTATATATATATATATATATATATATATAACCATTAATTAAACATTACCGACCATCATCAAAAACCGCAATATTGTGAATGAATTGACAATAAAAATGGATGCCACAAACCTATAATATAGAACTGTATGTATAAAATAAAGTGCCTTATACTTAATTACAAGAATTAATATGGAAGAAAAAAAGAAGAATATGGATTCCGAAAAAATTGAAAAACTTATATATTGAATTACGTTTTCAAGAGTATAGAATTCAATGATATAAGCAAATCGGTAGTTTTCTGTGAGAAAAAAAGCTAAAAGCTGAAATTTTTTTTCTCCTGTACCCAAACAACCAATATAACCAAAAGAATAGTTTCAAGATGAAAAGAGAACATTATCAAATTATATATATGAAGTTTTTTACTGATGGTGGTTTTGGGTTCTAGGGGTCATGATCGGTGTAGATCTGCAAAAATTTTTCAGAAATTCCAACATAGGAACGATGCCAATAGGTAGTATTTCATACGAAATCTACCTAAAAAGGACACTATTTCATGAGGAAATATATTAGTACAGTAGAGCCTCGATTATCCGAAGTAATTGGGACCAATCATCTTTCGGAAAATCGAAATTTTCAGATAATCGAGAATGCTTCATTTTTTAAGATTAAGGAGAAATATATGCGTTATTTCTTATTGTGGTAACAAGTGCTTAATTAAAATAAAGCAATAACAAAATAGAAACAAGAATAAATTACCTGTATTTTAATTTTGAAATCAAGTACCTTTACATGTTTCACAAGGGCTTTAAACAATGTTTTGTTTGTCGTAGCTTCGATTGCCTTTGCTTTGAAACTCTATAACGAAGTTTAATATTATTAGTTCACGAGTATCACAGTCTTTCTACTGCTCCAGCCACGCGAAACTTTTTGCAAAACATTCAAAAGCTTCATAATTGCTAATTTGTTCGTTCCACTCCGCAGCTTACGGGAGCTCAAATTAAATTCAAAGGAACTGTAAGAAAGGGGATAGAAAATATTTATATGTACTCGTAGTTCGGAATGGACCGCTTACACATAAGAAATATGATAGTTTAAAAAAAAAAAAATCTTTGAAACAACTATTTTGCTCACAAGGAATGTGACACTAAAAAAAAAGGGGGCTTTAAAATTGGATTTCGGTTAACCGAGAGTTTCGGTTAAAAGAGTTTTCGGATGAAAGAGGTTCTACTGTAATGTATTTAGTAATGCTAATGATATAAGAAAAAAAAAGAATAATTTTTGTATGATAAATAAAGTGTTCTTAATTTTTAATAATTTTATAAATCACAAATTGAAAAATAAATTAAATAACAACATGTTTTAATAATATCCTGTTAAGTTCTAGTAATTTGCAAGATCTTGGGCACATGAATTTAGAAATACTGTTGAATGGGGAAATTTTTTAAAAGAAATCTCTGGCTACAACTACAGGTGAATTAACTAATTTTTTTAAGGCACGGTGCATTTTGCCAATTTCAAAAGAGGCAGGATGCAGCACCCTAAAAAAATGGCCTAGAAGAAACAGTAAGTAATTACAGAATTAATAAAAACTGCAAATAAGTACAAATAACAAAACTAACAAATATTATTTGTAGCTCCTTTTTGCATTTGTATGTACAAAAATATACTGTTAATCACCAAAATCTAAACTTACACATATGTATGTATATACTAACCAAAAAAATTATTAAAATGAGTTAAACCCACTCGCACATACATGCAGAATAAATATAAGGATAGCCAGTCATATCTGAAATCCTTAATAGCATTATTACCTCTCAGTGGGGATTATTAGCTTTCAATGGTTCAATTTATTTTTCTTTTTAAGAAAAGTTTTGCTGTCTTTTCAATCCCTAATTATTTTTTTTATTTAGTATGTATGACTTACAAAGTAAAAAAAAAAAAAGAGAACATTTAATCAACCTATACCGAAGAAGCTCTTGCTGTGCTTAACATTTTTATACCAATTAGTTTTTTCCTCTTATGCATTCATTTATAATTTAGCTGTTGAGCAGATGTCACTCCTTCATTTTTCTTTGACTCGAGATTTCTATTCATTTATTATTACAAAAGTAGAACAAGAAACCAAGACACTGACTATTTATTCATTTATTTGCAGAAATTTATTACACTTACTATGCTTATTTTATATAAAATAATACATAAATTGACTATTTAAAGGAAATTATGACATTGCAAATTGTATTTAAGTATCATTTTTAAATGAAACTGTTTTATGTATATACTGTATGTATTTACATAACTGTTTTATGTATTTATAAGAGCAATGCTTTTTATAAACTCAACTGTTTTTAATTTTTTTACAATACTCAGGAATTGAGCTTAGAAACAATTATTTAAAGCTCTTTTTTTGTTTATTCATAAGTCAAAATACCTGAAGAAACTTTCAAATTATGTTCATCTTAGATTTTAAAACTTTTTGACATTTTAAACATTTAGAAAATTTTTGATTTTAATCAAAGATTTAAAAAAAATCGGTTGATTAAAATCACAATTTAATCGCTGATTTAAATCAACTGATAAAATTGTTGACACCGTAAGTACAGGAAAGGAAAACAAGTGCCGTTCTGAGACAATATTCGCTTATAACTCAAGATACAATTTATTTATCGTGAAAGGAAAATAATTTCGATTTCAAATCACTTCAATAATCATGCCTGCAAGTATCATGCTTTTATGTTAGAAAATGTATCAGAACTTTTTGCGTTCTTGAGTGGGGGAAAATAATTTTTTGACTGTAATGATTTTGGGAGCTGTTTTTTCTACCACGCTTTTTTAGGCGTGCGCCTGTACATATTATTTTTCCTTTACGATTATTATTCCGTTGAAAAACAAACGCGCACGCGCTCTGTTGCATTTTAAGCAATTTTAAATGACACAAGTGTAACGGTACAATAGACTGAGAAAGGACCGTTGCCCCTCAATGGATTTTGAAATTTATTTAACTAAATTATATTTTTATCTAATAATTTAAGAAAGAAAGACCTCTAAAATTTATTTGTTCCGACTTAAAATAATTAAACGCTAAGAGAAAAAAGGATTGAGAAATTTTCTAATCAAGAGAATAAATATTTCAATTCTTTATTTTGAAAAAAAATAAAAAAAAAAAATGGCGGGACTCTGTCGATTTTTTATCGAAGCCTCTTATATTTTAGTATATCATAAATATCAGGTGCTTTAACTTAAAAGACTTATAACTCTGGCTGTAATTGCCGTAGCACATTAATATTTTGTATGGTAAATGTAATCTTTAAAAGGGGGCTTCGTCGGAATTTTTAAACCACTAAATTTTAGTTTAGAGACTAAGGAACCGATAATCACAAACACTTATAACTCGGATCCAAATTTTCAAACCCAAACAAACTTTGCATGAGAAACGTAATTGTTTTAAGGAGGAACTCAAACAATTTTGTATCGAAGCCCTCATATTTTAGTATATCCTAAATATAAGTAGCTGAAAATTGTGGAAGAATACTCATATTTTGATTCTAGCAATAATGCATACTAATGCGTTATCTATCTTGAATTATTATTATTATTATTATTATTATTATTATTATTATTATTATTATGATTTTACTTTGCACAATCATGTTGGAAAAATGATCGATTAAATCTTGAAAATCTAATTTTTTACTCACAACCTGTCTCACATAGACAACATTATGATCAGAACTAGTACTAATATTATAGGATAATGATAAATATGATTATGTTATTAGAGATTAATTTTTTAAATTGCTAATTTTTTTTATTAAATAACCCATAGAGTGGGCAGGCCGAAATGTTTTGCTTCGTCTCACAAAATGGCCTTCACTCGAAATATCCTCTTTAAAGGGGGCACAGGACATTTGAGATTGTCGAAACGATCAAAAACATCACCTTTTTCAAAGTACAAATAATATGCAATTAAGATCTTTTTTTTCGCTTTCTGCCTAAAGTATATACTCTTAGCTATATTATCCAGAAAAATAAATGTTGTATATACGAAATTAATGTTTAAATTTTAAATTAAAAAATTCATCTTACTAATGTGTGAATTATAATTATTAAGTGTTGCGTGCATGATTAAACTCTAAATTATGCATTTAGAAAACCATTTTTGAACAAAATGGAATCCTAACACACCTACGTCTAAACTAAAACCAAAATATATACAAAAAAGTTTTGCTTAAAATTTAATTTTAGCAGAAAATATGAAAAATTACAAATAAAAAATAAAAAAAAAATTCAAGTTTTTCAAGTGAAAAAAAAAGTGAATTTTTCCTTCTCACCGCCGCGAACTGATATATCCGTTCACTAAGCTGTAGGTTTCACTGCAATGGAAGCATTATTTAAATTATAATTATATTATAACTATACAGATATAATGCAGTTTTAAAAAATAAGGTTATGATTAATTCTGTCAAGGCTTATATACCTATACTCAATAATAATAAAAAAAATTACATCATGTTGGGAAAAAACATCTTTTTTTAACATTAAAAACAAAATTGCAGAGAAAATAACATTACAATTTTGCCCTTTTGTTCGGCGGTCAGAGGGTTAAATTTTAGCATGAAGTCTGTAAAGAAACGCATATTTAGTTATTTTTTCAAAGCTATAGCTTATATAGTTTGAAAGTAACAGTGCGCACAAACTCCAAATTTATTAATCTGAGAAAACACACTTTAAAGTTTAAATAGCAACGGACTTTTTATGTATCATACCTTCTCCTCTATGTTGGAATTTCTGAAAATATTTGCAGATGTAGATCATGACCCCTAGAACTCAAAACCACCCCAAGTTAAAATCTTTATCTATCTAACTATCTATATCATTTTTTTATGGACACGATAACTTCCATAATTCTACATAAATCTCTTCCAAACTGATACATAAAATCAACTATCGTATTCACTTTTATAAATGATTATAACCCAAGAGATAATGCATATTTCTGAATGTATTTTTTTTTTAATACTGTTGAGAAATTTTCAAAAAATAAGAATAAATCAAAATCTGAAAACTGATTTTTTGAAAGTTTAAAGGTTCTGTGACCCCTTAATTGAAGGTCACTGTCCTGTTTTTTCTAGAATCAAAGCTTTCTTTCTGGTTACGACGCTGGGCCTGACTAAATTTTTGTGCCTATCTAAATTGGTTAGCTGGTTGGTTACTTTTAGGGGATTAAGGTCATTCTTTTCGTGCAATGGATTAAAACCATAAGCCAAGTCTTAATCAGAGTTGCCATTTACAAAGGGCAGGGTAAGGCAATTGTCTATATGAGTTTCAGACATTTTTTTTTAAATTCAATATCTTTTTCTTTATTTTCTCATTAGTAGTTGAATGTGTTCATTTGTTTTTACTGACATAACTATTATAAGTAAATAAAATATAACTAAGCAAAAGTATCGCCCTAAAAATTGTAAGCAAGGAAAAAAGTTTATTTCAAGTGGACAAAAACTAACGAAAGAACTTTTACCCGCACCAAAACTTGAAATGAAGTTCTGGTAGGGGTCACTCTTAAATTTTTTGGTAGATTTAGTAAGAAATACTACCTATTACATTCTCCCCTATGTTTGAATTTCTGAAAATATTTGCAGATGTAGATCATGACCCCTAGAACTCAAAACCACCCCAAGTTAAAATATTTATCTATCTATCTATCTAACTATATCATTTTTTATGGACACGATAACTTCCATAATTCTACATAAATCTCTTCCAAACTGATACATAAAATCAAGGGGTAGAAAATCGCGGCCAGGTTCGTTAATGGGCAAAATTGGACCAAGGGGGTGGAAATAGGGAGGGGTTTTGTGAAAACCGAAAAAACCCCCATAACTTCTTAATTATAATACATATCAAATCAGTTTAAAGTTATTATTACTTCCAGAAAAAGGTCCGAAAATTTATGTATCACTGAATTTTGATAAAATTTAAAATGGGCTCAAGGGGCGAAAAAATAGGGTTTTAGAGAGAAAAAATTCATAACTTCGTCAATTCACAAGATACCAAATTCACTTAAATTTATTATAAATCTTCTTAATACTATTTACAACTTTTATATTGACAAGTTTTTGATAAGACCAACTCTTACCACAACAAAAAATTAAAAACTAAAAAAAAGGGGGAGTTGAAGAAGACAAAAATTTATAACTTCGTCAATTCACAAGATATTCAATCCGCTTAGATTTATTATATATCTTCGTAATATTATCTGCAACTTTTATATTGACAAATTTTTGATAGGACCAACTCTTAAAGCAAAAACAAATTAAACAAAGATAGGGGTTGAAGAAAAAATTATTGTATTAAGGTTGTACTCAAATCTAAACTGCTTATTTTCTGACTCATTTTTAAATTCATTTTTGTTCTTAAACGCATCCAATTGGCAGGTTCTCTTATTGCGAAACTACATAATGTGCCGTATTGGTCGATTTATTGATAAAGGCAGAATATTTTTCAAAAAATGCAGTCAAACTGGCCATTTTGATCGGAATTTACTGAAGCGATAGTGCTGGAAACGAAACAAAAAAAAAAAAAAAAAAAAAAAAAAAAAAAAAAAAAAAAGTAGTCGTGCTGAGAAAATAATTGTTTGCAAATCAAATTCTAATTCATTGAACGAAAAATAAAAATACAGGCCGCTTATTCAAAAATCCCACCAGCAAGTTTCATGTTTTTACTTTTAAAAATGAATCTGAAAATATGTCAGAAAATTTCACTAGTTGTTGAGCGTGGGAAATATTTTTTTGAATACCGCCTTAACATGATCCTGATAAAACCAGCTCTTACAGAAAAATGAAAATAAAAGCTCGTCAAAAGCGGCCAGATAAAATTGTTAAACTGAGTTTATCTCTAATCTTGATTTAGTTTTTGTTCGTGCAATTAGTATTTAACTTTGAAATCTACCTCCGCCTGTAGGCCGAGCTGGCAGGGATTTTTCAGTACCGGAATGCTAGATTTTGTATTATAGCAACCGCAAAGAATATCGTCTTCTACGCTGGCTATATGATGTGTGAAAAATTCACACTCATTTCGATGTTTACACTGATAAGAATAAAAAAAAGGATCTTTCCATGCTAAATTCTTAGTTGTTTTTCGCGAATTAGATTTTATCTTGCTTCTTATTTTATTATTGATTTGCCAATGGATTTCCAAAAGCATGGACCATTTTAATAGGATCTCATTTATATTTGCCTCTTTCACTAATAATTACAATAAATATGAATACTGGAATGAAGCCTGACCAAGTTTTTAATTTTGACATTAAGTTAAAAAAATTATGCAAAAAGGTATATATATTTTTTAATTTAACTTAAAGAGCAGTACCGGAGCGATGCGATGTTCCGGTGCGTTCCGGCATCAGTGCATCCCTCCTTCCTGGTTTTAATTGATAGGAAGTGGCTTAGTCACTGAAAAGTATATTAGGTTTCCAGTTAACGGATCTTTCCTGTATTTAATATTTCACGCCAGTAAAGTACTGATTGTTAACAATATTTCATGGTTACTCTTAAAACATTAAATATTATTTCTAATGTAATTTTTAATGTTATTGTTATTTGCTGTTCACCAATCAATAGTAATAATAATAATTTGAAATTCAGCTTCAAATTTTCAGACGAGTTTGAAAGTCACCTTGCTTAGAATGGGAGAAAAAAAAAAAGAAAAAAGATTTCAAAACACGTGCATATATATAAAAAAAGACATAGGATGAAACACTCCGTTACTGCCACGTAACCAGTAACTGACACTTCAGCAAAAATCTAACTCAAATAAGCATTTTCTTATAAAATTCTGCAAAGCAATGTATTCTAGTGCTTAATTATTTGTCTTAATTGTTATTACTCATGTGTCAGTTATGGTTTTTCAAAAGAAGGATGGTGTCAGTTAATGGAGTTATTGACAATATTTATGAAAAAGTGATTATTAATTAATTCATTAATTATTATCTACCCCAGAGGTTCCCAAACTGTGCTCCGCGGAGCCCCAAGGGCTCCGCGTGAACTTTCCAGGGGCTCCGCAGCACTTTAGGAAAATAATGACTAATTTCACAGAACATAAATCACTTTATGAAAATTTGAACGAAACCAACACATTTAAAGAAAGGGTTTTTTGTTTTTCAAAAATGGGAACAGATTCTTTTGTTACAAAAGTATGTATACATTGATGATAACTCTCTTCACCAATCTGCTCTTTTAAATAACTAAATTTTATTTTATTTTTATTTTTTAATTTTCCTGTGCAAATATTAGTTTTACACTCTAGTTTTAAAATTTCCGATCTAAAAACGCAATAAATGGAGAAACAAACGTATATTTTCTCTAAGAAAGCCAGAAATTGTATTCTGAAGGAAAATTTGGACATTTTAATTTCTCAACTCCTCCGCTCAGTGTGACTTGAGGTGAAGTGTTATCCAATGACTCCACGTTTCATGCTCAACTACGTCATCATTCCGAAATAAATTAGTCTTATTTGAAAGATAAACCGCCTGATTTTTTTTCAGTATGAAGAGCAAAATAATCTATGCATGCTTCAAAAGAAAATATCACAGCACTTGTTAAAACAAAAATGAAATGTCCTGGACTGGTGAAGACTTCACGAGTGTGAAATAGGCAATAAGATATACTTGTACAACTAATTTAATTTTTTACTTTTGTACTGTTTAATCATTGTGATTAATTAGGACAAAAATAATGTTGTATAATTGGTGATAGAAGTTTGCCTTGTTAGACCTGTCGGCTCTTCCTGATATTTTAACGAGTCGCTTGAGTTTGTGAAGATCATATTATTGCACAGACTCTTGATAAGCCTCGTAAAATTGATAGTGTCATGAATTTGCTTTATGAAAAAGTTGTAAATTTAGTGTAAGTATTTTCTTGTCAAATAGATCATTTTTTAAAATTATCTCTATAATTTGGGACGTAAAAGAACACTTAAGAGCATCTTCAAATACAAAAATTGCACTACACAAAAATCAGGGTGGCAAGTGATCAGGGAAAAACTCAGTCAAAAAAGGCGTTAAATACCAGTATTTTGTTAAAGAGAAATTTGCGTTCTTTAATCCCTTCATATTATTCGAAGTATTTCCTAGAAAAAAATACTGGCAGATTCCTCTTTTTTTGACTGTGTTTTTCCCTGACCACTCGCCACCCTGAAAATTGCACTACAAAAAATAATATACAAAATTTGCACTACAAATGAATGAATCTATTGACGTCACTGGATTAGCAGTTTTGTTAGTATTTTTCTGTTACATATACTAATATCCCGTTTAGACCAGGAAAGTAAAGAGTCTTAACTGACTTTTTTGAAACGGGCACACTTACACCAATAAATTTTAAAAGAAATGTTTATCTCATCTAAACGCTGTATTCATGTAAAATTTCTGCAATGAATGAGGCAAAATTTTCTCTTTCTTTTTACTGGTGAGAATAATCAGACGCTGGCAATCGGAACTTAACTTGACTTTTCTATTATTACGGTGTTTGAGGACATTAACTTGATTCAAATTAAACACCTTACTAACGCCAGTCTGAAAGGTATTTCATATAGCTATCAGGACCATATTTTTTGTAGATCACTATACAGAACAACGCACTAAGGAAGGATTTTTTTTTTGATAAATACATAGGAAAACACATATGAGCATGAATGCACTGATGATGCGAAAGCAATGATGGGTCACAATACCATTACAAAAAATAAAGAGATTTGATAAATGATAAAGCACCACAGCACCATCTATTGCGTTCTTTATAGATACACTCTATCCCCGGGAAAAGGTTAAATGCTACCATTAAAATAATAAACTATATAAAATCGCGAACTGTTAAAAGCAAACTTTTTAAACTTATGTATAACGCTATTGGATGCCGGCATCCGCCCCTCCTACTTATATACCGAAGTAAGATGGTTTTGTCTATGAAGAGCGTTTAAACAATTGTTGCAACTGCAGAGGTGATATTAGAAGAATCACAACTCTAAACTTGCAAAACTTTTAACTAATGAAGATTGTGAATTCTAATTGACTATTTTCCCGATATGTTAAGCAAAATTAAATAAATTGATCTATCATTGCAATGAAAATCTGTCACAATTTCCAATTCATTTATCGAAATTTTCTTCTTTAAGATGAAATGTGTATTGGTCGGTATCTGAGTCAAACGATGATATCGATTGCGTCCCTCTTGTTAAAAAGGAATGCAAAAAACACCAGATAAAAAAAGTATTCAAATAAATATTCAGGGGCATCCTACAGCTTTGAAAAATTCTTTTAAACAACATTTTTAATAGCTGAATAGAAAAGGCTTTGGACAATTCTAAATGTGTTCAGCGTTATAAAAATAATACCCAGCTTAAACTCAGTGTAACACTGAGGTCCTCGTTGATTCGACATATCATAGCAAATTACACTAAATATACCAACAAAAACCGGTTATTTGGTGGTAACAAATGAAAATATTTCGATTTGAACCTAGAATTTTTCATAAAATAAATATAAATCAAACATAAATAAGTTAAATAAAAGAGTTAAATAGTTTTAAATAAAAATTATTGGTCTGAAATATTTTTATAAAATTTGAGCAAAATTCCTGGGTATATGTAGTAGTGTTAAAGATCTTACTTTAAAACAAAATAGAGATACAGAAGTCTTAAATGCAGAACCGAACATTCGCCTGCAATAACTGTCAACTGGACCTGAATTCAGACATCTGTGCAAAACAATCCAATCACATTAAGCGTTTATGCATTATTGTTCGTCACTCTAATAATGTAGAATTTGTTGTAAGGCAAATGTTAAGATTTAAGTTTTGGAAGTTTTTCAAGTTTGTAAACTTTTGACAATTCCATCGATATTGATGATAATGGAAAATAAATTCAGTATTACAATAAAAGTTTCAAAATATAATTTTTTTTCTGGAACAATGCACAATTGTTTAGAGTACTATTCATCCTCTTTTCCTGTGCGCAGTAGTAATGCACCTAAAAAACATTACCTTGTAACATAGGGTACGGTAGGCTTCAGGGGCTCCGCCATAGAAATTCATTCAAAAAAGGACTCTGATAGTCAAAAAGTTTGGGAACCACTGATCTACCCTATATATATATATATATATATATATATATATATAATAAATTTGAAATCACAAATATATGAAGAAATTCATAAAGTTCTAAAGATGATTTAGAAATGAACATATGAAACCAGTATGTAAAATAAGAAACTATGAATGACTCACAGAATCATCAGAGGAGCTTGTGAGTTCATTAATAGAAGATGTGTTATTTCATCCAATTTTGTCGGCATTAAGCCTAAAATGACAAAATTTAGCTCCTTATAACGCAAACATTACAGAAAATAGATTGGATCTGGATTAATAAATTGGAACTGGATTAATAACAATAATGTTTAGAGTTGCCATCTTAAGTCCCCCAAAAAAATTAAAAAATAAAAGGAATGAAAATGATTGAAGAAATCAAGAAAATACTTAGATTAACTTTTAGTTAAACTAGAATGAAAAATAGGAATAAACTTAATAAGTACTGAGTGAATACAAAATAAAATAAAGAAAAGGAATAAATTAATACAAATAAATAAATAAATAAATAAAGAATTATATAAAATAAATAAAAGGGCAATTGATTAAATTAATGTTTTAAAGACAAAAAATTATAATATAAAAAAATGAGAATATAAATAACATTTAAAAAGATGAGGAATATTTGAGATAGTAAAATTTAGCCTTGTATTATGTAAATAAATGAGAAAATTTAAAAAGAAATGAGGAATATATCCTTAAATGATGATGAGTAAAATATATCCTTAAATGATGATGCAATATGTGAAAATTTATTATATTAAATGCATGATACCCCATATATATATATATATATATATAATCCTAATGAAACGAATTTATGAAATGAATTTATGAAACGATTTTATCAAATGACTGATTATGTTTCACAGTTATTCCTCCTAAAATATGGAACTTTTGGCGGTGAAATTAGCACCAATTATCCGTATTGATCTGCGTATATCAAAAACGGTATTATAATTTTTAAATTTGATTTAGTTTTCGATATATGTATATATATATATATATATATATATATATATATATATATATATATATAACACTATTTCTGTAAATCTTTTATTTCAGTCGAAAGTGAAGACAAAATTGTGATTAAATTGTGTTTTTCAGGAAAATTTGAAAAATAAATTCATTAAATAATAATAATAATAATAATATTAAATAAGGAACAATCTGTTATTTATTTTAATCAAATTTTCCTCATCTCAAGAGATATTTTCTTCATATTTTAGAAAAGGTTACTATTTTAAATTATTGCCAGTTGTAAAAACAGCGCAAAGAATAATATTTCCTTACGATTAAAAATTTATTTACACGTGACTATTATAAACAGAAAACCCCCCCTTTCAAATTAGAATTAAATGATTACGTGTTAAATGCAGAAAAATATTGAAAATTACGTCATAAAAATTACATTTACTCGTGACTATCAAAAGGGAAAGAAAACCTCAAAATAATAAATCATTAATATGCGCTAAAAGCAGTGAATGGAAGAAATTACGTTATATTTAAAATGGCCAAATAATAATATTGCCAAACATTTTAAATTTAAAAATATATTTACGCGATATTTATTTCATATTTCGAAATGATTTTTTAAAACTTTTGTTGCCAATTCTAAGGCAGCGCAAAGAATAACATTTCCTTTCTAACAACAAAAGTATTTTCACGTGAATATTAAAAAGAGAAAGAAAACTTTAAAATGATTAATTAACTAATATGCGTTAAAAGCAGTAAATGGGAGAAATTACGTCACATTTAAAATGGCAAAATAATAATATTGACAAGCAGTTAAAAATAAAAAATATATTTATGCTATATAGACATTTATTTTATGTTTCGAGGTGATCTTTTAAACTAATGTTGCCAATTCTGAGAAAGCGCAAATAACCCGGTAGTAGTCGCGTGTCGGTCTTTTTCCCGCCCATATAAATTATCTTATCCTAACTCATATTCCCTTACAATTACAGTGGAAAACTACTACGTAACTGACTTTAAATGTTACGCCACCACTATAGTGAAGTAACAAGACATCTCTGTTTTCCCTGCGAGTATATTTTTTCAAACAAAGTTGAAATTGGTGGAAAAATCTGCGCAACAATCACTAATGACAGCTCATTTTTACTTTATCCCATTATTCGAAATCTCATGAATATAATGTATAATTTAAGTAAACTGTAAATTTATAACTTCATTGGAATGTAACATTTGAATATTCAGTGAAAAATGTTTCTTATTTTACATTTTCTGTATGCTGGGGACCAGCGGCAAAAAACACCGAGCGCGACTAATAATGTTCTGAAAAAAGACGCGACTACTCTCGGGATAATAATATTTCTTTTCTAAAAACAACAGTATTTTCATGTGAATGTTAAAATGAGAAAGAAAACTTTGGTGAAAATTAGCTCGGATTTAAAACGATACATTTAAAATGTCCTATTTAAAATAATCTTTTTATAAAATTGTTAAAAAATACCAGGAGGCAAAAACTCTGTTTACTTAGTTCATTTTATATTAACTTATTTTCAAATGTTTAACTGATTTTATCAAACACGAAAACAAACAATTGATGTCTTAACAGTAGCTCATTCGGCCTTAAAATCTCCCAATCAAAGAGAAATGAATGGAAACCCGTTTAATGGGAGATCGCCACTGGTTTTTAAATTATAATTCAATCTTCTGTAATCTTTTTAAAACCGATCAAATTAGCGTGTTTTTGGAATCTGCAGTATCTGAACGGGGGTTGGCGGCGTAGCTCGCAGGGGGCATACCCTCCTAGTATAATTATGATAATTATTTATTAATTATTAGAAAGTTATTTTTAGTAATAAAAAGTACAATTTTTCAAAATTATGTCAACGATATTTTTTTAATATACTTCTACTATGTTTTCAAAAACAAAGATAAGTATGAAATAAATTTAAAACTTTGTAATAGTCATTTAAAAAAGAGAGAATCTTTAAGGTGTCAGTTACTGGTGGTTTCACCCTAATTGGTGTAGTATTTGTTGCAGGAAAAGTAAAAGAGCGAAATGTTTAGATAAGAAGAAATGTTTAGATTTTTCATAATAAATTATTTTCATAAATAGTGAATCATTAAAAAAAAAAATTATAGAAACATTTAATTTCCTTTAAAAATTTCGCACCCGGGGCACAGGATCCAAGTGTCCATGCGATAAACGCAGCCTGGAGATACCACATTAAAAATTATGAGTTATTAGTGAAATTGCTTTGAATATATTTTTTTCAACGTTTTATTCGCCCAGATATCAAAGAAAGATACAGAAATACACCCACTTAATTAAGCCGACATATGGCAACCGGCAACAAACCGCTAATGACATGCAACGCAAAACTATCGCGCTAATGCGTATCGTCCGATATGGCGGAAATAATGGCAAGTTTCAGTTTCTACATAAACTACTTTGGTTACGCGCACTTTGATTTTCGCTCTACCCTAACAGGATGCCGCCACACAGAACCTGCCGGAAACTATTCCTTGCTTTATTTCGTTAAGAATATTTTTTTTCTTTTCATCTATCGGCATCAGCTGTTCGAACGCTAAGGTGCGGTATTGATCGCTTGCATATGGCTTCCGCTGCTGTGAGAAAAAGTTCTGTTTCCGTTTTCGTTTAGGTGAGGGAAAATGTGTCAAACGGTTATGATGTTGAAACTTGGTTTCGGTTTCGAGTGAATAATATTAAGTCGTAATTTGCATTGTTTACTTACTATATCGTGTGACCCTACGTGTCTTATTTGTTTTCGGTATCGTAACTCAATTCTTGTAATCGGGATTTTGTGCAGTGGCGTAGCAATTTAAAAATTATGTGAGAGACTTGAGTCAGGCGCAGGGAGCCAACGTGTTTCTCGGGGTAAAGTTTACTAGTGAAGTGAGAAGGGGGCGATGTGGGGGAAGGGGGTGGGGGCGGAAGCATATATGTATTCATACAAAAGGGGGGAATTTGAAGAAATACTGATAATATTTATTAAATACGTTATTTTTAAAATGAATTCATATTCAATTCGTTTATACATTTATAACAACTTATTTTTAAATTAATTTAATTTTTTAGTCGAATTAACTTTTAATAATAATGTTTGTACTATTTGGGATTTCGAAGCAAAATACATACCATTCAGATGGCAATATATACATGTAACTGTATATTTGTGTTAGTATAAGATATAGAAGCAAATTGAAAGCAATTTTCGTCATCAGTATAGCAGGAGGTATTACATGTATTGCTAATGCGTTCCCTTACGTAATTACGTGGAATTTTTCCTTGAAAGGTAGGTGAACCACGAATTTTGAAAAAGGCTGTTTTAAAACAGTATAAAGTTATTAATTATTTTCAGCAGTGTGTTTTTTTTCTTCACATTCGACACAAAACCATATTCAAACTTTGAAAGTACCGAAAAAATATTCTTTCCATAAAATTACACCAAACTAGTAGCCGGAGGGCTTTTTATTTTTTATCGGGAGGTTATATTTCTTTACACCCCCACCCCCTTCCTTGCGTCACTGTGAGGGGCTCAAATAGCTTGTTTTATACGGAAAATTTTTTAAACATAAAAAAAGTTGATAAAATTTTAAAATTTGCGAGGTTTCTATTCTTTGATATGGTTCCTAGTCTTATAGTTATTTAATTTTGTTTAACATGCAAGTTTTGGTTAATTCGAACACACTGCGAGCCACCTTTAGAGTTGCAGTTAAAAATAATCTATTTCAACTAATCAAAAGTATATAATTTGCCTATTTCGGTATCCCTTTTCCCCCAAGTTCAAAATTCCCGCGAAGGAACTATTTTGGGCTGCGAATGTATTGCATATTTACAAGAATATTCAGATCCACGGCACTCGGGCCTGGTCCTGGGCCATACTTTTTCTGAAGGCTCGGGCCGGACCTAGTGTCCTCTTTACCTTTTCAGTCCTCTTTACGGGCCTGGCCGCGTTCGGGGCCTTACTTTTTTCCTGAAGGTCCGAGCCAGGCCTAACTTACTTTTTCTGTACAGAGCCGGGACTGGTTTCATTCCTAGTCTTCACATCCCAAATTTTCAGTCCAAGTTTTGATCCAGCCCACCAGCCCATATGAAAATCATTGTCTTGGCGTGGCCTGGTCCATTCGAAGGTCGATAAAATAAGGCTTGGCCCAAAATTTTTTCCAAAAAATTCATATATTTTTAAATCTTCATTATACTACAATAAACATTAAAATTCATTCTTTTTAAAGAATAGTAGATTTCTACGCTTATTAAAATATAGCTAAATTAAAATATAGTAAAACGAGTGAAAAAGAACCTGCCTATGACGGAATCTTGTTTTAAACTAAAAAACGTGTTAATCCATGCAAAATTAATATACTAATAGGTAAGAAAAGAACATATAACACATTTACACTTGCTAAGAAGGGAACTTGTCTATAACCCCTTTTTTTTTCTTTCCTATGCAATTCCGTCTTAGATTTTATTGTATAGCATTTTTCAGATTTTTATCACTTCAATACATGGAATATGGATTAACAATATTGATGATAACTGGAAAATCTACGCACAAGAAATAGAGATTCATTAAAAAAATAAATATCGCAGCCTATAAAAATGAAGATTATAAACATGACAAAAAAAAGTTAAGATAAATATTTTAGGTCAGAATTCCTCGTACGAGACAAATTTTTAAACAAATCGACGTAAAAATCAATGTTTTGTACAGATTCACTCGGGCCAAGCTTGGACCGACATTTTAACTTTTTTCCGGGCCGGTCTCAGGCCGAACTTTTAGCTGTTATACCGGGCCGGGCTCGGGTAGAACTTCTAACTTTTTTACCGGGCCGGGCATTTTTTTTTTTTTTTTTTTTTTTTTTTTTTTGTACGGGCCGGGCTCGGGCCGGACTTTTAATTTTTGTATCGGCCTGGCCGATTTTTTTTCTATGAGTCGGCCAGGCCCGGAAATTTCGGCCCGTGCAGACCTCTAGTTGCCGGATCATCAATTAACGATTTAAAACTTATAAAGTTTTTCAAGTTCTAAAATCCAAAAATAAATGTCGTTTTTTTTTTTTTTTTTTTTTTTTTTTTTTTTTTTTTTTTCCCAAGTGTTTTAATACAATACAATACAATACATACAATTCATGCTATAAAAAAGTTATATTTTTTCTCTAAAAAAAAAAAGGCTGTTTGTGTATCGGTGTTTAAGAAATGATAATATATCAATTATAATTGTTCGTATTTTTCATAGAAAATAAAATTCTTGAAGAATTTTCTCAAATAAACAAATAGAATAAAATAAATAAATAAAATAAAATAAATAATAAAAAAAAAATAAAAATAAATAAATTTAATGAAAATTTGTATGTTATGGGATGCTAAATTATGCTGTCCTGGGTGCTTTGATCCCAGCTAAAATGCCTCGAAAGATTAAAAAAATAAAAACAAAAATTGGAAATTCGGCTGTTTTCCAAATTAGTTTCACTATCCTAAAAACTTCTATTATAACTGTTTTTTTTTTTTTTTGATTTAATTCAAAAGTTTGATGGGCTTTATTGTCAATAATTTTAATTCCAGTACTGACTACTAACTCGTGCAAATCTAATCTTCATCTAAATTTCTCGAAATAAACATATCATTTAATTATAAATGCATATCAAGCGTGTATACCTCTCACACACACATATGCAATGTCACTTCGTTTTTTAAATTATTCTAACATTTATAAGAAAGATGATATTAAAAGTTATATTCAGCATTTTAAACCTAGTGTCGAAATCTACAATATCAGACACATACCAAAAAAAAAAAAAAAAAAAAAAACTTGCTTTGTAGCGCGTAAGCAGCGCAGTAACAATGCTTTTCGTCGCTTGTTGCAGAATTATGCTTGGTGCAATGCGTATTTTACCTATTTCCACTCTATCAGTAAATTTCAAGAGACGTAAGGTTTTATGAAACAAAAAGTAAATTTGGTAAAAATTGAAGTAAAATGTTTTTTTTATCGTAATTTTTTTAATTTATTTTCTTCTTAGTAGCATTTTCAAACAGTTAATGCAGGTGTTACCAAAGTTGCCCAGTTAAACACCCAAATTATTTGCCAAAAGTGACGCCAACTTGGCGATATCTCTAATATTTCGCCAAATTCCCATAGACTTCTATTGTAAAACTATAGGGTTTACTTGCTTACAGAAAATCAACAAATTGAGATATTTTAATGCAACAAAAACTAATATTAACTTAAGGGATTATATTAATTATATTTAAGGGAGTCCAAGTAAATTAATTACGAATAAAAGTAACATGATCTAATGCTTAGTATGATTTCCAAAACATAAATTTTAAGAGAGCCCACAGGTCAAAGGAATTATATTTGAAACTTTCATCCAATTATAGTAAATTTTGACTTTCGTGATTTTTGAACTTTTTGTAATTTTTAATGCGATTTTTACATTTCTTCGCGATCTGTTGCAATTTTTTGACATTCCATTTTTGACCTAAAGTACATTCTGCCCTCATTTCAATAAAGTTTATTCGGATTTCGTATAGCAATTTTCGAATTTTTCGGGAATTTTCTATGTGATTTTTAGTGTAGTTTAGCGATCTGCCACTATTTTTCCACATTAGTGAAACGAATCAACTTGCAATCTTCGAAAACATATAAATTTTTTTTCTATTTTTCAAAATTTGAGAAAAGAATTAAATTTTTTTCACGATATCTTATTGTGATTTTCAGAGCTTTTTCGTAATTCCTACTGTTTTTTGACGTACCCGGGCAACGCCGGGCAAGTTCGCTAGTTATTAAATAAAAAAATATTATTGTTACTTGCATTATCAAATATAAAATTATTAAATGTTATAAAATACTGTCTCGGAACTTCAAAAATAATTAGAATATTAGTATTTTAGTTTTACCATGTGATTGACGGTTGGACCTCACTTGATACGTTTTGGGACGGGCGATCGCTACCGCATGGAATCATGAGACTCTGGTTCGGGATACTCTTGGTGTTACCATATAATAGATTACCTCATATCACTCATTAATAAAATAAATTTTTGAGAATAATGTATCACAATACTTTCTTCATTTCGTGTATGCATTTACTCACATCATACTGAAAAAGTCCTTCCGGTCAGTGCCGGGAGGAAGAGGTAGATTTCATATTCCTTATTTTAAAAAAGCCAACTTATATTATTCAAACACACGAAGCTCAATTTAGTGGAAACCGAATATAGGAGATTCAATACTAATTTTTATCAATACTAAATCATTATTGAATGAGAATTTCGCGAAATTAGTGAGCTTTATCAAGCTGCTTTTATTTAAAGTAACTTATATTTGGCCCAAATTCTGCGATTTCTTAAAGTGCCTGCCATTTTAAGACAACATGGTGGATGAGGCTAACCAGTGAACTTGGTCGAGACCTTAGTAATTGCGGTGCACATGCTCACTCACATCGGAATCGATTGATATATACGAGTGCTTTCGCAGGCAAAAAATAAGATTTTTCAAAATGTCACCCACATTAGATATTGAAATTGCTATATCTGAGCCATTTTTTGAGATAAAGACAAACAAAAAATGCTCCTGAATCCTTATATCAAGGTCAAATACTTAAGAAAGAAACCTTTTTCAATTTACAATTTTTTTGCACCTCACTTTAAATATATTTTTTTTTATTTAATGGCCGCCATTTTGAAACAAGATGGCTCATGAATCTGGCCAGCGAACTTGGTCGAGGTATTGATGTATACTATCCACATGCCTTCTTACATCGAAATAGGCGAATACGTGTGTTATCGCGTGATAAATACAAGATCGTTTCAAAATGTTAGCCATGCTAGAAATTCAAAGTGCTATAATTCAACCATTTTTTAAGATATAAACAAAAGAACAAATTTTCAGAAACAAAAACTGCTCCGGAATCTTTGTATCAAGGCCAAACACATAAAAAACATATTTTTCATTTTCCAATTTTTTAATACTTCATTTTAAATTTTAAATTTAATTTTTTTTAAATGGCAACCCTTTTGAAACAAGATGGCGAATGAAGCTGGCCAACGAACTCGGTCGATACATTGGCTTGTACTATGTACAGACCAAGTTACATCCAAATCGGTTCATAAATACGCCTGATATCGCGTGACAAAAATCAGGTCGTTTTAAAATATCAGCCACAATAGAAATTCAAAATGCTATAACTCAGCCATTTTTTTTAGATATAGACGAAACAAAAACTGTCCCAGAATCTTTGTATTAAGGTCAAACACATACAAAAAAAATATTTTTCATTTTCCAAATTTTTGGTATCTCATTTTAAATTTTAATTTTTTTAAAATTTTTTAAATGGCCACCATTTTGAAACAAGATGGCGGATGAAGCTGGACAACGAACTCGGTCGAGATATTTGTATGTAATATGTACACACCAAGGTACATCCAAATCGGTTCATAAATACGCCCGTTATCACTTGACAAAAATCAGGACGTTTCAAAATGTCAGCTACGCTAGAAATTCAAAATGCTATAACTCAGCCATTTTTTAAGATATAGACGAAGCAAAAACTGCTCCCTAATCTTTGTATCAAGGTCAAACACATAAAAAAATATTTTTTCAATTTTCAATTTTTTGGTACCACATTTCAAATTAAAATTTTTCTTAAAAATTTAAATGGCCGCCATTTTTAAACAAGTTGGCGGATGAAGCTGGCCAACGAACTCGGTCGAGACATTGGTATGTACTATGTATAAACGAAGTTACATCGAAATCGGTTCATAAATACGCCTTTTATCACGTGACAAAGTTCAGGACGTTCCAAAATGTCAGCCACGCTAGAAATTCATGCTATAACTCAGCCATTTTAGGTAGCTTTCATTACAAAAAGCTACCGTTCAAATCCTCCGTTCAAAATTGATATATATATATGTATATATATATATATATATGTATATATATATATATATATGTATATATATATATATATATATATATATATATATATATAAATACTAATTAAACATATACAGTGGACTCTCTCTATCTGAACACTCTCTAATGTGAACACCCCGGTATTATGAACACATTCCGATGGTCCCGGCAAAGCTACATAGACTTAACAAAAGATGAACTCTCTGTATTCCGAACACCCTCTAATCTGAACACCCCACTATTATGAACGGCTACTTTTGATCCCATTCTACCCCATCTCTCTGTAAACTGAACGTGTGTTTGCTATAGAATTCGGGGAATTCCCCAATTATAAACTGAACTAATGAAGAAGGTCAGCGTCATGGATGTTGTCCACTGCATATCAACGGCTTGGAACGAAGTAACCCCCTACATCATCCAAAGATGCTTCTACAAAGCTAAATTCCCCTGTGAGAATGAGCAATCGAGAATAGAGCACCAAGAAGCAACTACAGCTATGAGTGACTTGGTGTCAATTCTACAGGAGCTTCATACTGATGTAGCTTATCTCAAAGCTGACGGAAGCCTTCCGGTTTGCGACAACAACAATGTTGAAGAGGAGGAAGAGGATAGTGAAGAAGAAGGAGAATCAGAAGAGACTGATGAAACACGATTACCTTCAAGCAATAGGGCCAGGAGATTGAAGACCTGTTGAACTATACGGCTGAATATCACCCGCAACCTTTTCCACTTCTTAAACATCTAGATAACATGTACACTGCACGAACATACAAAATGCAAAAACAGACTAAAATTTCCCACTTTTTTAAGTAATGTGCCGATTATGTTTCCAAGTAATGTATCATACATATGTATTTGTGTGTTTTGTAAAACTTTTTTAATAAAAAACAAACAAATGAGACGGTAGATTAGAGGTCCGACTCAATTTAGTTTGACATTGCATTAGCCGTCAAATCTAAATTCAGAACCTCCATCTCGGTAACTTGCATGTCTAACCAGGCTAAGTATTCTATACAGTCTATAAACTCAATACATAGTAGTTTAATGCATTTCCCAATCTCCCTCTATAATGAACACCCCCGTAATCTGAACATTTTTAGTCGGTCCCATGAGTGTTCAGAATAGAGAGAGTCCACTGTATATATATATATATGACCTATGTCACACTGTAACTCTCGTAACCGATTTCGATGTAATTCGGTGTGTACATAGTACATACCAATGTCTCGACCGAGTTCGTTGGCCAGCTTCATGCGTCGTTTTGTTTCAAAATGGCGGCCATTTAAAATTTAAAAAAAAAAAATAAAATTTGAAATGGGGTACCAAAAAATTAAAAATGGAAAAATATTTTTTTCTTATGTATTTGACCTTTATACAAAGATTCCGGAGCAGTTTTTGTTTCGTCTATATCTTAAAAAATGGCTGAGTTATAGCATTTTGAATTTCTAGCGTGGCTGACATTTTGAAACGTCCTGAATTTTGTCACACGATAAAAGGCGTATTTATGAACCGATTTCGATGTAATTCGGTGAGTACACAGTACATACCAATGTCTCGACCGAGTTCGTTGGCCAGCTTCATCCGCCATTTTGTTTCAAAATGTCGGCCATTTAAAATGTTTTAAAAAATTAAAAATTTGAAATGTGGTACCAAAAAATTGAGAATGAAAAAATATTTTTTTCTTATGTATTTGACCTTTATACAAAGATTTCGGAGCAGTTTTTGTTTCGTCTATATCTTAAAAAAATGGCTGAGTTGCAGCATTTTGAATTTCTAGCCTGGATGATATTTTGAAACGTCCTGAATTTTGCCACGCGATAAAAGGCGTATTTATGAACCGATTTGGATGTAATTTCGTTTATACATAGTACATACCAATGTCTCGACCGGGTTTTTGTTTCGTCTATATCTTAAGAAATGACTGAGTTACAGCATTTTGAATTTCTAGCGTGGCTGACACTTTGAAACGTCCTGATTTTTGTCACGTATTTATGAACCGATTTGGATGTACCTTGGTGTGTACATAGTACATACAAATATCTCGACCGAGTTCGTTGGCCAGCTTCATCCGCCATCTTGTTTCAAAATGGTGACCATTTAAAAAAAATAAAAAAATAAAAAAATTAAAATGAGATAGCAAAAAATTAAAAAATGAAAAAGATTTTTTTCATATGGTTTGACCTTAATACAAAGATTCCGGAACAGTTTTTGTTTCGTCTATATCTAAAAAAATGGCTGAGTAATAACATTTTGAATTTCTATTGTGGCTGATATTTTAAAACGACCTGATTTTTGTCACGCGATAACAGGCGTATTTATGAACCGATTTGGATGTAACTTGGTCTGTACATAGTACATACCAATGTCTCGACTGAGTTCGTTGGCCAGCTTCATTCGCCATTTTGTTTCAAAAGGGTTGCCATTTAAAAAAAATTTAAATTTAAAATTTAAAATAAGGTATTAAAAAATTGGAAAATGAAAAAGATTTTTTTTATGAGTTTGGCTTTGATACAAAGATTCCGGAGCAGTTTTTGTTTCTGAAAATTTGTTCTTTTGTTTATATCTTAAAAAATGGTTGAATTATAGCACTTTGAATTTCTAGCATGGCTAACATTTTGAAACGATCTTGTATTTGTCACGCGATAACACACGTATTCGCCTATTTCGATGTAAGAAGGCATGTGGATAGCATACATCAATACCTCGACCAAGTTCGCTGGCCAGATTCATGAGCCATCTTGTTTCAAAATGGCGGCCATTAAATTAAAAAATACATATATTTAAAGTGAGGTGCAAAAAAATTAGAAATTGAAAAAGGTTTATTTCTTAAGTATTTGACCTTGATATAAGGATTCAGGAGCATTTTTTGTTTGTCTTTACCTTAAAAAATGGTTCAGATATAGCAGTTTCAATTTCTATTGTGGGTGACATTTTGAAAAATCTGATTTTTTGCATGCGACAGCACTCGTATATATCAACCGATTCCGATGTGAGTGAGCATGTGCACAGCAATTACTAAGGTCTCGACCAAGTTCACTGGTTAGCCTCATCCACCATGTTGTCTTAAAATGGCAGGCACTTTAAGAAATCGCCGAATTTGGCAGCCAAATACAAGTTACTTTAAAGAAAAGCAGCTTGGATAAAGCTGACTAATTTCGCGAAATTCTCATTCATTATATTGATAAAAATTAGTATTGAATCTCCTATATTCGGTTTCCACTAAATTGAGCTTCGTGTGTTTGAATGATATACGTTGGCTTTTTAAAAATAAGGAATATGAAAGCTACCTCTTCCTCCCGGCACTGGCCGGAAGGACTTTTTAAAGATATAGACGAAACAAAAACTGCTCCGGAATCTTTGTATAAAGGTCAAATACATAAGAAAAAAATAATTTTCCATTTTCAATTTTTTGGTACCACATTTCAAATTTTAATTTTTTTTAAAAATTTTAAATGGCCGCCATTTTGAAACAAAATGGCGGATGAAGCTGGCCAACGAACTCGGTCGAGACATTGGTATGTACTATGTACACACCGAATTACATCAAAATCGATTCATAAATACGAGAGTTACAGTGTGACAAAAGTCAGATATATATATATATCTGTTAATTTTGAACGGAGGGTGGTTTCGGGGTCTGGGTGTCATGATCGATGAAAATATACCAAAATTTTTTGAAATCGCTTTCCTCCGAACGGCTGCAATAGGTAGTTTTTTGTAATGAATGCTACCTAAAAAAATTCTTCCACTGGCATATAGAAAATAAATTGTGGCTCTAGAAAAATAATTCCATGTCATCCATACAAATTCTAGTTCCCTTTGCTAGAGTGTTCTAGTTATCCCTATTAAAATTCAAGGGCATTTTCCTATAGTACCGCGGTCAAACTTATTTAGAAATCTCAGCAAATAAATGTGAACACAAGAAATGAGTTTTAGTAACTATAATTCTGGTTTAGGGCTGCACAATCTGTGGCCCGTTATGGGTTAGCGTATGGCCCGCGAATTTCGTCAATTTATAACTGGAAAAATTGCAATGTTCGTCTATAGGACGCAGGAAAAATTCATGAATTTTGTCAATTTTCCGCGGGAAAAATTGAAAATTTCGTCAGCCATTTAAGAATCGCGAAATTTGTCGATCAGGCGCGAAAAATCGCAAATCTCGTTGATCGGTCATCGAAAAATGGCGAGTTTCGTTGGTCGGGCACGGAAAAATCGTCAATTTGGTTGATGATGCGTGGAAAAATTGAACATTTTATTGATCGGCTGCGGAAAAAGTGTGAGATTAGTCAGTCGAAAGAAAGAACAGCCGATTTCGTCAATTTGCCGCAGGAAGAAATTGCAAATTTTGTCAGTCAGTTAAGAATCGGGTATCTCGTCGATCGGGTGTGTGAAAAGAGCAAATTTTGTCGACTAGGAGAGGAATAATCTCAAATTTCGTTGTTCGGCTGCAGAAAAATCCCGCGTTTGTCGTGGTCATCGCTGTCATCGCTGCTAATAACGAGAAAAAATCACAAATTTCGTCAATGCGGAAAAAATTGCAAATTTCGTCAGAGCAAGAAGCGCGAATTTCGCTGATCGGGAGCAGAAAAATCGCAAATTTCGTCGATCCGGCTCGGAAAAATCATAAAATCGTCATCCGGGCACGGATAAATCGCGAGTTTTGTCGATCAGGCTCAGAAAAATCGCAAACTTCGTTGGTCGGGCACGAAAAAATCACGAATTTTGTCGATCAGGAGCGGAAAAATCTGAATTTTTGTTGATCGGGCACGGAAAAAATCATGAATTTTGTTGATAATGCGCGGAAAAATTAAAAATTTCGTTGACCAGCAGCGGTAAAATCGTGAGTCTCCTCAGTTTATCACGAGAAAAAAACGCGAATTTTGTCAATTTACCGCGGAAAATAATTTCAAATTTCGTCAATCAATTAAGAATCGCGAATTTCGTTCATCATGCGCGCAAAAATTACGAATTTCGTCGATCAGGGGGTGGAAAAATCGCGAGTTTTGTCGATCGAGCTCGGAAAAATCGCGATTTTTGTAGATCGAGCTAAGAAGAATAGCGGATTTCGTTGATGGGACACGAAAAAAGCGCGGATTTTGTCGATAAGGCGCGGAAAAATATAAGTATTTATTCGATCGGGTGTGGAAATAGAGCAAATTTTGTCGGTCGGGTGCGAAAAAATAGCGAATTTCATCGATCAGGGGCGGAAACATTGCAAATATCGTTGATTGGGAACGGAAAAATCGCGAGTTTTGTTGATCGGGCTCCAAAAATTCGCGATTTTCGTTGGTCGGGCGCGAAAAAAATAAAAAATTTCGTTTATCGGGCTTAAAAAAAAAAATAGCGAATTTCGTCGATCAGACGCGGAAAAAAGCGAATTTTGTTGATTGGGTGCGAAAAATAGCGAATTTTGTCGATCGGATGCTTAAAAATCGCAATTTTTGTCTATCGACTTGTCTATTGCGAATTTTGTCAATCAGGCACGTAAAAATCGCAAATTATTTTGATCGGACGCGGAAAAATCGCGAATTTCTTTGATTGGGCTTAGAAAAAATCTCAAATTTCGTTGATTGTCTCCTTCCCTTCTCTTCGTTCATAAAGTTCACATTTTTTTTTTTTTTTTTTTTTTTTTTTTTTTTTTTTTGGCATTAGTCACTTTCATGCCTATGTTTGTTTTGAACCACTTATAATGACACAAAATTAACTCCCCCGAATAAAGTCAAGGAATATTGTCACTCCTTGAATATAATCCTTGCTATATCTGTGTTATATATATATACAAACATAAACTTGATTCATCCTTGCCAATTGAATTGGATATGTTGACTGGGTAGGGGATCCTAGAGAGGTAAATCCCCCCTCGCCCTCCGGGACCATTTTTTTTTCTGATTATAGGCCACAGATCACCTCCCCAAAATAGAATTCTCTCCGTGTTACTGATGTGGCCCTCGACAATCCAGATGTTTTTGTAAGTGCCCCTTTTCTAAAAAAGGTTGTGCACTGCACCCCTATTCTAGTTTATGAATTAATTCTAGAAATCAAGTGATAATTTCTCGGAATTCAAACGATTCATAATATAATGTATCGTTTCATCGCCTAGAAAATTATAAACTAGGAATTCTCGATCATTTCGTCTAATCAGTTTAATTGTTTACCTTATTCGCATAACTTGGAAATCTATATTTCTAGTTTAGGGGTTTAGAAAACGACTACCTATTCATTCTAGATGGACTCGATATATTTTTTCTTTCAGTGAGCATATGAAGCTATTTAGTTGAAAGTCTGGTACTAGGTCACCAGCTGCATCACACTGTAAAAAAAAATCCATGGACTTTCCGTTTTGGAAAGGGCAACTAGTTGCCTTTTCTGAAACGAATAGATTCTTTTGAGAATGAAAAGTTTTAATTTACAACACGATTAGTTTCACATCTGCAATGAAAGTAATCTTTTTGGTAATGAAAGATGTCACTTTCATTGCAGATGTAAAACTAATCGTGTTGTAAATTAAAACTTCTCATTCTCAAAAGGAATCTATTCCGTTTCGGAAAAGGCAGCTAGTTGCCTTTTCCAAAACGGAAAGTCCATGGATTTTTTTTACAGTGCACCTTTGCGGCAGCTCAGCATACAAATAACGAATGTTCCATAAACCTATTCAAATTTTTTAAAAAATCATAAAAATATAAATTCATAAAAAAAAACCAGCAACAACAACAAAAAAATACAAGCGTCAAACATAGATTATGAAACACTTTCCAATAGTTCTAGAATGCTGTAACAGAACTTCACCGTAAAAGAAGGTATCTTGATCAACTAAAAACGTACTTTCAAACTATCCATAGACAAAAATGTATTTAATTCTTTTCATATATTTTGATAAATTAGCCCTGTCTATGGATTTTTTTATAGTCTACAAACATCCTTCATTTGGAAAAAGCATGAAAAATACCCTTAATTAATTCACTCTCATGCTCAGTAATCATTAAGAATTCTTTTGTGTATCCCTGTATATGATCTATAGAATTTATGTACCTCACATAGTACACAAAAATTAGTTAAAGTTATAAATGCATACCAATACTAAAACTAAAAACGCACTTTCAGCATTTATCGGTCATAGGCAGCACTGTAACCAAATTCTTTTATGTGACCCTATAAATGATTGATAAATACTCCTCAGGAAAAACAACTACGGGGGTTTTCCCCATTTGTCCTGAGTGAAGCTCGGTCAATCAGGTTTTAAGTTTTGTAATGTAAGCGGACTTATGAGACTTTCTGATTTTTTTTTTTTTTTTGGTCTGAGAAGTTTTATAGAGTAAATCGCACTCCGTTACTACAATTTGTTGAATTTTCACGAATTTTGAAATCTTAACTAACTTTTGGTTCCTTTTGAACTACAGTGACCTCTCACTTATACGACTATCAGTTATACGATTCTCTCGGTTATACGCCGAATTCTCTTGGTCCCGTCCACGCTTTATGGGAAATAATGTTAAACTTCTCTTATTTATGCGGCTGTTTCTCTCACTTATACGACGCTTTAAACGGTCCAGGCAATTTTACATTTCTCACACAAGAATTCATTTTTATAATCTTCAAAATACAAATCATTCACGTTTCATACCTTTATCCTGTCACTATTGTAAAAGTGTTTTTCAATAATGAATAACATTTATTATCTATCTTCGTGTGTTACTAACGATGAAATCTATGGCGGGAGGTTGGTTGTATGGAATTTCCTTGCGCCTGCCAATGTGTAGAATGTGATGAAAAACTTCTTAAATCAAAACCGAGGATAACGAGAAAGACAGGCTACTGCGGTGCATTCCACGTATCTTTTTTTACAGACCGCTGGAGTCATGTGATGCTCGAATGCACCAATGAAGGTGTGCGAAAAGAGCATCACGTCACTCTAGCGGTCTGCAAAAAAAAAAAAAAAAAAAAAAAAAAAGACACACGGGATGCACCGCGGTAGCCTCGGTCAGAACTGAGAACTGCTGAAGAAATCTTTGAGGATATCAATAATGAAGACGTGAGCGGGGAGGATGACGAAGATGAGAGCAATATTCCTGCTGTTGTAAATTTTTCAGAAGGAAGTGCCGGCTTAATACACTAAAGAATTATGTTCATCAAAATGATTATTCTCAAAATAGCTTAAAAGATTTATTTAGACTTTGAAAAAGAAATTTTCTATTTTTATCACGATAGAGACAAACTAATATCACTTCTTCTTCTTCTTCTTCTTCTTCTTTTTTTTTTTTTTTTTTTTTTTTTTTTTTTTTTTTTTTGAGAAAATCTGATCTGTAAATTTTTAAAACAAACACAGTGGTAAGTGGACAATTTTGTGAACATTTTTAATATATTTTATGTTCTATTTTTTAATATATTTTATAAATTTTGTTAAAATATGTTCCTAGTATTCAAAACTGATCGTTTTAATTATAGGTAAAATAATTGATGCATATAAAGTTTGAAAGTTGTGGACGGTCTCTCACTTATACGACTCTCTTGGTTATATGACTTTTTTCTGCGGTCCCCTGAACGTCGTGTAAGAGACTGTATTTTGTCTATCTGTTGCATGAATAATAATAATAATAATAAAAATAGATAAATCCCACACTTTGGCAAGTTTTAGGGTGCGATGGATCACAAACCCCATCATCTTTGCTGCGGATCAGCATATAAATACAGTGTGTTGCATAAACCCATTCACATTAAAAAAAATTAATAACAAATTTAAAACGAAAGAAAATTCATGCGCCAAGAACAGATTATGAAATACTTTCCAACACTTCCAGAATACTGTAACAGAACTTCACCGTTTAATAAGGTAAAAGACGATATCTTGAGTAAGCAACTTAGAAAACGCATAACAACTGGAAACGGTCATAATCATAACGGAATAATCATCCATAGACGGCATTGTATCTAATTCTTTGGATACATTAGTCCTGTCTATGAATTTATTTTTAGCCTGCAAACGTATCTTTGTATACGACATATATTCTCCACACTTTGTATTCAGTTGGAAAAAAAAAATACTCTGAATCAATTCATGCTCATACGCAGTAATGCTTACGAATTCTTTTGTGTAGCCCTGTTTATGATCTATGGAATTTTTGTACATCAAGCAGTACGCAAAAAATTAAACTAAACTTAAAAACGCACACAGTACTAAAATTGAAAATGCACTTTCAGCATTATCACTCATAGATAGCACTGTAACAGATTTTTTTTTTTTTTTTTTTTTGTGATCCTGTAAATGATTGATAAATGCTTCCCAGAAAAACAACAGCAGGAGTTCTTTCTTTTTTTCTTTTTTTTTCCCCTTGCCCCGAAAAATTTCTTTTTTTGACAAGTTTTATAGTGTAAACTGCTCTCCAATACGATAATTTGTTAAATTTTAACGAATTTTGAAATCTGAATTTACTTTTGGATGCCTTGAATTACTTTTTCCCCCATTGCTACAAAAAATTCCAATCTTTCTCTATTTCATCTGTTGTTTTTCTATTGCATCAAAAAAAAAGTAATAATAATAATAATAAATTACTTAATAAAAAACACACTTTGACAAGTTCTATTGTGCAAACTCCCATAAATTTGTGAAATGTGAATGGGCTTGTGGAACACCCTGTTTTAAATGTTATCGATTTTGAACGCTTTACTGAAAATTTTATATTTTTGTAATTTTATACCTACTATTAATAAATTTCTAGACATTTTAAAACTGTAGTCTCAAGCATTGGATCCAGTTCTTTTCCTTCGAAGACATACTCGGAGCGATAACTTTTCAGACAAGAGAGACTGAAAAAAAAAAATCCTCACAAAGGTCTCTCACACATCGTAGATTTTGCAGGTTCTTATTATAGGCATCGCACTTTTACGAAACCGGCGATCTGTGACAAAGAAGACAAAGACGGAATAGCAAAAATATATTTTCGCGTGAATCAGAAAACCCTGACCTTGGAGCACGGACACCTGTTGTTATTATTTCTGCCATTACTTTGGGTAATTAAAGGCGTCCATGTGCGCGTGGCTCTAATCTCCATTCTGCTGCCCACCGACAAGAAAAGATGCTAAAGATTATGCAAGGAGAACCGCAGAAGAAACCATCTGTGCATCCGAGCGTGTAAGTGCTAGGTCTGTAAGTTAAATGGTCGCATGCCGAGTCGTAAAAGATACTGCAGGCCTTACCTCAAATTATCATGGAAGAAATTAACAATGAAGAAAGAGACACCATCTGTGCCCTCGGTATAGCAGTCTTTTCGCTTTTCCCCAGTGGCCTAGCAATTCTGAAAATATGGGAGGGGTTCAAGTAGTCGTTTTCAAATAAATTGAAGTATTACGACCAATGTTAATTAATAAGATATTTATGAGAATAACGAATCGATAAAACTAATGATTCATATCAGTATCACAAAATCAGCATTTTAATTATTTTAGACTAGCAAACCCAGCGGCTTTACTAGCGTAGTAGTTGAGACATGCCAAGTGATATTTATATGTCTAATTTTTATTAAAAGAAATTAAACTTTTAGGAATAATTCAAAAATGGCTGCTTAAAACACAGTTTGCCTAAACTTCATTATTACACTGCATTAGGCAGAAATGAGACTTAAATTAATAATAAGAACTAAAACTAAATAAATGATGATTTAGAAAATATTTTGAAACTTTTATACTCAATTAATACGCTCATTTCAGTATTCCTTTGAAGTTTTGAATTTTTTAGAAAGCATCTTCTTACACCTTAAAATTAACCATCATGTCAAATTCCAGGCTTCTTGTCTAACGGTCTACCATCTATCTCAACATGAAATGCTATGTTGAAATAGGGGCTGTCACCATTAATTTGCCAACATTAATTTTGAAATCGGTTTGTTATTTCCTAATATGCCACAGAAAAGTAATTTAGAAAGCTTTTAAAGGCCTTTTTTAGAACGTTTGTTGTTCCTGCCAATCCCAGGTGGCAGAGTCACCGGCATAAAATATAGCCTGTGTAGGATCAGAGACTTCACCATTGACTCGCAACTATTACTTTTATAATCAGTTTATATTTCCTGAGATTGCATAGAAATCGTAATTTAGGACTTTTTTAGAACGCTTTTTGCTCCTCCCCTTCATTTCACCCCTTTTTAATTCGAATTTACTTTCGACTGTTCTTAGAGGGCATTTATATGTTATAAGTTACTACCATGACTTATTTGATGTATCTAGCCTCTTTAGTATCACAGAAATCGCAATTTAGAATTTTTTTCTCCTGAAACCCCCTGGTGGTAGTGGCACCAACATAAAATATAGCTTATGTTTGAGCAGGTTCTATCACCACCAATTTGCAACCATTATTTTTAAAATTGGTTTGGTATTTGATAAGATTGCATAAAAATTGTAATTTAGAACGTTTTTAGAACGCTTTTAGCTCACTTCATCCTTTTAAATTTGAAATTTTCTTTCGGCGGTTCTTATAAAGCATTCGCATCTTGTAAGTAATTACCATGCCAAATTTCAAAATGTTAAACCCCTCAGTTGTGCAAAAAACGCAAATTAGAATGTTTTGCTCTTGCAGCCCCTAGACAGCAACATAAAATATAGCGTATACTGCAGCAGAGACGGTCACCATCAATTTGCAACCATTACTTTTGAAATCGGTTTGATATTTCGTGAGATTGTGCAGAAATCGCAATCTAGAACGTTTTTAGAACGCTTTTCGCGCATTTTACACCCTTGTAAATTTCCAATTTTTTCGAAAATGTTCTTAAAGATTATTTATAATAAACATGTACCATACCTAATTTCTAGTTGCTAGCCCCTACCAATCACAAAAATCGCAATTTAGAAAGTTTTTTGCTCCTGCAACCCCCAGGTGATAGTGACACCGACATGAAATAGCATCTATGTTAGAGCAGAGGCTGTCAGCATCAATTTCCTACCATTACTTTTGAAATCAGTTTGATTCTTCGTGAGATTGCTCACAAATCGGCATTTAAAACGTTTTTAGAACGCTTTTCGCGCATTATCATACCTTTTAAATTTCGAATTTTTAAAGAAATGTTCTTGGAGGTCATTTATATCTAATAAATATATACCATGCCAAATTTTATTATTCTGGGCCTTTCCATAACACAAAACCCGCAATTTAGAACGTTTTTTGCTCCTGCAACCCACAGGTGGTAGTGACACAAACATAAAATAGAGTCTATGTTAGAGCAAGGGCTGTCACCATCAATTTGCAACCATTACTTTTGAAATCGATTTGATACTTCCTAAAATTGCGTAGAAATCGCCATTTAGTCGTTTCTTAGAACACTCTTCGCGCATTATCACCCGTTTTAAATTTTGAATTTTTTAGGAAAGGTTCTTAGAGATCATTGATATCTTTTAAGTAACTACCATTTCAAATTTCACGATTTTAGGCCCTTCAGTAACACAAAAATCGTATTTTTAGAACGTTTTTTGCTCTTGCATCCCCTTTGGGATAGTGGCACCGACATAAAATACAGCCTATCTTGGAGCAAGGGTTGTCACCATCATTTTGACACTATTATTTTTTAATTCGGTTTGGTATTTCCTGAGATTGTGTAGAAACCACTATTTAAAACGTTTTTTAGAACGCTTTTTGTGCATTTTCATCCCCCCCCCCCCTTGAAATTTCGAATTGTTTAGAAAATGTTCTTAGAGATAATTTATATCTTATAAGTAACTAATATTCCAAATTTCATATTTCTAGGCCCTTCAGTAACACAAAAATCGCATTTTTAGAACGGTTTTTGCTCCTACACCACCTTTGGGGTAGTGGCATGGACTTAAGATATAGCGTATGTTCGAACGTGGACTAATACAATCATTTTGATACCATTGCTTTTCAAATCGGTTCGGCAGTTCCAGAGATTACCTCATACAAACATACAGACAAACAAACTTTACCTCTTTATAATATTAGTATACATAAGAGATCTAAGATATTGAATTGTGCAGAGTTACATTATAAATTATTGAGACAACTGGGAGAGAAAGGCACAACTCCCTTCATGTAGCAAAATGATTTTACAGAAAATAAACAGCTTTAAAGCCTCAGTGCATGTAATTGATTTTCCTGTTGAAATTCTTATGAGTTAAATCTTCCGAAACTCTTGAAATCTTAAACTTACAGTACCACAAATATGCAAAAAATTTAAATGCAATTTGAAACTTTCGAAATATTAAATATAATGAATTCAGAATAAAAATGAGGATTTAAGAGTTGACGTTGAGCGTCCTGATATACAGATATACTAGTTAAAAAACGATGTAACGATTTTTATAATATATTTTTTATGTACAAAGCTTTTTTATTTTTTTTAGAGATGAATTATTGAGTGTTTGATACATAAAATAATTGCTTTCGGAATGGCTCATGATACTCTAAAAAATGTTTTCATTTGAATGTGGAGGATTGAGCTCATTCCTTTCCTGCGTCTCTAAGTTGAAGAATCCATGGGCGCATTGCTGCTCGCCGAGATGCAAAAAGAACCGCAGAAGAAACCATCTGCGCATCCGAGCGTGTAAGTGCTAAGCCCTAAAAGATATTGCAACCCTTATGCCAAATTATCATGGAAGAAATTAGCAATGTAGATCTTGTAGAAAGCAGCACCACCTGTGCCGTCAGTCCTATCATTTTTCACCGAACTTACAGATGTGAATCCAAAAGTTTCTTTTTCTGAATACAGATTCGAATTTAATACTTTTGAAGTAGTCAGTGGAGTTCATGTATCATGTTCCCATATCCCTCGAGGGTCCATCTTTAAAATTTCAATAGGAAAAGGGAGGGGGGGGGGATTATTGAGCAGCATCGCTGAAAGATCTCTTGAAGGCGAACAATTAAAAAAAGAATTTTGTTTCTGTAAGGAAGATATGACAAAATAAAGTTTTAACTCGAATTTCAAGAAAAGGTGACATTTTTAAAATCTAATCTAACTTAATTCGAATGATGCTCGAATTGACTGCATTGGGCTTCTTGACAGCAACAGAGCCGCTGCAAAAAGTACTCCCGACAGCGTGAATGTGCCTGGAGAGATTGTTATTACAACACCTTCTATAATTCGCTACTTAATTCTGTTATGGAATTGATTTGCGTCTTGTAAACTATTGCTTTCAAGAGCGCACACAGAAAAAAAATCATTAGGCATAAGATCTGGCGAAGGGGGAAACCATTTCAAAATAATTCCCGAATGCCTATCCATCTAATTTGGATAATTCTGATCAAGGATCTCTGAATATCTTTTGTAATGAGTGGTATAAGCCGTTCTATTCGGAGACGATCTTTTCTTCGGAAATAATCTGATCTCCAGGATAATCTATAGATTTTTTAACAGCTTGTGTATCAATGGATAGACTATGTCTTATGTGACCATTGCAAAATAAATAACACCAGTAAAATTTTCGATCAGGAAAAAGGGACCGATGACATTATCTCCTAGAATTCCTGCCCAGAATTTGGAGATATTCGGTTTTAGTATGTTATCCCTAATACCTAAATGCTTGTGGGTTAGATTTGATACCGTACTTTGGGCCACTTTTTCCTGGTTCCACTCACATTTCCATTATTAAAAAATATTATATGTGATTTTCAACGTCGAAATGGAGTTGTAAACAATTAACATGAAGCAATAAAGCAAACTGTATGGTTTTAAAGAGGAATTTTTTTTTATTTTTTTATTTTTTAACTATTTTTAAAATTTTGGAATAAAGTAGCCCCTGCTGGGGGCTTCTTTGGTCCATTCACTTAGTTTCCTATAAAATGAGTACATTTCATATGTAAATGAATACATTTTTATTGAAACCTCCTTGCAATAGCATTTGCTAATAAATGAACACTGCAAACTCGATAAACAAATGTCTTTTTTTTTAACTTTTAAACACAATAAACCAATTGTTAATATTAAAGAAACGAGAAACAGTTTTCGTCATGTTATCCTCAGCAACTGGAACAAAAACAATTTATGTAACATTTTGCTACAGTAACATTTGAAAAAAATGTTACTTAAAAAATGCTTTAAGAGATTTGGTTGTATAAAAGGCATTTCTAAGTAATTGAGGCTATTATCGGACATAAAAAGGCCTGACACAAAGTAGCCCCGAAATACTAGTTTTCATGTTAGCTTTATGAAAACGTAAAAATTTTCTGCCAAAATAAAAGGTTAAAGGAAAACATATGATCACACGTGGGTTACAGGTTACTAAAGGTAATATTTTGACACTTATCTTATTTGTAGCTCTTATCCAGATTGTTTCACTATAGAAAGTTTGGAGAGTTAAAATTAACACACGAAAACAGTTGTTTACAAACACATCCAGTGTTGCCACTAAAAAAATTAAATTACCCCCAAACTATTCAAATACCCCATAGTAGGGTATGAAATATTTTTCAAGGGCAAAAACTCCAAATTATCTTGTATTGTTTGTTTATACAAAGAATAAAACCTTTTTTTATGGGATGGACTAAAGTAGCCCCGATTGACGGTAGATAGGAATGATATCATTTTTGGAATGGTCTGCGAGTTCCCGAGATCTGGCGCGTAATGTCTTTTCCTGCGGGAAAGACTTGAAAGAGATACTTTAGAAGAAGCTATCCGATTCCATCGAAGAGCTGAAGCAGCGAATTGCGGAAAGTTGTAGTAACATCTTTTTAGCCGCATTTAAGATGACAGTCATAGGAATGAATTTCTGCTACATTTTTATTACTGTCAAAATAGAGAAGACAGTCAATATGAGCACCTTTTGGATTAAGCTGGCTTAGATAAAAAAGAAAAAAAAGAAACAAATCAATTTTTTTTAGTTTAAACTTTAATTAATCATATCTTCGTTAAGAAATATTGTAAATTAACTTTTCTTTTATTAATATGGCTGTGTTGAAGAGTCCAGCAATGTCAAAAGACATATTTGAAATTTCAAAGTTGAACCTCTAGTCGCTTCCCGGCAACAACTCTCTTTTCTAATAAATTTTCGATAAAATACATAGGCATGCCCACTTGGTGGGAATTAGCGTGCTGCAGGTAGTGAAACCACAGTTGTCGCTACTTTTTACAGTAGTCTGTAGTGTACCGCGCTACATTTTGAACAATGTAGTACCGAGTAGCGCGATACAAATAATATATAGCGCGATATAATAATAATAATAATAATAATAATAGCTATATAATGCAAAATTCTATATAATGTACAACCTCGCATTTTTAGATTTGCTTTATAAAGATCGTCTACTGTACAAAGGGTGGAACTTAAGTATAGGGTAAAAAAAAAAACCTTTTTGTTTTAATGTGTAATAGTGAAAACTTTTTTCCTTTTTGGATGCCTAAACTTTTGGCTGAAAAGGTTTTTTTAAATTAAGTTGTTTTCCGGTTCCTCAAGGAGGTCAAAGTTTTGAAATTTCAGTATAATGTAACTTAAAGTAAACAACGTAGCTGTTCGCTCATATCTACTTTTATTTAGCAAATACTATCCAGAAGTCACCACGAGGAGGTGGTTAAATATCGACTTCCACCCTTCTTACCCCCCTTTGTTATGGATTAATTCAACTGGATATTCAACCTACTGTCTTTTTAGGCAAACTTTGTCATTACATTGTGGGAATTCAACTTTCCCAAGATTAAGCCATCTTTTGCTTAATATTTAAAGGCGGATGACGCAGCTCGCGGGACAATTTTGACACACGTTTAAACTGTTTGAGTATGACAAGGAAAATCTAAAATTCAGGTGTATCCCCTGTTTTTTGTACTTTTTTAAAGTTCTTCATCCGATCAGTCCGTCAAGATAGGATCAATGTTTTTATAGTCTATAATTTCAATATGTTCGCATTTTTTCAAGTCGCTTTCCTACTGGTCCAGAAAATCCTTTCGTACCCGTAGTTTTTCCAGCAATATGTGAAATAAGTATCTAAGAAAAAAGTTCATTTGCTTGTTATAATCAAATTATCCATTATAAAGTTTTTAGGGTATTGCTTCCGATGTTTTAACAACTCCAGATTTGCATCCTGCATTAAAGGCTGTTTTTCACACTGTTTCACCCAATAACTTTCAAACTTGAAATGCCAGTATTATTATTTTGAAAATACACCAAAATTGCAGTGGCTATATCAGTATAAGAAGAAGGTGTCAATGAAATATGACCAATATATTTTTATCGTGGTTTTTGAACTAAGACCAGGTGTTCGTCTTTAATGATTCTTAGTTATACTTTTTTCCCTCTGTTTCAGTTATCACAGTGTTATCCTTTCTGCCATCAAAATACTAACCTTCTAAAATTAACTCATTTCGTCTTTCCTGTTCTTTCAAATTCTTCCTTTTCTTTTCTCTTTGTCGTCTTTAACCCCTTGGCGACGAGCGGCATGTATACGTGCCGCATGAAGCGCTCAGAATCCTTGTCTTTCCTCACCAGTAAAATTTTACTGTAAAATTTGTCTTATTTAATCAGCGCATTTTCTCGATTCAAGAAGACACAAATTTCTGTTTTTAAAAAACGGTGACAAAAGATTAAAAATTTTGTAAAAGGCTCCCGTCCAGAAGGGGTTAAGTCCTTCTTTCAGTTACCTCTTCTTTATTATCATCAGAAATACCCAATCTTCTAAGGTGCCATTTGCAATAATATTTGTAGTTCTGTCTAATACTCCGGTTCTTTCACCTTGTTGATTATCAAATCCAGGTTTAGAAAAACAACCGATTGAATCATTTCCTTCCGAACTATTTTTTACACTTGACGATCATTCAATCAAAACATCATTTTTGTTTTGTTTTAAAATAACCCTTTTCCTTGATATTTCCTTTTCCAGTCTTGCTACACATTTTTTGTAGTTTTTATATCTATTGATCCTATTGCCATCACCCCATCTCACTTTGGTTTTTGATAAAGTGACGTTCTTGTTCTGATATACGATAATATTTAGTGCTTTTACACAAAGAAATGTTTTTTGCAGGATTACCTAACATTTTGCAATTTTATATTGGATGTGGGATTATTCTTTCTAATCTTAATATTTTTCTTCAAATTTTGACATTTCTCGCGCTAGTCTCTAATCATTTTTTACTATTTGTGTATCAGAAACCGTTGGAATTGAAGGTCTCAGCAATATACTTTTAATTGTATCATCAACAGCTTTAGATATTTTATAAATAGTGTGTACCAGATTCCAGCTGTCAGATTTTAAGTTAAATTGAACCCAAAAATAATGTTTCATAACATCTTCATATGTTCGTCAAAGATGACAGTCTAATATTAATTGTTTTGGTTCACGAAATACAAGACACTTCAACAATTATCTAGATTTAGGTACGTTAACAGACTTTTTCACTTTTGACATCGAACGTTTGTTGAAAAATAATTAAAGAAACTGTTAACACACGTTAAATCGGACTAACTTGTTATGTGTCGCAGCCAAATAAATCAGAGACAATGAAAGCCGACGCTGGCTTCTACAAAAGTCAAATAAAGTGGGGCTAAATTTTCTAAGGCACTCAAACCAAATTATTCTCTTTATTACAGGACATAACACTTAATTAATTTAATTTTGCAAAATATAAATTTAACAATAAGCGTAAAAAACTTTTTATGCAATTATTGCTTTTTTTCGTTTTTTAGGGAAAATCAGGCGCTTTGAGGAACCGGAAAACATCATTTTAAAATTAAAAGAAAAATATTTCTTTTTATGGAGTTAAAAAGGAAAAAAATAATCGCTATTAGAATATAAAATTCGAAACATCGTTTTTTAGTTCCACCCTACGGTACATGTATGTCCATCATTTTTGAATAAATGTTCAGATTTTGATATCGGGTTTTTTTCCGTCTGGAAAGGGCTTGTTCTAACAATCCTGTATAAATTTTGTTAATTTTAATAGGATTAAATTAGCCCGTCCTTCATCAGATTTTCAAAAACACATGGTGGATGTCATAAGGAAAAAAACTAACCATACAAAAATTTGCCTACAGAACAAGATTATAGATTGTGCAGTGCAGCAATGTATATGATTTATAGATTTGTACAAATTCTACATACTATGCTAAAATTTAGTTTAGTAAGAATACGCACAGTTGAACACAGTTGAAAATTCCCCTTCAGCAATTTCTACCAATAGACGGAAAGTACTTGAATTCTTTTGTACAGCCCTGTATATTACATGTGGATTTTTATACACGCCACATATTATGCTGAACTTTAATTCAAGCAAAAACATGCTTAAAACTACTGAAATCACACGTCCATGAATTAATATCCACAGGCGGTAATGTATTCAGTTGTTTTCATAACCCTATATATGACTTTACTTATATACATATCTTAGTATGAAATTAAATGTAGTTGAGCCTGAAAATCAACTTGAAGTTTCATAACACAAATTAAAAAACATCTTCAAGCAATTTACGCTCATTTTTGGTAATGCTTAAGAATTCTTTTGTGTACCCCTATATATATTTTATCGAATTTATGCACACCATGTGCATTCAAAAATTTATTTAAACTTAAAAAATACTCTCACCATAACTGAAGAAGCACTTTCAGCAGTCATCCCTAATAGGCAACACGTTGGATACAATATTGTTTCCGAAATCTTTTATGTGTCCCTGCAAATGAACGATAAACGCAATGCACATCTTGTAGTAAAAGTCAGTAATGTATATCAATTTCATCATGTTTGAAATAAGGCAACATAATTGAAATATGCTGCGAACAGTTTTTCCTCGAACTCCATTACATAATCGAACTTTTTTGTGTGACCATGAATGAATGAGAAATGCTTTGCACCTTACATTCTACAGAAAGCATGTATTAGTACACCTCAGAAATTCATATCAATTTCGTTATTCTTGTGACAAACTAACATCATTAAAATACGCCGCAAACAATTTTTCTTCATAGATCATAATATAACGGAATACTTTTGAGATCCCCCTGTACGCTTATTGTAAGTGCTACGCGTAACATATTCTATAGTAACCATCTTCTACTGTACCGTAATAATGTGTTCAAATTTCCTTACGTTGAAAATACTGTAGCACTTTTAAAATACACCGTAACTCATTTTTCCCCATAGGCCATAATGTAACAGAATACTTTTGAGCGCCCTGTAAATGAATTATGAACGTACTACACACTTAATTTTCAATACCGAACATGCCATAGTGAACGTTAATAACATATATCAATTACATGACAATCTGACTATATTAGAGCACGGACAGATCGACAGACAGACAAACCCGATTCATAAACACTTTTCGACTATGTTGGAAAGTGTTAAAAACATATGGTGATTGTCACAATGGGGAAGAAAATAATAACCATACAAAAATATGTCTATAGAACCTATTCATTTGGTCTTTTGAAAACCTTTTAATTAAAACAAATGTTAAATAATTCGATATTTTCAAAAAATACATGTATGTCCCACATTATTTTTGAATATATGTTCAGATTTTGATAATCCACCCCCACACCCGTCTGGAAAGGGCTTGTTTTTACAATCCCGTATAAATTTTGTTAATTAGGATTTAAAAAATAGGTTCGTCCATCTGAGTGCTACTTACGTAAAAATCGCTCATTTATCACAAAATTTAAATATGTTGTTAAGCCACGGAACGCTATTTTACGTATAATACATTGTTTTTTTCTTTCTTTTTTTTCCCGTTTCAGCGATATGCGAAAAATTTTAATATGTTATCATCTACTGCCTCGAACAAGTCTTAAACGTTAAGAAATTTGAATTTGTTTATGATATAAACCACAATAATATTATCCCTTTAAAGAGTGGTCATCTTATCACACTCGTATAGCTTTATTTTTCATTAATGATTCTTTGAACTAACAGTATAATTATTGTTTTGCCTTTTACAGACAAGCTCTTGTTCTTTATTATTTAAAAAAAAATAAATAAATAAAGATCTCTTCACAGACCTACTCCTGTCTTTTCGAACTTATAAAAGAAGCCTTTAATTAATTGCTTCCAGAACTATAGTCGCATTATTTTGTAGTTCTTTTCTTATTGCTTACTGTAATGGGTAACGTTAATGGTAAGATTTGTCTGCCAAAAGATACTTTTCACCCTTTTACACATTCCTAAGGAAAATTAATACTTTTAGATGTAGAAAATAAATAAATAAATACCAAACCTTAAGGATACTGAACTGTTAATAAAGGAAAAAACATGTGCACTTCATATCCTTAAGACTTTGAGCAGGTATGCTTTTCATTTTAAAAGTGTCACAGTTGTTTGAATTATGACTCTTTTATAAAATCACCCATTTTTTGCACTTTCTCCTTTTGAAGAAGAAGCCAACAACATGTTCAAAAATACGCAAGTAAATCTGCTAATGTACTTTTAATTTAAATTTACAATTAAAGAGCTGAGTGGAAGAACATGTTATGCTACATTTTCTTAAAAATTATTTTATCTTTTGTACGAAGGCGTTATCAGGTATTCTATCACATGGTAAAGCTAAAATGCCAAAATTCTATTTAGCCTTGAAGATTTAAGACATTATTCATTGATATTTAATATTTTATTATTTAATAATGTAAATAATATTAATATTTTTTTAATATTTAAAAATTAAATATGAATAAGTTTTTTTTGATAGAGTTCAGTGCCACACCTGTTAATATTTTAAACACATGGTATCAAACAGAAAATAAATCATTAACATTGAACACAAAAACTTTCACATCAAATTTCTTCAAATATAATTTTTGTTACTTAACATGTTCTTCCACTTAGCTCTTCAATTATTATCCATGATTTTTTTAATCAAAATAGTTTACTCATTTATAAAAACAGTCACCTTATTTGATATATCTTATCACGTTGAGTGCCACGTCAGTCACCGGTGACTGACACTGAACTTTCCGTTAAGGCCGCGTCAATCATCGGTGACCGACACCTATAGATTGTGTAACGGGAATCTTATTTCGTGACCCAAACGGAAAGACAGATAAAATAGACTTGGCATTCAACGTGCTGATAATTTTCAGACAATAGCGGTTTTCCCTCAAAAATTTCTATTTTGCAAGTTTATACTATATTACTCTTAATAAATTTTATGGGTAAAAAATTCGCTTATTTGCATCGGTAATCCTTTTCATTTCTTTTTCTTTTTTTCAAGGTTTAATTAAATAACTTTACAATAGCATGTTGAATTAGAAAACTTAACCCCGCATGTAAAAGTGTCAACTTGGTTTTCACTGACCCATGATGAAAGAATTTCAAAAACCTTAAGCAGGTTGATTTATGGAATCAGGTACCCTTTGAACCAATAAAGTACATGGAAAAGTGACCTCTGTAAGACTTGCAGTCACTCTTTAACTAATTAATTTTTAATTATAAAATTGAAAACACATGTTAGGAACGATTTATTTTATCAGTTAAAGTTGTTAGAAAAGGTATACACATACTAGGTTGAGCAAAAAGTTTTGGGAAATTTGTGAAAGTTGCGTTGTTATGCGCAAATTAACAACAAAAGCAACAAGGACTATTCTTCAAAGTAGAGACCATCATAGTCCACGACTTACTGCCATCCTTCTGCCAGATTCCGGTTTGCTGGAAGTTTCATGGCGGCTCCTTGAAATCGAAAAAAATCTTGACATGCTTCTTCAACTTCATTAAAACGTTCAAATTGACGGCTCTTGAAAAAGTGTTACATTGATCGAAAGAGGCCATAATCGGATGGAGCCACGTCTGGAATATAGGCGGGGTGTGGGAGAATTTCGACGCTGTCCAACTGTGCAAACTTGTCCTTGGTCCTCTGGGCCACGTGCCGTTTGGCATTGTCCTGCTGAAACAAAACGCGCTTTCGGCGGACCCATCTTGGATACTTCTGCACCATTTTGTCGTAGACGCGATCCATCTGCTGGCAATAGAGCTCGACATTAATGGCATGACCATCATATACGATAAAAATTCTGGTAACTATTAGATTAAAATTTTCCCAGAACTTTTTGCTCAGCCTAATATATAGCTTTTTTTAAAATTTATTTTTAAAGATAATATAATTTTTACGAAAGAATTATTCTTGCATGCATTGCGCGCATGATTTTTCCCATTTTAATGGCATAAACAAGCCAAGATTTTTTTTGAAGAGTACAGATATAAAGTGTTTTCAAAATGACCTACAATAAAAAAAATAAAACTTGTAGATCCCGAGAATTTTTTTAAAAAAAGTAATTCGAAATATCGAGATTTTTTTTATGCAAAAGTAGTCGTGAATTCTAAACTTCTTACTTGAGAAACATAACAATAGGTCATTTTGTGCTTCTGAACGTTTAATACATCCACCAAAACTTTAGTGAAATTCTAGGTTACCGTTTTTCAGAAATCGCGTGCGCAATGATCAAAATCGCTGTTTTGAGAAAATTGGCTTTAAAGATTGAATCACCCGTTGATCATATAGCAAAAGCTCAAAGTGTTTTAGACATAACTTCTCTTCTAATGCGAATTTTTGTATGGGGTTTACTTTTAAATGTTGCCAAAGAATCATATTTAATTATAAGCTATTTTTAAAAAAAAATCGATTTTTTTTTACGCTTCAAAGGTTGCCTGACCCCTTATGCTTAAATGTATACAGTGCATGTATAACAAGACATATAGTTTGTGTATTGTTTGCATGAAATATCCCAAATAGTAAACTTTATGTACAGTATTTAAAGACTATTAATGAATTGAATATAATTAAACTATCATTCTGAATTTTGACACTAAAAATGAACAGTATTTCAAAAGAGAATTTTACGAAAAAGCAATGTTGATGAAAGTTATGTATGAATTATTCTAGAAATGGAAGCAGAAGCTTCATTAAAAAAAAAAACTTTCATTTTTTTAATTTTGATTTGTTTATTTATTTTACATAGAACTTAACATCATGTTATTTTTAGGGTTCCGTACTTAAAAAGTAAAAACTTTACCATTGTAAGATCACTCCTGTGTCTGTCTGTCCATCTGTCACAGCCATTTTACTCGTAAACTATGGAACGTGGAAAGTTCAAATTGGGGGAAGTAATAAAGACTACTGACCCACATATTTACAGATTATTAAAAATTCACAAAAATATTTAGGAAAATCTAGAGGGGCTAATTAAGTTACTTGAAAAAAAAAATATTTTCTTCGTATATCGTGCGGGGTATCATGTGAAAGCTTTCGTAATGCTGAACTCAAAAATACATTTATTTAATAATTTTCAGAGATTATCGTTGAAAATGTAGTGCAAAAATATGTAACCCCCCCCCCCCCCCCCCTTCTATTTCCGAATCTACTGAAACTAAAATTATGAAAAAAATTAGGGGTAGTAGACGTTAATTTAAACATTGCAGGAAAACTATAGCGATTTCCGTAGGTCAAATAGTTTTTGAGAAAAGAAATTTTAAATAATTTTATGGTATACCCATTCATACTTTTCTAGTATGTACATATATCCTCAACCCTACGTTGTATAGTTTTTTACAAAGTCTTATTATTCTTTTAGCAACAATATTTTTAATAATACAGTTAGTAATTCACATAGTTATTGTACGGAACCCTCAGAGAGCGAGTAATATTCGCACTTGACCGTATATTTTTCTGTAAAATCAACAGATTTTTTTTTTCAGTGTATTCATTTGCCTGCGCATAAAACCATAAGGAAAAAAAACCTTCCATTTTAACTGGGGCATTTGTTAGCGGAGGTATCACTGTATTCTTGAAAATTAAACAAATAGATGAAAGAGAGAAACCTTGTTAAAACGACAAGTTACACACTTTATTCAATATTATTCTTTTATTTATTAAAACGTTATATACATCTCAAGGGAAACCATTTCTTTTGTTATTTAAGGGGTCTAAGGACTCTTAAAGCTCTAAAAATTTCGAAATTTTAATTTTTTTAGATGTTAAACTTCTATGTTTTCTGAACATTTTGATATAATTTGTATCTTGAAATTCCCATTAGAACAGAAGTTGTGGTATTTAGAATTATACTCGTTCAATAGCTGAAGCCGTGTTTCCAAAACTTTGAAGTCATTTTTCTCCAAATGACGTTTTTCAGCATAACGCGCACGATATCTCAAAAACTTCTGAATATTTTTTCATAAAATTCTCAAAACATATGTTTCATGCTAGTCTGCATAAACTGAACCTAAAATTTCTTTTTTATTGCAAAAAGAAAATATTTTTTTAGGGGTTTATATTGTTGAAATTTTCTAAATTTTGCATTAGCTTAATACAACTTTGTATTAAAAATATAAAAATGCTTTAAATACAAATTTATTTAGGTTCAGTGTCATTATTATAATCTGAGGTATAAGTAGAAACCAAAATTTTCATTCTAGGTGCAAAATTTATTTTGTAATCGTGCGCATAAGCTGTTATGCCGATTTTCTGCTCATGAAATCTCTTACAGTTTTGAGCCCCCTGTAAATGCTAATTCTGCATCTTAAAATTTTTCTAATATTTGAAATGAAAGAACATACTTGTATCTTTCATTCCCATTTAAAATTTTGTCTTAATATCAAATACATTTCAAGATATTAAATGCTGAAAATGGTCCTCTTTTTTTCATTTTTTCCAATTTTAAGAGTCCTGAGACCCCTTAATAAAAGCCTTGCAAGAAAAATAAATATAAATGAACCGCCACGAATTCGCGAGACGGCGGCCTGCGTGCTCATTAGAGATCCCTTACACCCTTTCGCACACTTGTCTGGACCGGGGAAAAAATGTAAAAGATGTCACCGGACAAATTAAAAAAAATCATTAAATTAAAGACATCGAAAACTTATATATGTAATACGTTTATATAAGGACATGGGTACATTTCAAAAACCTTTCACGGCTTAAAACACTCGTGTATTTTTTCAATCCCATCCTTTTCACGCGAAAAAAAAATTGTAAAAAAGTACAAAATAAACTATAATAAAACATAAAATAAATAAAATACGTGATCAAATACGATGTACGGTGTGCAATCTGTCAAATGCTTAAATACTAAAACCGACACAATTTCATTAGATAGTATATCCATCAGAGTTTCAGAAAATAGTAAAAAAGTCAATCCGAATAAAAGAAGATCATTTATATTTAAGGTTATCTTAGATTCCTTGTTTAAAATGAATATAACGGAAGCAGCCCGCATCCGGCGCATTGATATATCTTAATAGTTATCTTTAAAAAAAAAAAAAGTATGAAGAAAATAAAAAAGAAAGAAAATCTGCTATTGAAATAGTACCGTTAAACTTTGGGGTAACTTTGTCCACAAATTAGCATTTTGATTTAAACTAATTTCCTTCGAATATAAATCGCTAAATTTGCTACAGATTTTTACATGCCATTGCAAGTTATGCTTCCAATGTCTTGCTGCAACGTACTTTTCTTTTTACTTTCCGAACACATAACTGTAAGGAAAATATTGTAATCACTGTGTTATATGTGTGGTACGTGTATGAGTAAGCATGATAGCGTCCAAGCGGTTGCGATTGAGGTCGGGATGCGTTATAGACCACTGTCGCAAGAACTGTATAGATTTTCGTACAAATCGGCCTACGGATTAGGTATTTAAACCATTTTTAAACGACTTTAAAACACTTTTAGGAAAAAATTCCGCAACGAAATGTAGCAGAGTGTAAGCAATAAATATTGCGGAGATATACTCAAGCATTGGTGGCTCAGAGGTCGTCCCTACTTTCGAAAAGAGAGACAACTAGTTAAAACAGCTATCTGAAAATATCGGAACAGGAACACACTTTACTTAATGTTATTTTTTTTTTAATTAAAATGTTATATTCATCTCAAGGGAAATCATTTCTTTTGTTATTTAAGGAAAGTCCTGCAAAAAAAAGAAATATAAAAATGAACCGCCGCGAATTCACGGAGAAAGCGGCTTCGCGCCCATCAGAGATTCCTAATTCCTACACCCTTTCCGACACTTGTTCGGAGTTCGAATCCAAGCTGATTTCATTGCGTCAGAAATTTATCTGAGCTCACGATATTGAGTAAAACGTTTTTAAAGTCGAGTGGAATGAATTCATTTTTTTTTCTTTTCCTTAGTAAAAGGAATCCATTTCCAATCTTTTATTTACTCTTTAAAAAGTTTATTTGGAATTCGTACAGAAATTTTTGAATTTTTCTCGATTTTTTTTTATCTAATTGTTAGAGTTTTATTGGCAGAGATTTTTTTGGAATTTATAAACGGAATCCGGTTTCAATTTTTAGCCACTAAAGTAAATTTTGTACTCTTTAATTTCTGAATTTTTAGCAGTTTTTTAGCCTTTTTCCACGTTTAGCGATCTTTTGCAATTCCGCGGCTTTTAGCGACTTTTTCGGGTTCCGCTGCGATTTTTTGACATTCCCAAAAGGAATCCGGTTTCATTCTTTTAGCTCAATGTAGTAAATTTTGTCCTCTAGGATTTTTGTGTTTTTAACCATTTATTATGCAATTGTTAGGGTTTTATCGCATTTCGCGCCAATTTTTCTATATTAGTCAAATAAATCCAGCTAAAAGGACTAAAAGAATTGGGCTAATAGATTGAAACGTGTTTTAGCCCAATATAGTAAACGTTGTCCTCCTTTCAATAAAGTTTATCCGGATGGAAATACACTAGTGTGCAAAACTTAAGCAACAATCACAAAATGCTAATTTCTGAACTCGTGAGTACTCAAAAGAAAATTCTATGAATAGAAAGTGTAGAGAATAGGTAGTACCATAAGAACACGGCCAGTCGATGTGAACTATCCTTGAAGTCACAAATGGTCACAAGTGTCGTAGTTACTACAATGAACTGAAATGTGATATCTTTCATTCGTCTCATTCTTACTCTGATTTGGTCACCGCACTGTGATGACACTATGACTGCTGATTTTTGGCGAGTCACCAGGTGACATTACAATGAAGTTACTTTGTGACTCACGTGTGATCGTCTTTTGGAGACTCCATTGTAAAGTCATCATGATAGCTGATTTTTGACGAGTTTCTAAGTGATAGAAGATGAAATCATCTGGTGACTTTTCACAAAGAAACGCAATAGTCATTTCACTGTAGTGTATCGGTCATTTGAAAGTCACCATGTGACTTCATTGGGACATTATTTGGTGACTCATCATAATGCAATACTCACGATGACTTCAGAATTGAGTCTTCAAATGACAGTCACATGAGAATAACAAGGTGACTCATCACAAAGCAACACTCACAGTGATCTTTCAATGGAGTCACCATATGGCGATCATCTGAGATTAATAATGCAACGAATGAAAGATCCCATATTTTGTTTCACCTTAGTGACTTTGACACTAATGACCATGTGTGACGTGATGGAGATGTCACATCGACTAACTGCGATGTAGGAATAGTACCTATTTGAATTATGTTATTTTTATTTGAGTACTCGCGCACTCGAAAATTAGCATTTTATGGTTGTTGCTTATGTTTTGCACACCAGTGTATTTTCGTTGAAAAATGTAAAATCATACAATAATAAAACACTCATACTCAATATATATTAAAACACACATACACACATAAATAACGCCTGCATTCAATAGTTAAAGGTATATATAAATATTATACATATATACATACAATAAATACAATAAACCCAACTGGAGTGAAAAATTAGCCAGAGCCAGGAATCGAACCCGGGACCACCATCGAACCATCGAGCAGCAGTCTTGTATACTGTGGTCCCGGGTTCGATTCCTGGCTCTGGCTAATTTTTCACTCCAGTTGGGTTTATTGTATGTATGTCTGTATAATATTTATATATACCTTTATACAATTCTAAAGTTCGTTTGCAAAAAGAGACCGGAGTGCACCCTGCTGAAGTCAGTGGTGTTCCCAACATTAGGTTCGTTTGGAAAGATTTTTGTTGAGAAATAAAAATCCATTTAACATTGATTTTAGATCTATTTAAACTTATAATCACGGTTCCGGGCAACGCCGGACGGGTCAGCTAGTAATTTTTTTTTTTTTTTTTGGGGGGGGTGGGGGGGGTATGTGTATAGTGAGAAAAGGGTCTTTTAAAAATATGTTGAAGTCCACAAGCTTGATCAAGCTTTGGGAAATTTTTATAAAAATTTTAAAGTCAAATTTTGGGTGTTGATTTTCTTTTTTCGAAATCGTTTAAATCTTAATATCCTTTGTGTTCCTCCAATGTTATAATTAAATAAGTAAAATAAATACATAAACATAAATAAAATCTGTAACAATAAAGTTAAAAGTTTGTTTTTGTGTGTCTGTCTGCAGTGTTCTGATAAAAAAAAAAAAAACGCTGGACGCAGGACTACAATATTTGGCAGGAAGGTACCTATGTTGTCTGAAGTGATGCATTTCGAAGTCATTTGTTGGATTTTTTAAAATTTAATTTAGTATGCGATTTTTATCTTTCTTTTGCGTTTTGTGGAGTTCCCCCTCCCCCCCACGTTAGCAAAAGGAATCTAGTTCCAATCTTTTATTTACTTTTTAAAAAATGTATTCGGAATTTGTATAAAGATTTTTGAATTTTCTTAGTTCTTTCTAAGATTATCATAAAGAAAACCATAATAAAGATTATGGTTATCTGAAAGGGGTTATAGAAGAAACAAAAAATGTTTTTTCAGCCTGGCTTGTCAGATTTTAAAAAAAAATAAATAAATAAAATTAATTTTTGATTTATAGAAGGCTAAAAATAGAGGTTCCTTGAATTTCGCAACAATTTCTTATAGCGTTGTTAAAAATACAGGGAGGCAAAGACTATGTTTACTTAGTTCATTTTACATTAACTTATTTTCAAATGTTTAACTGATCTTATTTAACGAAAGACGAAAACAGCCATTAGATGTCGTAACAGTAGTTGATTCGGCCTTAAAAAACCACAATAAAAGGGAACGAATAGAACTCGTTTAGATAGGGAGATTGCCATTGTTTTTTTAATTATAATTCAATATTCCTTAATATTTTTAAAGCCGTTCAAATTAGCGTGTTTTTAGAATCTGCGGTGGCCGAACGGAGGTTGGCGAGCGTAGTTAGTAGGGGGAAGAGCCCCCTAGTTTACCAAAAAGGGAAAACGTCTTACAATTACATAATTTATGAATAACAACAACTGACAATTTCACGTGCTTCCGAACAAAAATGAATTTAGCCCTTTTGGATTGGAGAACAGCCTTCATTGAAAAGTAACATTTCCTTTTGTCTGTCTTGGGAGGAACAATTTTACTTTTAGCAATCAACGAATAACGATAAAAAGGAAATTTCCCGTTTATTCCTGGAAAATGTATAGGATGTCCAATCAAAAGAAAAAGATATCCTTAAAAGACACAAGTTTCACATAAAATCACCCGCATATATACGATTTTTTTCCCTTACAGTGAAAGGTAAGTCAGATTTTAGAAAAGTACGATGAGTTACTTATTTGATATTTATGGGGCTACTATAAAGGTATTTGCTCTTATATTTATCAAATATTGCCTCATAATATCAGAGTCATAATCAGTGCATAATATCAGAGTCATCAATAAAATATTATATTTCATTGATGACTCTTAAATATTGCTTTTTATCCAAACAGTTACAATTAAATCTTGGTAATCTAAAAGAAAATGTTCCTTTTGATAAATTTTCTGTTTTCAATAATTCGTGGATAAGTTCTGACAAACATATATGTATAGATTTTCCTTTATTTCGTGCATAACATAGAATAGCAATGCAACTCTCTTTTATTTTGCTTAAGAAAACAAAAAGGAAGCATATAATTTTGATTATTTATGATAGACTATGCAGATTTGCTGAAATAAAAAACTCAATTTTTTAAAGGAAAATAAAGTAGTCAAAGTTTTTCGCCAACTCTTTGTTCTCTATTGATATAGCAATGCGTTTGTAAGTTACTAAACATAAACTGTTCCTGTATAATCGTTAAAATTTAAATATCTTTTATTATGTGCTTTAAAAAAATCTTTTTTGGAATAACTGGAAATAATCGCAGCGTTAATTTTTTTGACAGACAAATTCGTATTCCTCCAGAAAGATGTAAGAATTGAGGCATGAAAAATGAACCGGATAACTCTACATGCTTCGTATAGCCATATTCTTTAAAGAAAATTGATTTACTACAAATATATATATAATATGTAATGAATGCTAATGGAAGAGGATATATTTCTTTCCCCATTGTTTATAGCAGGAAGTACAAAATTCAATTGTTTTTTGAATAAGCTTTTAACACATTGTTGTCCGGTGACGAGTATACTTTTCTTTGCTTAGCTGAAAATTCTTTATGAATTTTTATTAACAGAAATTTCGAATAATGATCTTCGCCTTATATAATCGCAGAAGTCTAAAATTAAATAAGGCGAATATTATAATATTAAAAAAAACTTAGTAACAAAAAAGCGTAAACAGAAAGAGATTTCATGTAAAATTACCTGTCAACAAAGTGTTAAAATGCATGATACGCTACAACAAATATGGATGCATTTTCCAAGTAGCGCAGTTTGTTGGCTTATCGTTGGCAGTTTGTGGAAACCGCTGGGAAATGGTATGATTAGGAATGGTATGGTTGGCAAAGGATTGGGAAATAGTAGGTGCAGCGATCCCTCTAATTTGGAGCATATCTGAATTAAGAGCAGTGAACGGTTGGGCCATTGTTGGGCCTTTATTAGCAAATGGTTGTTTGGCTAATGGTACGGCAAAGTGGACATTTCTTACCGCGGGCCAATGTGTAACGACCGACAATTACCCAACGTTGGTCTAACCATTTTGTACTATTTGAGTTAGAGTCATATTTGTGGAAAAAGTACTGAGCCAAAAGTTATGCTCATATGATTCTCCGGCATTGGCGACTCCTGGGTAGACACTGCGGAATTGCAGCATCCTCTGATTTTTTCGATATTATTGATAACATTCCAATATAATATTTAGTCTTTTTTTTCTTTAGTTCCTTCTTTATGCTCGTATATCTTAGGTGGCCGATCTTAACAGTACGAGTCAGTTTTTGGTCAAATCAGTATATTTGCATATTTCAAAGTAAAGATATGATCAGTGGCGCCAACTTTTGAAAATTAGTGGGTGGGCTCGAAACTTTTTGAGTAAAATAACACATACAATTTCGGCCTGTGTTCGGTGCATGTGTGTGTGGAGACGGAGACGGAGGAGAAGCGAATGACCAGAGATGATAACTGGTAATTAAATTATGTTTTTGCTAAGCAAAATATAAAATTATTATAATTTAATTATAATATAATAAGTAACTTTATTAAATTATATTCTCATAAGTTCTTCCTTATAAATACATTAATACGATTTATTATAAATAACGTAAAAATTGATAACTATTAAAAGTGGAAAAAACTAAATGTCGAGAAAAAAAAAATACAGTTTAGTCACCTTTATCAGTTCAAGACATTAGAATAGATGGCAAAATATGCAGGAAAATTGTTTTTGAGAGAAATTTAATTATACATCCGCTGAAGAGACTTTCAGTGCTCCTATAAGTCTAATGGATGCCCATATACTATTTTGCAATAAAAATTAATTCGAGAACCTCAATAAAATCAAACACCATTTCAGCTATTAAATAAATAAATAACTAAATAACGAATTAAATCAAATAAAATTGTATGGGCGGAGAGATAAAATTATCGAGTGGGCTCGCTCCCCACGGGCCCATATAAGTTCGCGCCACTGGATATGATATCTATGGATGGTTAAAAGACTATACTAAATCAAGGTGGAAGGTAACGAACTGTTTTAGCTAGTGATCAAAACAGTATAAGGGGAAAAAAATGCTCGCTACATTTGTACATTACAGTACTCACTTCACAAAACCAAACAGTAACAGTTTTTACTTTACACTATCAAATAGAATTTCATGGTTAAATACATTGATATTAACCAAAACAGCGTGCATCCAGTTAAACCAAAAACAGGCGTACACAATTGTTTCACTTTTCTCTGAAATTGCATTTTCGCACTTTTACTATTAAGGGGTTTCAGGACTCTTAAAGCTTTAAAATTTTCGAAATTTGAATTTTTTTAGGTGTTAAACTCCTGTCTTTTCTGAACGTTTTGAATTAATTGTTTCCTTGAAATTCTCATTAGGACAGAAGTTATGGCTTTTAGAATTATACTCACTCAATAGCTGAAGTTGCGTTTCTGAAACTTTGAAATAATTTTTCTCCAAATGATGTTTTTGAGCATAACGCGCACGATATCTCACAAGCTTCTGAATATATTTTTATGATATTTTCAAAACATATGTTTCATGTTAGTCTGTGTAAACTGAACCCAAAATTTCCTTTTTATTGTTATTTTTTTTTATTATTATTATTTAGGTGATTAGACTGTTGAAATACACTAAATTTTGCATTAGCTAAATACATCTTTGTATTAAAAATATGAAAGTGCTTTAAATACAAATTTATTTAGGTTCAGGGTAATTATTACAATCTCAAGTATAAGTAGGCACTAAAATTTTCATTCTAGTTCCAAAATTTATTTTGTAATCCTGCGCGTAATCTGTTATGCCAATTTTCTGCTCGTCAAATGTCTGACAGCTTGGAGCCCCCTGTAAATACTAATTCTGCATTTTGCGATTTTTAAAAATATTTGAAATGAAAGAACCTACTTATATCTTTCATCCCAATTAAAATTGTGTCTTAAAATCAAACACATTTTAAAATATTATATGTTGAAGTTGAAAATAGTCTTTTTTTGTCATTTTTTCCAATTTTAAGAGTCCTGAGACCCCCTACCTAACAGTCCGGGAGCCGGTGACATCGAAAGCCGCGTCATCGCGGAACGGACATTTTTTAAAAATGTAAATCTATAGTAAAAAGTCATAGGAACAAAATGAGCTAGGTATGACTAGGTTTGACAAGCCAAAAATAAGTTTAATTTAATTAATTAGTATTAAAAAGCTGTAATGATTTACTGTTTTTGCGTAAAGCCGACACTTGGCCAGCGCCCAGAGGCGGAATAAAGTAGCATCCGGTAAAAATTCAAAGCAAAATAAATGCAAAATTTTATCACCAGCCGCCTCCTTAACCCTCTCGCTGCGTAAGTAATTCTTCGTGATGAGCGTCTTGTACAGAATTTTTAATCGTTTATCACCGGTTCTTTAAAGCAGAAAATTTTGACTATCGTAATCGGGAAAATGTCCTGATTAAATCAGATAAAGTTTTCACTAAAAAATAACTGGTGGGAACAACCAAATATTATTAATTTGACGGGAAAATGCGTGCCCGAGCATATCTCGGACTGCGCAGCGAGAGGGTTAACCCATTTATGCCTAATCGAATTTTAACAAATTTTTATCATTTTCTTCTTATTTATAACATGAAAATTGTACGAAATTATTATCTATAAATGTCTTTATCTGTTACCGAGAGATGATAGCATAAGATGGATATTTATTTGCTTAGATGAAGGCTTTTCTTTTTTTTTGGCGCTTATAGATATTTTATTTTTCAAGATTGCGAAATGTAAAAAGTAAGTTTTTTATATTTTTTCTATCAAGCATCCAAATAAATTATTCATAATCTTATTTTCTAGACCTCTTTGAAATACATATTTTTTTTAAATTGTGATATTATAGGTTCAAGCCTATTTTTTATGCATTTTTGTAACGTGCAAAATATAGGGCGCTAGGCTCGAATGGGTACATATTTTTGTTAGCCATTTAGAGGACAGTTATTTATGTAAAGTCCTTTTCAAGATGCTTATGAAACAAATTGCTTTTAAACCTCAAATACGATTATTCTTAATTTATTATTAATAATACTTATAATGTTATTAGTCTCTGTAATGAAATACATATATACTTTTTAGTAGTTCATAAAAATACTAATGATAGTATATAACATACAATTTAAAAGCTTATTTTATCTAAATTTAGACAAAACGTATAATTATTCATATTATATTATTATAAATATTATGCATATTCCCATATTTAGTACGTTTACGTTTTATGAAAAAAAAAAAAAAATTCAGCGTCTTTTTTTTATTTTTTTTTTTAGTATTTTCCTCTTTCATTTTGTAGCGTTTTAACGTGATTTCACCAACAAATTTAATAAAACCAAAATTCAGGCATAAATGGGTTAAAATAGGTATGACAGACTTTTCCGGCAAAATAAAGTTTGTCATACCAAGTTTTTCTGAAAGAGCACAAAATTTCCTATAAAATGCTCTAAGAGCGATGACGGTGAAACACTATAGATTTTTAATAATAATTAATTTAATTAAACATATTTTCGGTTGTCAAACCTAGTCATACTTAGCTCATTTTGTTATTATGCCTTTTTACTATCGACTTAACCCTTAAATGCCGGGTGTTGCTTTTCGGCAACATACCCAATTTAGGCTTTAAAATACTATTAGAATAATATTGAAGCTATAATGCCTAATGTTGCCAATAAAATACATTCTGAAAATATTATCAAATCGATTTTCAACATGTAGATGGCAACACTTGTGCTTTTTAAGAATAAAGATAGATCTATTTTTTGAATTGTTGCTACTTGTTCTTTTTGTTTCGTTTGGAAGCTTGCGAAATACCCTATTTTGTTCTGCAGTGAGGAAGTAAAATTTATTTCTTATTTTAGTTCCTAAAATTCTTGTGTGTTTAATACTATAGAATTTTATCAAGGAAGATTATTTTTTCAATTAAAGACCAGTATTGCCGATTAGTAACAAACTGTTTTTTAGCCGTAAACCATACTTAAAACAAAATATGATTTTTTAAAGTATTTTTCCCATGATTTATTTAAAAAATGAAAGCCGAAAAACATTATTACAATGACTTTTGAAAAATCAGGCATTTAAGGGTTAATACATAAAAATTCTTCAATTCTGCGATGACGGGGCTTTCGATGTCACCAGATCCCGCACTATAAGATATATAATCCTTGAGCTTAATGTCAAAAAGTATCTCGTAGTTCATGAAAAATTACAAAAATCCTTGCATAGAATTGTACATTTTACAGGAGTTCCAATATAACTGTATTTGACTATTGTACGTGCGCACGAAATGCACCTCATATTACTATAGGGGGAGAGTTGTGTGTTGCCATGTTGTTTTTATGACGGCCGATTATCTACATGAGGAATATAGTCCCGAGGGGAGTGCCCTCCTTGGGGATTTTTCTAAGGAAACCTAACCCATATTTACGCAAGGATACCCAGAAGAAAACAACGGAAAATTCCGAACGATTAGGCCGACGGGCACATTGGGTTCGAACCCAGCATCTACCGTCTACCAGCTTCGAGAGCAGAACCTCTCGGCCACTGATGGGGATATAGGGGGAGAGAGGGGCACGGTGATTTTCCACAGTGTTCAGGATTTTTCTGCTAGAACTACGGATAAAGTTCTGGCATTATGAGAAGTTTCAAGGCGTAGCGCAGTATTTATTTAGTGCGAATTAGTAAAATTTTGAATTTTGCTTTATAAGACTATGTTTTAATAAATTCTGCAATTTTTTTTAACAAAGCTGCACTAATTTTTTTCTTACAAAATGTTGAATTTTTGTTTTGAAATGACATCATAGAGCAAAGATATATCAATATAGATGTACAAATATTCATGTAATGTTTTGATATTGCGTTAAGTATTAATGTTTAAAACTTATACATTTTATTTTTGGTTTTACAGATTTTCTTGAAAATTTTGATTATTTATGCTGATATTTATTTAACCAGAGCTTATAATTTTTAAATTTTTGAACCGCCTTATGTCTAGAAGAAGATTTTACAATGATAGTTATTAACTTATTCTAAGGAAAGGTATAAATTTTTTGCATAACATTAATAACGGCTGAACTTTTTTGAGCCGCACCCTCGCCAATTTTAGCTACACTTTTCGGAATGACAATAGCGTATCCTTAAGAGTTTTTTTTTTATTTTTATTGGATTGAATTTTTTATTAAATTTTCTGTGGAATTTCAAAGTATTTCTGTTACTATTTATATTGATCAGGTATTATTAATGGCTATTTAATGAAGTTTATCATTTATCTTTATCTGTCTTTACGGGATGGTCATAAAAATCTTCCCCGATATATGTACCCCTAGCGACATAACCGCTCAACCAATCGAAAGGAAATTTCAGATTTAGTTATTTGAAGGTATGCGCTCGAGATCGTGATGATTTAAAACAATAGAGTTCTTAAAGTTACGGTTACAGTGGGAATATTTCGAAATTTTCGAATGGCAACACACTTTTTTTCGTGCGCAAATTCATCAGCGCATTGAAAAACCAAAAAGGGCGTTGGAAAGATACACGTATGACTAAAATTGCCGGTGTAATATCGTGGCACTCATTCCTAATCAGTTTCTATGTAACGTAATATTCAGCACTCTAAAACAAATGATTACATTTTTATTTTCACTATGTGTACACAAACACAACTAAAAAACACATTTTAAAACAAATCTTACATCATTACTCAGTTCACAAGTGAAAAAATAAAAAATTCGGCTACTGAAAAACATGTCTTGTAGCCACTCCTTCGTTCCTCGCAATGATCTTTTTTGCAAGAGTTTTATGCCGGCAGTTTTCATCGTACGTGTATCGTTCCAACGCCATTTGTGGTTTTTCAATGCGCTGATGAATTTGCGCATGAAAAAAAATGGATGTCGCCATTCGAAAAATTCGAAATTTTTTCTCTGTAACGCTAACCGTGAGAGCTCTCTTGTTTTAAATCATTACGATCACAAGCGCATACCTTCAAATAAGTAAATCTGAAATTTCTTTTCGATTGGTTGATCGATTAGGCCGCTATAGGGGTTCATATATCGGGGAAGTTTTTTTATGACCACCCTGTATATCTTCAGCATGTCATTCGTAATAAATAAGTGCTTAGAAATCTACTGAAATTGAAATTAGCGAAAAGTCTTTCAGAATTGTAACTTTAATTGTATTTTTTTTTTTTTTAAGAACATGAGCCAAACATACTTTTTAAAAAAAACTCCTTTGAAAAGTTTTTTTCTGGGATACAGGAAAATATGAAATATTTGAATAATTCAAAGCAATCTGTTTATTACAGAATTATTTTCAGTTATCGTGAAAATGGAAATTTCAGCTCTGCAATTAACCATTTTAGCCTAAACAAGAATTTTGAATTGGCAGTGCTTATAAGAAATAACAATAAAAAAACTGACTTTTATTGCATCCTCAAAATTTAACAAAAACGTTTATTTTCTTTATGAATACCATTCCATTTCTATAAAATACAATTAAGCCCGCTTAATTTAAAATCAGCTCTAGCAGCATCCTGTGTAATGGAGCATATTCTGGAGATCCCATACCATTCCCATACCATTCCGCGCCATTTCAGTTTTTTTTTTTTTTTTTTTTTAAATGTAGGAATTTAAAGTCATCCCCTTCCATTACCTCACAGAAAAGATGCATATGCAAGATTATAATAATGTAAAAGCATGATATTCCTTACAAAACATTTTTTTTCTAAATATATTTTCAGAAAATAAGCGATTTAAGCATCGCCATTTCTCGGGCATCCTGCATGTTTCCATATGACGTCCATAGGAATTTCACAGGAACTATGATCACAGGGATAACATCCGTAGGAGTTCTCCAGAAACTATGATCACTTAGCATCCTGGAATGCTTTTCCAAGCTCCTCCTCCTCAACAGGGTTTCAGAAAGATCACAGGAGTTTCGAAAGAGTAATTTAGAAATTTTCAGATTAAATAAGTGTTTTTCCAAAGTTAAAGAAATCATATGATCAAAAACAAATTTTAAGCTTGCCCCATTGAAAAATACCATGTTAACCTATAAGAGCTATTAAAACACTGGAATTATCATTACATAATTCAAATATCAAAATTTGGTTTTCACCATCCCAAGGTTGACATTCTATACTTACGTACTACGTTAACAAAAATTATTTATTAAATTTTAGATTAAGGTAATTATGACAATGAATTTTGCCGAAGTAAAAATATCAAAATTTATTTAATTTCAAAAAAATCAAAAATTTAAGGAGGAAATTTAAATTATAGTACGTACATATAAAATGTCAAGATTCTGTTGGTGAAAACAAAATTTTGATATTTGTATTACACTGTAAAAAAAAATCTGTGAAGTTACTAAAATTTTTCTAGGAAACTAGGATTCCTAGAACTATTTATGTAATGGCAACAACAAAAATTCATGTAACAGTAGTAGGTAACGTATAATCCTGCATTTAAATTTCCCCATACGTTAAAATGTGACATTGGGATCTGTGATGGAAAAACTGTATCGCTTGAGCGTCTCCTTAAACTTCTATATACTCTTTAAATGGAGAAAAGGAAAGAGAATGTCTCGCTTTCAATCTGTCATACATCGTGATTTTACACTTGTCCACATCATCTTTAATGAGGGTGAAATTAAATCATTTTTTTTTAACATGCTTAGCAATGCTTGGCACCTCTTGCATGAAAACATTGGCTGTAACCGTCGCCCATGATGGTCCATTCCATGATTGAGCGAAGGCCGCAGATTATTGAGCGTAAATCCAGCCAAGTATGGATGACTTACCACCCTCGCTCCCTGATATTATATCGGCGGATTTATTTCAAGGACTCCTGAGAAAAATTTTTGTTTTAGAACGACAAAATTTATAACTAAAAAAAAAAAAAAAAATGTTTTATGTTAGATTACTGGATATTAGGACACTGGACAGTTTGAGAAGGAGGGGGAAGAAGCGAAGAAGTAGTATTTCTGCTTTCTAATTTTCATGGGTCATGGTTCTTCCACTTGACTTGAGAGCGCCTTGAAATCATCCGATCGTCAAACGAGATAATTAATTTTTCGCTGATTGATTGACATTTGTGTAGGTGGTCATATAAAGATTGCGGAAACGAAAATACAAAATCAGGACTTGTCAATCTCAATAAGCTCAATCTATTCTTGGACTCGTTTGCTTGGACAACCTTTTTTTGTATACTTCGCCAGTTTCTTGACGGCAAAATCTAAACATAATTACTAGAAATAGTACCCTTGCACGTCCAACGGGAAAATATTGCTGAAAAGAATCTGTTAGAGTTACTTTGAAGTCGCTTATTATTATTATTTTTAGCAATTAAAAAAAAATTGTATTCTGCTCAATAAATGTATAAATTTTTCAGGCATTTGTTCTAATGACCTGAGTAGATTTTAATTAAATTCAGTTAAAATGATAAGTAAAGTGTCTCTTTCCATTGTACATGATTACACAGTAAAAGAATTCCGTATATATTCAAGGAGTTTATATGCGAAATTTCTGTCTTTTAACGGAAACATTGAACTTTGAATGGAAATCTTAAATTTTCCCAGGAAAAAATGGAAAGTTTTCTTTTTACACATACACATTGAAAGTTAAAAACGGAAATGTCTTTTTCAAGACATACAAACGGAAATACTCGTTTCCAGTTGCGAGAAAACTGGAAAAATTCCAGTTCTATTTTCGTACTTGATACTCAGGAATATAACCCATGTACAGGGTGGTTTAAAAGGTCATGTCCAAGCGGCACGTGTGTATGTGTCAGGTCAGGAGGAGAAATAATTACGAACTAGGGGTCGGAAACGTGATCATGACGGTGCAATTGCATCGTGACCGTAACGCAAAGAAAAGATCACAAACGGTGTAAAAGTACCTTTATTTTACAAAAAAAAACTTAATCTAAGTACAAAACACAAATGAAAAATGTTACATTTCATAACAAGTGCTCAAAATGTGCCCCATTAGCCATGATGCATGCTTCACATCGGCGTCGCATGGAATCGCGAACGCGTTCCTATCGGCCCTGTACCGTGGCCACCGCGATCCCCGGACCTAAACCCCCTGGACTATCTCTGGATGCAATTGCACTGTCACGATCATGTTTCCGACTCCCCCCCCAGTTCCTATGTAATTTTTGCTCCCCATGACTCGACACATCCATACATCTGCCTTTTGGACCTCCCTGTACCCATGTAACCATGTCTCCCTGTAACCATGCATTTGAATTTGGCCATGGGGTATAGGGGACATAGCACCTATCCAGTAATAATGAAAAATACCCAGGATCGAAATTGGAAGAAGATAAATATATAACAAATGTGTGTGATAATATGCAATACCTGTTCAGTGTAAAATATCTATGTTCAGTGCAAAATTAGAAAAGAAAATCTATTATACGAGGAGCCCTTGCACATCCGATGCAACATCATAGTATCCTTGCACCTGTGAACTGATTTATTAAAAATATTGATTTATTGTTGTTTAAGAAAAAGATTTAGAATTTAAGTGTTTTGCTAAAAATATATATTATATTATAATGAAGGGAAAGAATATTTTTCCAACTGGATTAAATCATATTCAAGGCTGGAGTAGCACAGTTGAAGTTTTTTCCAACAGAGCGAAAAAGTCCAGACCTGTATCCAGGTATCCAGGTAAAGTCCAGGTAAAGTCCAGACCTGTAAGCCAAGTATCCAGGTTCGATCCCTGGTCTGGACTTTTTCGCTCTGTTGGAAAAAACTTCAACTGTGCTACTCCAGCCTTGAATATAGATATTATATTTTGTAAATTTTTGAAAATCCCTTAAAGTTAGAAAAATATAAATAAAAAATGAGCCATTATTTTTGCCTTTTATTATGAGAAAGTTTGTTATCTGTATTTTTCCCTGAAAATTCTTATAAAATTGTGTCAAAGTTTAAACTCCTGCTAATTGGAGATTCAACGGACATCACTGCTAAGCTCTTTATACGTTCTGGCTGAGTTTTGATCGTAGAGAAACTCCTTTCTCCAATTGTCAGAAGCCCCACCAGTGGCTGAGAGGTTCTGCTCTTAAAGCTGGTAGACGGGAGGTGCTGGGTTCAAACCCAATCGTGCCCGTCGGCCTAATCGTTCAGAGTTTTCGTGGTTTTCTTCGAGCCATGGATTTCCATGCGTAAATACGGATTAGGTTCCCTTAGAAAGACCCCCCACGAAGGGCACCCCCCCCCCCTGGGCCTATATCCGTCGTGCAGATAATTGGCCGTCAAAAATCAACCGACCAACCAACCAACCAATTGTCAGAAACACTCAAAATGTTAAGAAAATCCAAATAAACATAAATAAAATTTGAAATGCGGTAGATCTATACTTACAAGCAACGAATTCAAGTATTTGATGATAAAACTGACTTTAGTGGTTCCATTTCCTCACAAAACATGTATCCATCTATGTGGAACAATTTTGTGATCTTGTTTTGGGATAGCTCTAAATGAAAGTCCCACTTTCAGATCTGCTGTACATTCTCTTATACACTGTAAAAAAAGATCTGTAAAGTTACAAAAAATTTTCTTGGAAACTGGGATTCCTAGAGCTTTTTATGTAACGGCAACAACAGAAATTCATGTAACAGATACACTTTTGCACCGTAAATAAAAAAATCTGTAAGGTTACTAAGAATTTCTTAGGAAACTGGGATGCCTAGAACTTTTTATGCAACTGCAAACCGGGTTACATATAAAATTTTAGTAAGAGTACTGCAATTTTAGTAGATTCATTTGTAAAGCTACATATTTCTGTAGCTTTACAAAAACAAATTTTGTAGAATTATACCTTTTTTTTGTACAGGTACAGATAAAATTCAAGTTTGCATTAAACTTTACATGTGTAGAATTCCAGTTTTTTTTTTACTTTGTGGTATGCCTGAACAGTTCGGGAAATTTTCAGAAAAATCCAAATAAATTTTTATACTACTCTTTTATCTGTGTCGTCTAGCTGCAAAACCGGCCAACTCCTCAAAAATGGAAAATGTGTTTTTTCAGTTTTTTCAGTTCTGAGTGAAGGTTTCTACCATCTGAAAACGATAAATCATGCCAAAAACCGTTCAATCCCTGTCTTATATGCGTTTGAAAATCACGATGTGCTGCAAAACCGGCCAAATCCTTCAGCCGGTGAGTTTCAAAACCGGCCATCTCCATATCTGTTAGATGACGCTTCTGCCCACAATACTCTATCCTCGACCCCACAATAACCTATCACTTGTTGATTAGAGTAACGTTATCGTGTTTTCTCTCGCCTGTAACTGCTCTCCCTTTGTGCATACAAATTTTCTAATAATTTAGCTTCGTGTTTTCTCCGAATATGGAAAAGTTTGTGGAAGAAGTGTCTACTAATCAACCAAGGAAGCGGCAAAGTGGACTTACGATGAGGAAAAGGAGAAAAGCCAAAATTCAAAGGTAATGTACACCTTTTGATTACCAACGGTTTATAATTTTTTGACGCCCTAGGCCAAAATACTTTTCTGCGCCCCCCCCCCCACCCCCCACCCCTTCATAAAATGTAAGTGAATTTTCTCTGATAAATTTAAGAATTTTTTTAATCTATTTAATTAGTTAATAATTCATTTAAATTTTGTTTTATAAATTTTAGTATTTTGAGGATTGTAGATTGGGAATGAAGGGGCTTTTGTTACACTTAAAATCTGAGATAATTTTGTGTTGGTGTATCGAAAAGTAAAAAATTGTTTTAAATGTAATTGTTACAAATTCATTTTTTATTTAACACTTTTCATTAGAAATTTAAATTGTCCTTATTTCATTAAATTTAAATACATTAAAGTTCTTAATTTTGCGAACCCTACCCAGCGTACGCTCCTAGGCCATGGCCTAAGTTGGCCTTATGGGTAATCCACCCTGGTGATAATATAATACATAATTTATTGATAACATAATAGCATCATAGTTAGCATATTTTGATTAATTAATCGTCATGATGCCATAGTATGTTATTAATATAATAACTTGCCTACGGTGATTCAGTATTCTTTTATCCCTCCAGACAGTGTTTTAGCTCAAATTGAAAGGAGATTTATGAAATCGAATCCCTCGTTCAGCCTGCAAAGTATGAAGAATTTTATTTGAACATGGAACAGTTTTCAAGCCGGGAAGAGATTACACCGACCATGATTGGAAGAAGGCCAGCAATTTCTTCCCCAAACCACCTGCACAGTGGCATTTCAAATTTGCTCCAACGAAAAAAAAAATTCATAACAAAATATAAAAATAAAGTGTTGGTGCAAGGGAAGGTCTTCTACAAATCTGAGGTAGAAGTCAGAAAGTCTGTTGTCAAGAGTAAGAGAACAACGAGTTATGAAAAACAAGCTTCAGGTCGTGGGCTCCGGATACCGTGGTGAAGCCTCTAAAACTTCGGGATGTCCAAAACGTACTGACAAAACATTTCGGACCAAATTGGGATGCTGACAAGCGGTTATTTTTTTTACAAAAATATATTATCATCAGCTGCTCAAGAAGCAGAAAGCAGAGATAATGAAGAAGAAAACGCATGGATGGACTATCATGACGAAATTTGCGAGACTGTCGAAAACGATGAGACCACTAAAGTTTGAAATTGTATGTACATATACATAGTATGATTTTTGTTTAAGTTTTTAAAATTTAATAATTTTATTTAAAATAATATCATGTCATTTAAATCATTTGTTTAGTGACATTTAAGTCAGTTTTAACAGCTAATCAGTTACTTTTAACTGTTAGTCAGTTTTAACAATCAGTAACTGTGTAAAAGTCGTTTTACGTTAATAACTTTCCTAAAGTTCTTTTTGTTAAATAACATTTAGTTGAACAAAACATTTTTGTGTATTTGCTACTATTAAAAACCCAATGCCACATTAAATTTAGCAAAAGAGTAATTTTTGGTTTGTTGCAAAACCAGCCAACTCCAAAGTAAGTTGCAAAGGCGGCCAAATCCAAAACAAAGACTTAAATAACCCCCTCCCTTCATGTGCCCCTGCCACCTTATTTCGTGTTTTCAAATATATTGCCCTAATGACTGTAAAACTGAAGAGTTTTGGTTCCAAACTTTACTTGGCTAAGTGTGGCAAAAATCAGCTTTCCTGAAAAATTTTATTTTTTGGAGATGGCCGGTTTTGCAACTAGACGACACATCGACACGTTGATTGAGCATCGCACTCAAAAGGCTGTTTTTGCTTTTGTCAAAGATTCGTGTGCAGATTTATAATCAAATAATTTTCTTTGTTGCGTAAGTACTTACTCCAAATTTTGAAAACAGGCTCAAGATCTAGGTTTTTGGCTAGTTCGCCAGCGTCAATCAAGCCTTCATAAAAACTTTTATTCTGTATGGCAATTACCAGTTGCAAAGCTTTTGGAATATGAAAAGCCCTATAGCAACATCCATGGTATTACTACTCTTAAGTTCTTTACTCGCATAATTTACTTGATAGAGTAAGGAGTGCCAGAAAACTAATTAGGTTATACATTTCTAATTTATCTTTTGACTGATTAACGATTGAGCATTAATTTTTGCTTGAGCATCATCAGTGTTTTCTGCAACTCTTTTAGTGCATTACAAAGTTTCGCAGCTTGGTACCGTACAGCTTATACATTCAACATCTCCATCATGTTTCAGAGAGAGTTTTACAGACAGACCTGCAGCATGTTTCCTAGTCTGTTCATATTTTAGTATATGATGCAATAAAGATTGTAAATAAACTGCAGAGTTCAAAAGAAAGCCTTTGCGTTTTTTTTTCTTTTTTTTTTGTCTTTGCGTTTATATTTTATTTTACTAATAATATGTCTTTCAAAACTAAGTTGTAGTTATCACGTGCCCTTGTGGTGTAACTAAAGTTCTCGAACTCTTCTCTATAGAAGCTGTTGTCCTCCTGAGGATTATCTTTTTATATTGGCACCCTTATCACACCCTTGTCTACGAATACTTTCATTATCTAGTTCTAATGGGTCAAGTTCATGTTTTACAAATTTTCACCTATGCTACTTCTTACCTCGAAAAACTTGTCGAATTATTTACATATGATGGAGCATTTGATTATACACCATCGTTATATTTCCTTATTTTGGATTTTTTGCAGTTGCTCTTCCATTAATGATTCAAACTTTCTTCGCAAGTCAATAACACCAAGGAAATTTGTATTATGCGATGTTCCTATGTGTTTCTAATATTTCTTATTAGCTTAACCCGGGAGGACGTGCGCCGGGCTTGATAGACCCGGAGTGCGTACGGTTTTTACATTGTTACCACTATCTTTTAAAAAGAAATCTTCAACTTCTTTTATCGCAAAATTCTCTCCGATTAAATAAGGCAACGATTACTCTATTTGTATTTATTGGTGACAAAGTAAAAACCATTCATACCCTAGGTTATGCGCACGTTCTCCCAAGTTAAGGAATAAGTCGCTTTGGAAAACAACATTAAAACTAGTGTCCTTGAATCCCAAAACTTGCGCTGTGTAATAAAATTATAAAAACCGCTGCTGTTCTTTGTAAAACATGAAATGTGATGTCGTACATATGATATATTGCAATGCAGTGGTGCTTGCTTAGAACGACAGAAAGTAGATTACACTCTAGTGCGGGGGCAAATTACAAGTAATCGGTGCAGCAGGTTCTGGTTTTATTAGTAAAAAGTACGGAGGTTTGTACTTTGTGCCAATATGTTAAGAAAGAAAAACAACGTTAAAAAGCATAAATAGAAGTATGTATAAACCGCAAACAGATGCTTCAAAGACTCTAAGGCTTCATCACCAGTGCTTAAAATTAAAATGAAGATAAAATTAAATTAAAAATGTGGATTAAAAGGGGGGGGGGAGACAAAGAGCCAGAGAGGCACACCTCACAGTTCGACTGTCAACGATGAAATAGCGATCCACGGTTGAGAAACAACCGCGGAGTCGATCTTTCGCGCACACGAGGAGACCAATCCAGAATTGCCCAGTTACTCCGGGAGAGTTTAAACAAAGAGGAGAAAAGAAAGGGGGTGAGAGAATAAACTAATTACAGAAATTGGAGCTATATCTAAAAAATTGGGCGTGCTGGACAAATCATTAACTAAACTGTTTGAATTTTTCCATGTGTGATAAGCTTCCCAAAAATCTAGAACGTACATTGAGACTTCGGAAAATTTAAAATTACGATTGTTAAACCAGCAGTGGTTAGTAATAGCGGTACTTTTGATGTAACAATTTTCTGGTTTATTCTCCCATATCTATTTTAAATTAGCTAGATTACTCATTAATGATAAATGTGTCTCACTTTAAAAAGTGTTGCATTTCTAATTCTTCAGCAAATATTATTAATAATTATTAATTTATGTGCTGAAAGAGGTTATATAATTGTATTTTGACCAAATGCGACAAGTTACTTTATAGTGCGTGCGGCGGCTGCGCAAACTCCACCCAGTTCACGGCTGAAATTACAGGATCAGATATAACTCGATTAACATATTAAAAGGTAACTGGTCTGCCAGGTCATATCTTGGTAGAACTTCCCTGCAGATCCAATTTTAGTTGTTGATTGGTAGATCCCCATCCCCATTGAGTCTTCAAATGAAATTCCTGCATCCTTTTAACCCTTTCCATTCTAATATGATATCTGATGCTAGAATTTCAGCTGTCAAAAATTTGATATTAGCTTTCGGGCTATTTCTGGATTTTTCTTTCTAAGAATCTGACATGTGATGACAATGTATGTATACAATGATAGATTCTGAAATATCAAATTCCTTTTTTTTAAATCCCCCCCCCCCCTTAGCTGCCTCCAAATGGCGCCCCTGGTGAGGGATCGTGCTTCAAAATCGCCAAATTGTCTCGAAGGGGCGCTAAAAGTACCAATTTCTTAAGTACTGTGCCTCCTTTAATTTTTATAAAAATCATTTCATTTGTTCTTTTCCTCACAAATAAATAACTGCTTTATATTAAATTAAAAATTAAGGATAAAAATATTTTCAAACAACATTATTCAAGTCAGAATATCCATTTATTTCATCAAAGTTACAATAAACTAGTATGTTGTGGTCATCACAAAACTTTCTTCTATATAAATCACGTCAATTAAATCCTTTAAATAGTACAAGAAATAACAACGATTTAGAACCAATTCATATCAAAGTATATCTGAATTTGAAGTTTGATGAAAGTTCGTGCATTAGTTCTTGAGATAGAGCTATAGCGGAAATTCTGAAAAAATGTAGCATAGCAGCGCCACCTGTTGAGCGATTTACACTAAAAGTAAACAGCACTAAACTATTCTAAGGTATACCTGAATCTGAAGTTTGTTGAAAATGCAAGCATTAGTTCTTGAGAAAAAGCTATTGCGGAAATCGCAAAAAATACAGCATAGCAGCGCCACCTGTGGAGCGATTTACACCAAAAATTAAACAGCACTAATTTATACGTCAATTCATGTCAAGGACTAACTAAATCTGAAGTTTGATGAAAATCCGTGCAATAGTTCTTGAGATACAGCTCTTGTGGAAATCGTGAAAAATGCAGCACAGCAGCGCCACTTATTGGGCGATTTACACCAAAAATTAAACAGCACTAATTTATATCAGGGACTAACTGAATCTGAAGTTTGATGAAAATTCGTGCATTTTTTCTTGAGTTAGAGCTATTGCGATAATCATGAACAATGCAGCATACCAGCGCCACCTTTTGGGCGATTTTTACAAAAACGTAATCAGCACCAAACTATATCTTGGACTAATTGAATCTGAAGTTTTATCAAAATCCGTGCAGTAGTTCTTGAGATATAGCTATTGCAGAAATCGTGAAAAATGCCGCATAGTAGCGTCACTTGTTGGGCGATTTTCACCAAAAACTAATCAGGTCCAGTTTATATCAAGGTCTAACTAAATATGAAGTTTTGTGAAATTCCGTGCATTATTTCTTGAAATAGGGCGCCCACAAAATTTTTGTCACATACAGACTCACAGACAGAGTGACAGAGTGACAGACAGACTCACAGACAGACATTTTCTAAAAACCATCAAATCGTGTTCTGGGCATTCTAAAACGTGTAAATCCGTCGAAAACCGGAAGTCGAAATTTTTCACGAATCCAATACTTTCTTCTTGTAAAGATAGAAGAAAGTAAAAATGATCGAAGATAGCCAAGGGTCGCGCGAGAAAAAAGTTAACAATAATAATTTTAACTGCTTTAATGGGTGATGTCATCGCTTCGGAAAAAACACGGAACAAAGAAAAATAAATTGAATACATATTAAATACAAATTAATCTAATATAATAAAGTATAGCTTTTACCCTACACGTGAAATACCGCTGTTTCTGTCGATCGATGGTATCTATTTTTCTAAACATTTCAGCTTCAGTTTTGCTTTTTAATCATAAATATAAAATAAATCCATTCGGTAACGTCACATTTTATCTTTTATGAACTATTTATTAGCCCCCGGTATGCTATTTCTTTCTCCCAGCTTATTTTGTGTTTTCCAAAAAATAACGTTACCTTACAGAAGCCAGCCGTAAAACAAAGCAGTACGAATAAATGCTCCTATAGCAATTCTTTAAACTTCTAAGCATCGCACATTTTCGATTTTTATACTGTCGTATTGGGGAAAAAAAAAGTTCTTTTAAATGCATTTTGTTTGAAAACTACTATCTCCATTTATTTTTGAGATAATTTTTCTTGTAGTTTTTAGCACCTTTTGTTTTTTTATTGGCAACTTAAGGACCCCATTTCTGCAGAGAGTAAAGAAAAAATAGTTTGAAAATAGCAATTATATCTTTTTGTTGCCATTTTCCCATAAAAATTGAAAAAAAAAATGTACCTAAAACATATGCTATTTTGAAAAAATATAAATGAATGATTTCTGATAAAACATGGAGCTATTATAAACTAAATTTAATTTTAAGTATCTATATTAATATTACAAACACATGAAGGCATATGAATCATTAGATAGCCGATTTTTTTTGTCGGGTTTCTTGATTGACGATATCTCTTTTTTAGGATTTGTGTATTATTTAGCGATAGTGACGTCCTATGCACACTTTATTGTAGATGTTGTTTAAGACTAGATCGTAAATGACGAATTATTCCTCCGGATGCGAATGACGTCATTTTATATAAAATAAAAGCGTGTGTTTTAAGTCTTAAAGCTGAAATATGTTTTGTACTACAGTACAGTCTCGATTATCAGAGTCCCGCTTAACCGAGTTATTTTCTTCTGATACACTGATGGCTTCCATTATTATGAAACAGCCATTATAAATGAAGTGTTAGGTGAAGATGAAAGAGCAGTCATAAAAAGTTAGAGCTCTGATTTTCTGCTCAGAATGAGAAAAAAAATGGCCATATTTTTTTTTCAAAAACTCTGATTTTCTGGTCAGAATGGAAAAAAAAATGGCCATAATTTTTTTAAAAGAAATTATGGCCATTCCCCCCCCCCCCCTATTCTGACCAGAAAATCAGAGTTCTAACTTTTTACGGATGCTCTTTCATCTTCACCTAACACTTCATTTATAATAGCTGTTTCATAATAATGGAAGCCACCAGTCCATCAGAAGAAAATGATCCATTCCAAAGGTATAAGTTCGATTGAAAAAAACTATGAACTAATTAATGAATTAAATGAAAATTTATATTTCCTCTCCTTAGTTGGTGACGATTTGTGTCAATCCGGTTTATCCGAGAGTTTTGCTTATCGAGGTGAGCTTGGTCCATATTAACTCGGATAATCGGGACTCTGCTGTCTCTATATTTATAGACACACACATATATATATATATATATATATATTGAAAAATCCAAATTCACATAATTTATTACACGAAAAAACATCTAACAAACTGTAACTAAAACAATAATTAACAAAACCAAGAGTAACTAAGAAAAAACTAAACATGAAGACAAGTGGTCAAGGCTTATGACTTGTACTGCGGGGTTAAACATGTTTTACGTGCACAACATTCCCCCTCACTTGCCGAGACCAAACAAATAGAAATTGAAAGAAATGAAAACCACAAACTAACCGGAAAGCCGTCAAATGAAGTCTGTGAATATCCTCACCGCTAAGCTATTTTCGATAGGAATCACGTATCGATAAATCACCATCATCGAACAATTCCAATATTTTATTTCGATAGCTTTTTTTCTTGATAAAATTGAAAGTTAAATCATTCAGAAAATGTATTGGGTAATTTTGTTTACTGGCGTTTATGTAAAGGTTATAAATTTCACCAACCAATTTATCAACATTTGAACACAAACTTGCAATACGATTTAAACCGTTTAAATATATATTTCTAAAAATTGAAACATGCACGTTACTATTAAAGTTTAATATTTTTATTGTATCAAAATCAAAATAATTTCTTTTATCATAAATACTATATACTAAAATTCCTTTTATAATCTCCAAATTAACGTCCAAGTAGTTGACACTGCCCTGATCATCCGAAGCACTCTTTAAATACAATAATGAGGGAAATTATCAACTACTAAAAACTACTAAACAAGTTATTGTAAACAGAGTGAAGGCGTTCTATAAAAAAATAAAATCAAAGCAAAATAGTGTGGAATTTCCTTATCTTGTAATGATTCCAAAATTCCATAAAAACCCAATTACTTTTAGAACTGTAACTTGTGGGTTTGGTTCTTACCTGGAATGTGTAAATAAAAAATTGCTGAATATATTACAAAAGATTTTCGATCAGGTTATAAATGAATATTCTTCGATAGTAATAAAAAATAGCTATGAACTTATAAAAAGTTTAAAAAAGCTGAAAAAAATTACAGGATTATATACATACGATTTCGAGGATTTGTATAATAGCATAAACTTAGATGATTTGAAGTACAGAGTTATGGATTTTTTCAAGAAATCTAAAGAGAAAGATATCAGTATTGAAATATTCACCGATTTATTTCAATTTGTTGTTTACGAAAATTATCTGTATGAAGGGAAACAAATATACAAACAAGTGAGAGGTATTCCAATGGGGGGGAGTTGTAGCTCCATCCTTGCAGATATTTATCTGTTTACATATGAAGCCGGTTTATTGTTGGAAAAAGACTTAAAGATATACAGATATATAGATGATGTTTTGGTGGTTGTGCTGAATAACAATAAAGAAATTTATCAATTTAAATGTTATCCAGACACTTTGAATTTAAAGAGTGCTTCGGATGATCAGGGCAGTGTCAACTACTTGGACGTTAATTTGGAGATTATAAAAGGAATTTTAGTATATAGTATTTATGATAAAAGAAATTATTTTGATTTTGATACAATAAAAATATTAAACTTTAATAGTAACGTGCATGTTTCAATTTTTAGAAATATATAAATAAAATTACTAGAGAACAGAAATTATGCTTTTTTCAGAATTTAGTGTCGCCCCCGATGAAATATATATATATATATATATATATATATATATATATATATATATATATATATTTCATCGGGGGCGACACTAAATTCTGAAAAAAGCATAATTTCTGTTCTCTAGTAATTTTATTTCTTGAGCATGATGTAAGCGGTACTTTATGTTTGTGGCAACGTTGATTTGAGGAAAAACATTAATTTCATTTATGAAAAAAATGCTGAGTTAATTTTTAATTAACTGCAATATTTATTCAAAAACATGTTTTAACGAAATCTGAGTGTACTGTGTCAGAAGCTGGTTCAAAAACCTTTCGAATGATACCTCATTCATTGTTCTGTGTTTTGAAGATGCATACAAAAAAGGATGTTGACAACAGATATAATATATACGATATTCATAAAACGGTTCGAGCAGTACGTATGAATGTAGGATAACCAATTACATATCAATAAAGGTTTTTTTTTTTTTTTTTTTTTTTTTGGGGGGGGGGGGGGGGGTTAATGCAATTCCTAAGTATATATATATTTTTTTAACACTTTCCAACAAAGTTGAAAAGTGTTTATGCATTCGGTTTGTCTGTCCGCCTGTCCACGTTCTAACTCCCGTAAATATATACTCGGATTTTCATGCAATTGATAAAGGTTATTTAGGGTCACCAAGGCATGTTTGGTATTGTATATGAAGTATGTAGGATTAATAGTTCATTTACAGGGGCACTCAAAAAGTATTCCATTGCATTGTGATATATGGGGAAAAACCGTTTTCAGAGTATTTTAATGACATATGACACTATTTAAAATGTACTGAAACTGATATAAATCACTGAATTTCACTACGATCACGTTAGAACAGGGCATTCATAGCATTTGTTATTCATTTACAGGGACATACAAAAGAAATTAGTTGCAGTACTGTCGTTGAGTAATAATTGCTGGAGTGTACGGTTTAAAATTCGGTATGCGCTTTTAAATTTAATTAATTTTTTGCATGTTACTCGTTATATATAAATTCTATACCTCATATACAGGGCTGCACAAAAGTATTCACGTACCATTCTCCTTATTAAAGGAAATTGCAGAAAGGGGAATTTTCAACAAAAGTAGTTTTGTTACATTATGCTGAATGCGTTGGAAAGTGTTTCATAATCTATGCTTGTCGCAGGTTTTTTTCTTTCTTGTTCAATTTTAATACAAGAAATATTTTAATAGAATTTTTAATATTCCTTTATTTCGCAGTAGTGTTTAAAGATAATTATGAAAGAAAGATAATATTTAAGATTAATTATCTTATGTAAATTAATGATAGCTTAATGGGTGAAAATTAGTATAAGAAATAAAAAAAAAACTTTTCCGTATTTTCCATAACATTCCTTTTAATTTAAATATAAAGTAAGAGTGAAATTATATATATTTTTTTCGTTTCCACTTCGTGTAATTTTGCATTAGTGTCATGGTATGGTTACAGCACCAAAATATTAATAAAATTGTTCGAGCAGTACGTATGAATGTAAAATGTATACACATAGCGATAACTAATTATCAATATAGTATATAATTTTTTTGCCTAATACAATTTCTAAAAATAACTTTTCTCTTTTTAAATTTTACTACAAGAAATACTTTAATAAAGTTTTTAATATTCGTTTTTTTCGTAGTAGTGTTTAAAGATAATTATGAAACGAAGATAATATATACAGTTAATTACCTTATATAAATTAACTATAGCTTTATCGGTGAAAAGTAATATAAGAAATATAAAAACTTTTCTGTATCTTCCATAACATTCCTTTTAATTTAAATATAGAGTAAAGGTGAAATTAAATTTTTCCTCCGTTTCCGCTTCGTGTAATTTTACAGTAGTATCATGCTATCATTGAAGCACCAAAATGCAAATAAAGGTCGTTGGCGCAGATTATTAGCTGAATACTAACGCAGAGACTCAGCAGGTGCTTGTCTGAAATTTCCGAATAATGCTAATTTGGCATGTAAGTATGATAGGTTGAAGGATTTTTTTTTCTTTACGCAGACAAACTTAAAAATTCCAGATTTTAGATACAGTTTCCAAATAAACGTTATTTGAAATTGACTCTTACATTACTTTCTGCTATCTTTACAAGAAGAAAGTATTGGATTCGTGAAGAAATTCGACTTCCGCTTTTCGACGGATTTACACCTTTTAGAAGGTCCTGAACACGAATTGACTACATTTAGAAAATGTCTGTCTGTCTGTATGCTACTCACATTTTGTGGGCGCTCTTACCTCAAGACGCAATTTAATATAAAACTTTAGCTTCAGTTAGTTCCTGATATAAATTGATGCTGATTACTTTTTGGTGTAAATCGCCCAACAAGTTGCGTTGCTAAGCTGTATTATTAATGGTTTCCGCAATAGCTCTATCTCAAGAACTAATGCACAGATTTTCATCAAACATCAGATTCAGTTATACCTTGATATAATTTGGTGTTGATTACTTTTTGGTGTAAATCACTCAACAGGTGGCGCTGCTATGCTGCATTTTTCAGATTCACACGATTTTGGCGATAGCCATAGCCATATCTCAAGAACTCATGAACGAAATTTCATATCTGTAGAATCCCCATGATGGGCGTAGATTGTCATTTAATTTTGGCACTGTTATAGAGAATTTTGAAGTATTAACATGTATGAGATAGAAGAAAGTTTTAGGATTGACACATCCGACTAGTTTTCAGATAAGTTGTACAAAGCACACTCTTATTTATGTTAGTATTTGATATTTACTTGATAACTAATTGGTCTTTTTCTGCTTATCTTCTGCGGAAGGTTAAAACCAAACTATAAAAAAGAAATAAAGATTTCATATTTTTATATACAAGCATAAATTTCAATAAGTAAATGCACAACTCGACAAAATTGTTTAAAACATGTGATACTGAAATAAATAAATAAATAAACTAATAAAAATTTAAACCTCGCTATACTAGATATTTTTGTAGCATTAGCAAATTGTTGCTAAATGATATTAATTTTTTTTTCGTAGATATGTTATTTTTATACAAATTTGACCTCGAAATAATACAATCATCAAAATGTATAAAATTATATTTAACGAAATTTAAAAAAAAAATTAATATTGTATAACAATATTTGAAGGAAAAGAACGCATGAAGCATGCAAATTTTAAACTAATATTATCTTAAAAGAATTTTTAAGCAAGTTTCATAAAGACTAATTTGAGAAGTAATAAATACATAAATAAACAGTAGGGGTAAAAAAAAAATACTGTTGCATTGCTATCAAAAGATTGATAATCGTGGCTACATGAAGTTTCATAGACTGGGTTTAAAAAAGATTAAATTATTATTGATCATCATATGGAGGAAAAAGAAGTTCTACATCTATCTATGGGTGATTCTCAAAAGGTGAGAGTAAAGCACAGATTTTATTTTAGATCTAATACAGGAGATGCTTAATTTTCTTTAATTGTATTCTGTTTTTAAAAAGTGGATCTTGGTGTTATCAAAAATAAGAATACACATCGTTTATTTTAAAACTTTGTTATAAATATTGTTTTTAAAAAATATAATTACCTATAAATAGCCACTTTTGGACATCCATAATGTTAACTGACAAAATAAAAAATCATCGTATAGTTTATTTAAGAGTTTATAGAAGAAAAAATACATGGATTTTAAAAAAGGACATATTGTTTATATTTTCATGAAATAGGTGGCAGCAATGAGGGTTATTTAGTAGTATTAATAAGGAACAAATGTGTTGACGTATATTTTGTGAAACTCTAACGATCTGAACAACAATATTGATTTTGGAAAGTTGGATGAACAGAAATAGCGGTAAGTTCTTTCTTTAATCATTATTTATTTGTTCTTAAAATTAATTTGAAAAAGTTTTTTTTTATAGTTTTGACATTTTAATAGTGGTAAATCTCTTGTTTATTGTTTACAAAATGGTGATGTCAAAAACATGTAACGATCGCGATTCCGATTTTTTCTGCGATTTAATTTATGTTTAGTAAACTCCACTGTCCTAAAATATCAGAAGTATAATATAATATAGTCTTATTTCTTGAAATTAAGTGATTTTTCGGCGAAATACGTCATATTAACTTAATGGAAAAGCAAAACTTTGTTAACCACATGTCAACAATCACGAAAAATGGCCATAATTTTTTTTTTTTTTTTTGAAAAAAAAAAAATTATGGCCATTGTTTTTTCCCCATTCTGACCAGAAAATCAGAGTTCTAACTTTTTACGACTGCTCTTTCATCTTCACCTAAACGCTTCATTTATAATGGCTGTTTCATAATAATAGAAACCACCAGTCCATCAGAAGAAAATAACTCGGTTAAGCGGGACTCGGATAATCGGGACTCTACTGTAGTGCAAAACATATTTCAGTTTTAAGACTTAAAGCACACGCTTTTATTTTATGTAAAATGGTGTCATTTGCATTAATATAGATACTTAAAATTAAATATAGTGTATAATAGCTCCATGTTTTATCATAAATCATTCATTTATATTTTTCTCAAAAGAGCACGTATTTTTATTACATTTTTTCAGTTTTTATGGGGAAATGACAACAAAAAGTTATAATTGCTATTTTTCAACTATATTTTCTTTACTTTCTACAGAAATGGAGTACTTGAGTTGCCAAAATAAAACAAATGTCGCTAAAAAAAATAAATAAATAAATAAAATAAAAAAATAAAATAATAATATTTCAAAAATAAATGGAGATGCAGTTTTCAAACAAATTGCAATTAAAAGCACTTTTTTTCCCAATTCGACGGTATAAACATTGAAAATGTGCAACGTTTAGAAGTTTTAAAAAATGCTGTACAGTATTTAATCGCACAATGAAACATCGGCTTTTGTTTTACGGTTGGCTTATACAAGGTAACGTTATTTATTGGAGATGACACAAAATAAGATGGGAGAAAGAAATAGCATACCGGGGGCTTAAAAACTTGGTATATTTCTCTTTAAATTCATGTATCACTTATGTATCATCACTCATGTATCATGTATGTGCAGTAGTTTCGAAAATATGATTTTTTAAAATCGTGTCCATCATCTGTACTCACCCTGTACTTTTAGGTTAAGTATTATCATACATATTATTTATGAATGTCAACATCCCTTTTTCTATGTGCAGACAAAATGCACAGCGATGAATGGGTATCATACGAAAGGTTTTTGACATAGTGCACTCTTATTTCTTTAAGAGAAGTTGTTTGATTAAAAAAAATGCTTGCCAATTATAAATGAATGAAGAATGTATCGGAAAATAAACTCAAAGATTGCAGTGCGAAAGCCTCGCAGTGTTGGAGGTATTCAATATTGCTTTACTAAATAATTAAATAATATTAATAAGCTATAATATTAAATAATTAAATGTTAATAATTTTTTCTGATAAGATTTAGTATCATCTATTAACATTCTAAACATACGATACCACTAAAAGAAAAAAATTTGAAGGAATTTACAATAAAAAGCTTTCTATCCATTTTCTCAAAATTTAATTTTAATAACTTCTTCTACTTGTGTCTACAAATCACCCGCTAAAGTTGCAGAATTGGTGCTGATAGACCGCTACTTTATTAAAAAATTTTCAAATTGCTTGATTGTTAACACTTTTTTAAAATAGTGTGATGTGTAATCTTCCTTATTTTCTCATTATTTAATCTGTCATTAAATAGGCAAATATTTCTACTTGAAAAAAAGCGGTGGCAATTAAGCAATCTGAATTTTAAACACGAACGAAAAATCATGCGTTCAGCATAGATTATGTGACACTGAAATATGATGTTTAAATAAACAATTTGAAAAACACATAAAGCATTTGAAATCCCAATTTATGCTATTACAATCAATAGAAAAAAATATCCCTTTTTTTTTGTGTGTGTGCAGACTTGTATATCATCTATGGATTTGTATGTGTACTACATAGCATGCTAAAAGGACCTATAGAATTTATCCACACCAAGTAATATTTAAAAATAATAGTTCATTTTAAAAACATGTACCACAACTGAAAACGCAACTCCATCAATTATTCCTCATAGACATAACTGTAATAGAGTTATTTTGTGTGTCCCTGTAAATAAACGATATATTCTATGCACACCCTATTCTACAGTAAATGCCGTGTAGTTCACCTCAATGATATATATATAAATTTCAGTACGTTTATAATAATGTATTATCATTAAAATACACCGCAAACGATTTTTCTTCATAGACCGTAATGTGACGGAATTCGTTTGAGTGTACTTGTAAATGAACTAAATGCTATACACTTCACCTTCAATGCCGAACATGCCATAGTGATAGCCAATAACTTCTATCAATTTCATGGTGATCGGACTATATTTACGCGAGTTACAGCACGGACGGACGGACGGACAGACAAACCGAAATCGTAAACACTTTTCAACTTTGTTGGAAAGTGTTAAAAAGGAGCGAATGGGAAATACTGAACAGAATTAGAATGGTTTTATTATTTATCGATTACTAGTTATACAACCCTACTGTCTACAAAGTTGCAGATAATTGGATATAACGTGTCGCACATTAACGTAAATAAGCTTTTTTTTTCCTTCTTCTTACTTTACATATAAAAATTTCATATTTTGTGACTAATAAACGATTATTTCCAGAACAATTTTAAATAAAAAACAAATTGTTTTCATGTGTGAAAACGCGTTTCGCCTTTTCTGAAAAATTTCATTTTTCGAGTTCTGTTATTTTAGAAATAAGCGTGATTGATAAATGTTAGTTCATTAAACCTGATGCAGATCCTATTGTTAAATTGTGTGACCAAAATGAAGTCTGAATTCGCTAAAAGTAGTTAGTTGTATTAACATTATTTCTTGTACTACAAACGAATTTCTGAAAATACCCATTTCGTGCCAAACCTTTTCCAAAAAAAAAAAAAAAAAAAAAAAAAAAAAAAAGAAAGAAAAGAAAAGAAAAGAAAAAAATTATAATTCAAACGCAAAATTTTCCCTGACGGCAATAATCTGTAATTTTGCAGTTGTACCTTTTATTTGTCTTTTGCTGAACGACAAATCTGTTATTTCCAAGAGAAGAAAAGCCACTCTGAAAGCTTTTACACGCCAATTCTGTTCTTTGTTTTTTTTTTTTTTTTCAATCTCATGGTTAGTGACCTTTGCAGTGATTCCATATAGTCCATCATATTATTTCGAGGATGCTCTATCGGTATTAGAGCTCGTATAAATTATATTCATTTCTGGAAAATCTGAGTATACACTTATTATTTAATCCGCAATTTATTTTCCCGAAAATAAGTAGGTGCATTGTGTTCAAGAGTAAATAAAATTTTCTTAGTCATTTCTTTAGCTAAACCGTATGCATGTTCCATTAGATGCATTCAAATTTAAAATTCTGAACCAACATTCTATTATATGAAAATTTGACTCTGTGTCTGTATTTAACATGTACTCTTCTCAGAATATTATAAATTATGGTTTCTCTCTATTCTAAAAAAAAGTAACTTACGCTGTCACCGCCACTGCCGGTTTTGAACGTTTTGTGACCGGAGGTCTTTCTCCGTTAATATTAAGAAAAATACTGTGTACAAAAATATGAAAATCGGCGGTATTACAGAGAAAGGTTTGATAAACACGCTGATGCAGACAGTTTTTAAATCGAATAATTATTTGAAGAGATATTTAAAGTTGGACAAAATCGTTCCATTAAAAAAGTTTTATAGTAGCAAAAACTATACATGGGAATTAATTCATTTTTAGATCATTTTATACGTTAGAATTTCCTGGTGTGCAGAATGCATTCACTTTTTTAACCCCTTAATTCTCGCTCCCGTCATATTCACGGGCTGTGTCTTTTACTCAGATTGTTTGATTCCACCAGTTTTATAAAATAGTGAAATTGGCTATATTTTAGAATCGTTTTACCTGTCATTAAATAAGGTGAATATTTCTTTTTCATAAAAGTGGTGCCAATAAGCAATCTGAATTTTTAAACCATAATTTAATTCGAGCGTTAAGTGGTTAATTTGACTCATTTTTTGAGGTTTTATTTCTATTTTAAATTCAAATTTTCTGCATTTCGAGAGATATTTTTTACTTATTTTAGGAAATGGTATTAATTTAAACTATTGCCAACTGTATAAATAGCGCAAATAATAATGTTTGCTTCAAATTAAAAATTTATTTTTACGTAACTATTATTAACAGAAAAAAAAACTTTCAAATTAAAATTAAATAATTACGTGCGAAAAGCAGGAACTTATTGAAAATTACTTCATAAAAACTATATTTACACGTGAATTTTATAAGGATATTGTAAAATAATAAATTCATTAACATGCGTTAGAAGTCTTAAATAGGAGAAATTATGTCACATTTACATCACATTACACTTATTACGTAAAATGAACAAAAAGTGATATTGCAAAACAGTTTAAATTTAAAAATTGCGCGAGACATTAATTTGATATTTTGAGATTATATTAATAAGATTAATATTAATTTTATTGAACGCTTTTAGACTGCTTTCGAGTGATTATTTAGTAATCCTTCTATATATAAAATAAAGTTTTGATTTGGAAATGGACCAATGAAAGTCTGCGTAGATATTCCCGGCAGATCGGCATCCAATTTGAATAATTAAGCATGGCCTTTCTTCGTTAATATTAAAAATGCTTGCATACAAAAATTTGACATTGGTTGCATACATTGGTTGCATACAAAAATAAGAAAATCGGTAGTATTATAGAGAAATGTTTGATAAACACGCTGATGCAGACAGTTTTCAAATCGAAGAATTATTTTAAGAGATATTTAATGCCAAAGTTGGACAAAATCGTTCCATTAAAAAAGTTTTATAGGAGCAAAAAACTGTACATAGGAATTTAATCATTTTTAGATCATTTTATGCGTCAGAATTTCTCAGTGTGCAGACTGCATTTAGTTTTTTAATTTGACTCATTTTTTTTAGGTTTTATTTCTATTTTAAATTCAAATTTTCAGCATTTCGAGAGATATTTTTTACATATTTTAGAAAATTGTATTAATTTAAACTGTTGCCAACTGTATAAACAGCGCAAACAATAATGTTTGCTTCAAATTAAAAATTTATTTTACACGCGACTATTATAAACAGAAAATATAAAAAGCAAGAACTCATTGAAAATTACGTCATAAAAACTATATTTGCACATGAATTTTAAAAGAGAAAGAATATTGTAAAATAATAAATTCATTAACATGCGTTAAAAGTCTTAAATAGGAGAATTTACGTCACATTTACGTCACATTACACTTATTACGTAAAATGAACAAAAAAAATAATATTGCAAACAGTTTAAATTAAAAAATTGCGCGAGACATTTATTTGATATTTTAAGATGATCATAATATTTCATTTCTAACAAAAGTATATTTACGTGAATATTAAAAAGAGAAAGAAATGTTTGGTGAAAATTACGTCAGATTATAATTGTCAGATCAGATTCAATTTATAATTCAATCTTCCGAAATCTTTTTAAAGCCGATCAAATTAGCGTGCTGTTAGAGTATGCGGTGTCTGAACGGGGGGTTGACGAGCGTAGCTCGTAGGGTCCAGAACCCCTAGTGGAAAAAAAAAAACAGTTATTCGTATGCTTCCGAGGAAGTCATAATAATTCTTGAAGTATGGAAATTTAATTAGTTTTTTTATTAGAAAATTTTAATTACTCTTGAACACAATGCACCTACTTATTTTCGGGGAAATAGATTGTGGATTAATAATAAGTGTATACTCAGATTTTCCAGAAATGATTATAATTTATACCAGCTCTAATACCTTTTTTAATACATACGAACGTATGGATCCGAGGAAGTCATAATAATTCTTGAAATATGGAAATTTAATTGGTTTCCGAAATATTAATTAAAAAATAATGTCATGTAATTTCTGTAATGGTGGCAACATGTTTATTCTATTTTTGCTGGTGAATAGGCAGAAAAAAAAGGAAATAATGAGGATTGTCGGCTTTTTGTTGATGTCATTTTTATTAAAATTTTAATGAAAAATTATTTTCAATTTAAACATATCGTGAAAAAAAATGTCTTGATTAAATTATATTTTCTAAGAAAATCCAAAGAAGTAAAAACGTAGCCTCTTATATTTAAACTTCATGAATCAATTTATTCTAAAGAAAATAAAATAGTCTGTCGACAAATTGACATCTAGCAATTATTATATCACTAATACACTATCACTAATAAAATTGTTTCAAAATGTTCTTTTTCTTCGTAGATCACTTTCATTTCTCTAATTTCGAGACTCTATATCTCACAGACCAGTCGGAATAATAGGGTAATACGTTAATTATATACTTTATAAGGATAAGTCCTTTCTTCTAAAATTTCATATGAATATCACTTCCCTTTTGGGTTGGAAGATGTCAAAATTGCTGATTAAAAAAAAAAAAAATCAAAATTTAAATTTTTATAATTCAAGAGTAAAAAGAAATAACAGTTTAGTTTATGAAAAAAAAAATATCTCTTGAAAGGAAAGAGAGCAAATATGGAATTTTTATATGTGTTATTTCTGAATATTTGGAAAAAAATGGGAAAACGCGTTTTTAATGTCCGAAAACGCTGAAAATTTATAAAAATGAAAGTATCATAACTCGAGGAGTTTTAGTGGTACAAAAATGGAAATTTTATTGATTTACTTGTTAAACCACGGAGAAAGTTTTGCTAAATGTGACTTATAAATATAATCCAGGAACCGTATAAAAATTTAAATTTCGTAACTTTTAAATAAGTAGAGGTTTTTTTTTTTTTTTTAACCTAAATAATTATATGAAGGGAATGAGGGAGACTTTTTTAAAAATTGAAACTATACTTTTAATCTTATCTGTTTTGTAATTAGCTATTGGACAACTACAAGAGAGGGTATGTATATATGCATACTAATGTTGTATTACAATAACTTGGCTTGTATCGCTAATACTGAAAATGGGCCTGCCTAATCAAGCGTAGTTTTCTCATGCCCGCTTCAATATTCGTTCATTTTAGACATGCTTGATTCAAAACTTGAATTATTACTGAATTTTATTTTTCATTTAAGGCTATTCTCAAATTCAAAAGGGCAATTTTGTGACATAAGTTTTAATTTATTTTTATTCGGAAATGCTTGAAATTGGCAGGTGTTGTTGTTCAGAAACTATGTAATCGAACTATTTTTTCCGTTATTTTTTTTTGCAAACGCAATAGATCTTTCAGAAAATAGTGTAAAAGTGGCCGTTTTGAACCGAAAAAGCACGAAAGTAGAATAACCGGTCAAGAATGGGTGAAAAACATGTTTGTCACGTGATCAAAATAGCTTATAACTCACTAGGTAATTTATTGATAAAAAAAATGGAAAACACAGTTCGATTCAAAATCGCTTCCATGGTCAGGCTTTCCACTTTTATATCTTCCCGTTAAAAAATGAATTTGTAAATGTGTCAAAAACGTTTTGCGCTTGTTGAGCAGAGCAGTTAAGTACAGCCTTAAAGAAGGAGAGAAAATATATTTTCAGTTAGAGATTTTGTATTAAGCAGAAGAACATTTTTTACGGCTTCCGCAGCAATGAGTGGTTATTTTGTTTACTTCAGCAACCAAAACTCCGGCAACACATTATTTATTGAAACAATCTAAAGAATTACTCACAGAATAGCAGGATCCCACACCCCTCCCTCTTATCGGTGACGCTGATAAAATATCTTCAACAAGAAAGGATTTTCATAAAAAATAAATACTTAAAATAAAGGTACATTTTCTGAAAAATAGCCACTTAAATTTGGTACACTGTAAAAAAAAATCTGTAAAGTTACTAAAGTTTTCCAAGGAAACTGGGATTCCTAAAACTTTTTATGTAACGACAACAACAAAAATTCCTGTAACAGACGCACTTTTGCGTCGAAAATCAAAAAATCTGTAAGGTTACTAGAAATTTTTTAGGAAACTGGGATGCCTAGAACTTTTCATGTAACTGCAACCCAGGTTACAGATAAAATTTTAGTAAGATTACTGTAATTTTGGCAGATTCATTTGTACAGTTACAGATTTCTGTAGCTTTACAAAAACTAGTTTTGTAGATTTGCAGATTTTTTTGTACAGTTACAGATGAAAGTTTAGTAAGCATGTAACTTTACATCTGTAGTACTACAGATTTTTTTTTACAGTGTATATGACATTCCCACTATTCATTTATATCACACATCAATTTAAGATGTACACTTTTTATTTCATTCTTATAAATAAGATTCCACAACAGTAGAATTAAATTATGTTCTTCGCGATTTTCTTGTTTTGGGCTTTTTCTTCCCCCAGTGTGTATGTGTGTAGATGTAGAGATAGTGAGAGGGGGGGGGGGGGTGAGCGAATGACTAAATATGATAATTCGAAATTAAATTATGTTTTTTCTAAGCAAATTTTTTTATTATTATAATTTAATTATAATTTTATAAATAATTTAATTAAATTATATTCTTATAAATTCTCCCTTGTAAATACATTAATATTTATTTTAAATAACATTGGAATTGCTAACTATTGAAAGTGCAAAAAACTAAATGTCGAGAAAAGCATACATTTTAGTCAATTAAGTGCTTTATGAATTCAAGACGTCAAAACAGATGGCGAAATAGGCAGGAAATTTGTTTTTGTGAGAAATTTATCTATATTTCCGTTGAAGGGGTTTTCAGTGCTCCTGTAAGTCTGATTCTTGTCCTTACTATTTTTCAAAAAAAAAAAAAAAAAAAAAAAATTATTTTCAGAACGTCAATAAAACCAAATTTCATTTCAGCGATTAAATAAACAAAAAAAAGAATTAATAATTAAATCAATTGAAATTGGGTGGTCGGAAAGATCAAATTATTGGGTAGGTTCGCGCCCCATGGGCTCATATAAGTTGGCTCCACTGATCGCATGCTGTATGAGATAAGAAGTCTGTAGCGAAAAGAGTTTCTTGTTTGAAAGATTTCATTTTGTCATGCAGTGAGAAAAGTATAACGGGGCGGTAAAAACTATTATTTTACTTCATTTCATTCAGACTATACTGTAAAAAAAAAAATCTGTGAAGTTACTAAAATTTTTCTTGGAAACTGGAATTCCTAGAACTCTTTATGTAACGGCAACAACAAAAATTCATGTAACAGATACACTTTTGCACCGTAAATAAAAAAATCTGTAAAATTACTAAGAATTTTTTTGGAAACTGGGATGCCTAGAACTTTTTATGTAACTACAACCCGGGTTGCAGATAAAATTTTAGTAAGATTACTGTAATATAAGTAGATTCTTTTGTAAATCTTTTTTTGTACAGTATGTACACTACAATTTTAGTAAGCATACAAATTTTTGTAGCTTTAAAACTGTAGAATTACAGATTTTATTTTACAGTGTAGTACCACAGTATCAGGAGGTTCGTCGCCCAGTGGCGTGGTCAGTAAGCGGAGGCTGCTGTCACCCCGAGGGCCCGGGTTCGAGTCCCTGGATAAGACATGGATATAATTGTGAATGTCCCATTGTAGTTATAATATATGTAATGGAAAAAAATTGTTGTGACTTGTTGTTGTTTCTATGTATAATAAGGATCATTCGAGGCGACAGCCATTGTAGCTATAGGCCCCAAAGCATTCTCCACTTCGGTGGACTTCAAATCAGGAGGTTCGCGTGCCAGAACTGGTATGCGTACCATAGTTTAAGCAACCCTGCACTAGATGGGGATATATTTGCTTCAGGCTGTGGACAATTATTTCAATATTATTTTACATAGCTTCTTCAAATGATAATTTTACCAAGAATAATTAATTTAATCAATTAAAAGATGAAAATAGGAAATAAATAATTTCTGTAAGTTTATATAAGAAATTTTGTATTTCTGTAAACAGAGGTCGCCATCTTATAATCAGATTATTCCAGTGACCCTCGGGGGTCATTACAATTAGCAAGAGCCATGTTGATTTGCTTGTTAGATATGTAAACAATGGAAGTTTATCTATCATAAAAAAAGAAAGAGATTGAAGTGCCACAACAAATGAACTATTAAGATGAGCAAATGAATAATTACAGATATTAAAATGTGGGACTTTTTCTCTGGTTTTCGTCCCATGCATGACAATAGGGAGTAACAATGTTTTCCGAGAGAAATTATTCGTGAAACAATAACATCATTCACACCGAGACATTAATTACACTGTCTAATTTGAAAGGCCAAGGCCAACCACTTTTGTAATGGAAAAGTCATCAGATTTGTTGATGCCATCGTCTCTACGGGTGTCCACCCCGTAAAATTCACCCTTTGTTATTGAAAGTGAAGTTTGTGAGCAAATTTTGATACTTGGGACACGTATAATTAGACACACCCGCTACTCATACAAATGAATGTGCCTAATAAAGACGAAAGTTAATTAAAGTTTTAAAGATTTGGAAAAAGAAACTTATACGACTACATGAAGCTAATTTTTCAGCAAGTGTATATCGAAATGGAAATTAAAGTAATCTTTTACATAATTCATAGCATTTGTCCAGCGAACAAGTATATCAGCTTTTTCAGATTTTTGTGTTATCATATCAATCCATAATTTACTTACGGTTACCATATGGGTCGCCCAAATGAAAGTGGCATTGTTGTAATAACTCCGCCATTTGAAGAGAAAGATGACTGCGCATGCTTCTATAGAGGACGCAGAGTGCTGGGAATGCATGTGATATCGTCAGATCCCGCCATATGCGTATGTGATAGCGTGATAGCACGTTAAAAGGCATCGTTCGCATCATGGATGCCTCCAAACGGTGTCAACGCGCAGTCGTGCAATTTTTAACAACGGAAAATGTGAATGCTAGTGCAATCTATCTTTGAATGCAAAATCTGTATCTATATGGCACGGAGTGTATGTCACGCAGATCGGTATTCCGATGGTGTAGTGATTTTCGTAGTAGAAGAAGCAGTACTGACGACAGGTCACGACCTGCTCAAGCACATGTGGTCTTCTTCCACTACGAAAATTCATACATCATCGGAATACCGATCTGCGTGACATACACTTCGTACCATACACATTTTGTATTCGACGATAGATTTCACTAGCACTCACATTTTCCACTGTTAAAAATTGCACGACAGCGCGTTGACACTGCTTGGAGGCATAGGCATCCATGATGCCAACGATACCTTTTAACGTGCTCCCACACTATCACACGCGCCTCTGGCGGGATCTGACGATATCGCAAGCATTCCCAGCACTCTGCGCCCCCTATAGAAGCATGCGCAGTCATCTTTCTCTTCAAATGGCGGAGTTATTACAGCAATGCCACTTTCATTTGGGCGACCCTTATAGCTACATTATTAATGATTTCTTCAGATTTCTTTTCGGGTTATAGTTACGGTTACATTTTAAACTGATAATTTTGTTTCGAGGCCGACCATCAGAGAGAAGCGGCGGTTAAAATGCATAAGGGACCCTTGCTTATAAACTCGCAACGAAATGGCCAACCATGAAGTGAAGCAGCATTAGAGCGCGGATAGTATTTTAGTTCTAAGAGATAGGAGTGGGACTCCAGAGGGGAGGGGTGCGAAAATATTTTGGTCGCAAAAGTGACCTATTTATTCAACCAATAATAGTTCATAAAGGGGGGGGGGGATTTGTAATTTTTATGTTTGAAAGGGGTTTAACAAGACCAAATAATTTAAGAAACATTTGTAGCTCAAGAACGTATAGGAATGCTGCGTACTGTTGGCTTAGGTGTGTATACCGTATATCCTTCCGCATCATTGAAGATAAATGGTTGCCAATGGTAAATCGAGTTTAAGTGTGGGTTTTAGTTTCACTTTCTGATTCAAAATAACTTTAACATTGCTTGAGAATTATTAATTAAGAATGTTAAAAGGTGTAACTAAATTTCTATGAAAGATTATTGCATTACATAAATCTCAACAAAAATAAACAAGCATCGTTGAGCATAATGTTTTTTTGTGTAAAATTTTAGTCTATATTAATAAAAGAAAGATGTTTGTGAATCTCTCTCTCTGTGTGTGTGTGTGTGCGCGCGCGTGGCTAAGGAAATTTAACGCACATAGAGGTCTGAAAATTTGAATAGAAATGGACGAAGACAGGTCCGATCCGAATGCACCTGATGCTCAGATTTTCCTTTTCTGTTAATTAGCCGAGATATTAATTGAAAACCATAATGAACATCGCGAAATGATGCACCATGCCGCCACCGATATCTGCGCCTTCATGGTCTTTCTGTAGAACTTCAAGCAAAATAAAGCGAATCGTTCGATTTTCCAACATTTTAAAATTGTGGTCGACCCCACCCCGTCCTCTCCGCTGTGTTAAAAAAAACATCGAAACATTTTGATTTTTTCCCCGGTTCCAACGGTGTCTTTTGTTAAAAAATATTAATATTTATTGTTTCAAAAACCACTTTTACTGGGTGTCGGTTTTGAAGTTTTCCGTTTTTCTGCGATTTAAAACTGTCGCATCCGCTTCCAAAACAACAACAACAAAAGAAATACTTATTTGGGGTACTTCTCCCTTTCTAACGATGCTTTAAAAAATATTTAGTTCAAAATATATACACTATATCTATAATTTTCTTTTCTGAAGTTCGTTTTTGTGTTTTTCGATTGCTTTTCAAGTTTTCTGTTTTTTCTACATTTTAAAACTGCCGCATCCGCTTCCGTGACGGACACTTATTCAGCGTACATTTCCAGTTCTGACAATATCTTTCGTTTTAAAAAATATTAATATTTACAAGTATAAATATTAATATTTACTATTACTAGAAAAAAAAAAAAAACATTCTCGGATGTCGATTCGCATTTGAATTGGACTTTTCCGTTTTTTGTCCTGTTTTAAAAGAAGTGGTAGACGGTTGGTCTCGGTGCTACGTATTTTAAATTTTCAGATTGGGAAAAGTTTTAAATTTTGCTTTATTAGTACCTTTGTTTTATTTTTCTTCAAATCTCACATAATAATAGCTAGTAAATAATAATTTATACAAGAAAATGCGCAACAGACTTCAAGGTGTATTAGACCGCAGAATTGTAACTCGAAATACTCCAGTTTGTCATTATGATTTATCAGCAGTTAAGCTATATTACTGAAATGAATTAGGATTTCAAATAACCTATGCAATTTTTAAGATGGAGTATAAATAATAAATTGAAAAATAATACTGGCATTGGACAAAGTTATTCGAACATTTAAAGAATTGAAATAGCAGCCCTTCAAAGAACATAAAGATAATGGTAATTCTTCGCGAACTATTTTCACTAAGACTAATTTCAATTAATTATTCATAATAATGCAACAATAAGTTGCTTATTGTTTTCAATCACAGGAAAACAAACTAGTCGTAGAGCTAGCTTTATTGTAGCAATTGTTACGCTGAAGATTAGAATTATGGAAGACTCATCATTAGTCACTATTACCTTGCTTTTCTGAAAAAAAGATTTGTTATACATATTGAATATAATTATTAATCATTAAGGTGCTACTTGGCTCAGAATAATTTAAATTTAAAAATAACATTAAAAACGTCAGAATATGCAAACTTCGAGCAGACTAGTTTCAGTAGCCTTTAGCGTACCGTCCTCAGCGCACTGAGGACGGTACGCTAAAGGCTACCGAAACTAGTCTTCTCAAAGTTTGCATATTCTGGCGTTTTTAACGTTGTTTTTAAATATAAATATTTTATATATTGAACACAAATTGTCGAAAATGAACAAAACCTTTACTGGACGCTTTTCATAAATATCTGTAACAATGTTAGATAAATAATTTTATGATGAATCGACGTCTTTATTTAGCACTTGGCTATGGAGTTATAGCTCTATTTGAGAGGCAAATCATAAAAAACCATATATGTGATACAGCAACAATTTGAAATCAACAAACACATTAACACTCAGCCTTAACTAATGGTTTTACTAAAGATGGAATTTATATGAATATGCACATACGGTATATATTTCTAAAGTATATATGCACACAAAAGAAAGATTTTGTTGAACTTTTAAAATAAAAATAATTTGGAAATTAAAATGTTTTTATGTTCTGTTAGAGAAAAAAAGTTTCATTTTGAAAATTTCAGAGCAGCCAGATACAAAATATAACAAATACGGAATGTCCGATATTACCAATTTGCACAATACTATCGATGTATATTTTTAATGTGTTCAATAGAAATGCGTTACAGACGTTACAATCAGTTTAAAGCATTTTTCTTTAAATTAGTTTTACTTTCTTGTTTAACACGACTCAGCTGAATTGTGTAGCATCAAGTATTGTAAACTTCATACGAAAATCGTAAATCTTCGTAGATGCTTAGGCAGTATAAAATGAGCCATGAATTTAAATGCATGGCGAATTTGATTAGTCTTTCTCATGAATTAGATCTTAAATATACAAATTTAACATTAAAAAAATGCTTCGTTTAAAATTCGTCGTCGTTATCAAGTCGTTTCTCAAATTTACGACTATGTTTCAAATATCATTCTTCAACCGCTTTACAGATTTTTGCTGGATTATTATTTTTTTCTTTATAACTCTGACTGACACGCATGATTGTCAAATAGTTTTTAGTTGTGTTTTTCTTTCATTTCCTACTAATCAACAACTGTATCAGACTTCAGAAGGTTTTGCATTTAGTGTCTGTATTCATTTGCATGTGATCTTGTTTTCTACGCCATAAGTACTGAACTGAATAGAGAGAGAGATCTTTGTGAGAGACTATTAGATGAAGATTTAGCATGTCAACGAGGTGAAACTGGTTTATTTTTTAACAAACAATAGTGTGAACACCATTTATCATTTACTTTGAGTATCTGAATGTAAAGATTACATTTTCATACTGCAATTAATTTAAACGATAAACTTAATGTTTCTGTGAGACGGCGTTGATAAACTATACTTTCATTAATGTTAAAGTAAAAAGACAATCATGAAGCAGAAGATCTGTTATTAAATTAGTTGTTTGAAGAAACAGAATCCACAATTTAAAGCAACATATGCATTCTTCAAAGCGTCGCACAGTGGGGCAAAATCCCGAAAAGCTGGCCAAAATATGAAAACTTTATTCAAATTGCACGAAACTTCATACACAGGTGTTTTTCAGGTTACTGATTACGATTCTAAAGTTAAAATTCCAAAAAACAAAATGGCGGATTAAAAATTAAAATGCTTTGAAAGTAATTCAATTTCTATGAAAATTCGTATACAGGTGCTTTTGAGTATGCTAAGTACGATTCAAAAGTTAAATTTAAAAAAAATGGCGAATTAAAAATAAAAACAATTAGGTTTAAATAAATTATGAAGTAGTGAGGTTAAACGTTACAAGGAATTTTCAAGGAACTAAGATATTTTTAATCGAAATTTGACGATGAATCTTTATTTATGAAACACAATTAAGTACATTAGTGAAAAGTAAAATATAACAAGGTTTAATTTTTATATTATCAAAATAAAACGAAAGGATATTCTAAAATGCATCTTCCGAGTCATCTGTAGTTAAATAAGTAGAGTCTTCAGAAGGGGAGGTGTCAAAATATTTTGCAGAAGTTGCTGTGCCTCTAGGTTCAAGGATCTTAATTTCTTCTACGGTAATATACGTAAGCTTGAAATGAAGGGATCTGATGACATTAAAATCCGTAAAAATATATTCCATTGTTTTCGTCCTACTGCATTTTAGCGAGAAATCTTTCCGATGCTGTTTGATCATTTCGTTGCACGATTCTTGAACTGAGCGTCTTCCGACATTTGTCCTATTGGCAATAATGAGGAAGCTATTATTCCTTTGCCATGAATAAGTAGTTTGTGCACTGAAGTTGGCATATAGAACCAGGGATACAGTTTAACGAATTTACAAGCTGTATGTAAGCAATAACCCTTGAAATTCAGCAAATGAATCTCAAGAAATTACTTGTAATATGACGTGGAATCGTTTCGTCTACGCTCGTTATCCCATTAAGGGGCCGCTGCACTGAAACTCCCCGATCACGAAACCCCATGTTAGCCTATGGGAAAACTTTGAAGCGCGACTACTCATTATCTAATATAATTATTAAAATACCATTTTCATCATCAGAAAGTAGACGTCAGATGCCGATGATGTGCGTTTTTAAAAATTGTCTATTTAAATTTTAAGCATTTTTAAGGAGATGATGAAATTTAATCAAATGGAAATTTCAAAGTAGGGATTTTTTATGTACTTAGAATTTACGGAAGATATTTTTTAAAAACGCACATCATCGGCATCTGACGTCTACTTTCTGATGGTGAAAACGGTATTTTAATAACTATATTAGGTAATGAGTAATCGCGCTTCAAAGTTTTAACATAGGCTAACATGGGATTACGCGATCGGGGAGTTTCAGTGCGGCGGAGCTTAAGACCCGATGAGATGTATCCCTTGTACTTGTAAACAAAGCTAGTCATGCCGACTGAAAGTAAAACATGTATTACAACCACTATCTCTTGTTAAAAAGAATATACTTTACTCTTACTGCAAACCAGAACGATCATTCGATTCGAGTTTTTATTACATACGACTGTTACATATGACTCAGAAGCAAAAATTTAAATGAATATCTAACCCTCATGATCTTGCGGACTGGTTGTTAAGGGGTTATGGAAACAAAAATAGTTGTGTTTTCACAGAATCGACGAGTTGTATTGCCATCATCTGTGCTTCCAAATCCGGGCTTTGGTTTATCGACGAGAAGTCTTAATTCTAACCGAAATCCTTTTTGTATATTTTGTTTTGCAATTTCAGTTTTCTTCTTCTCGTCAGGAGTGCGCGCTTGCCAATTCTTTATATTCAATTTCTATGCAAATGCCGGCAACACTCAAAACATCTTATATAGGCATGTAACACGGACATCCCGAATTGCAAATGATCTTCATTCTCTTTTAATTTGAAAATGTCATCAAGGCTATTAAACTGTTTTGAAGTTGCCTGATATAGGTACCAACGTTGAGTTGACAAATTAATAGTAATGGCATTAAAATTTTAACCATCAATCATCGTTAACGCTAGTTTGTAATTAACTCCTACTTATTTTATATCAATTATTGTTTTAAAAGAAATAAGTTTACTCTTCTGATCTGTAATATAATCAGTTTCAATGACAGTAGCTCCCTTATTATCGTGAAAAAAAGGAATTCTGGTGGGCCTAAAAAATAGAGGAGATGAAGGTCTCGGATTTTTACAGATAACTATTTTTTAATTATTCGAAACACTTACGAGTTCCAGTGGCACGAGAGAAGTGAAAAAGATATTTGAAGTTGATTTGCTACCATCATCATCGCTATATTTTTGTTTAAAAGAACTTTGACCAGATGTGCCATCACGTCCCCACTTCCAAATCAAATTCAGATTGCTAATGTTCTCGGAAGTCAGATTCTTAATAATTTCCATTTGCATTAATAAAATACGCTCAGCAGTATCATCTAACAAAGATTGTAATTGACAAGATAATTCTTCTAATTACAATGGAATAAACGAAATTATTACCTATAAAGATAAGAAAATGTATTCCTATCGGATCGACGATAGAGAATTATTTTAAATTTTTTGTTACTACTTTTACTAATCAAATTCCTTTATGCTTATGATTATAATACTTATTTGTAATATAATACATAATAATCTATCACAAAACTGAATAATCTAAAAATTTCAAAAATGTTTACTTGCTAAATTACTGTGAAAAGTAATAAATTTCAGAGTTTTTAAAGCGACTAAAAAGATGACATTTTTACTTGTGGTTGCAAAAACCTGCACGAAATGTAGAATGGCAGTTATAAACCTTTTGATGCCCGAAAGCAAAAAAATTAAATATATATGTTTTTAATTTTTATCAAAAATAATCGTGAAATTTTTTAATTTTATGTGCTTAATATAATTTTTGTAACACGTGCAAATAATTTACAGACTATCATCGTGTGAATCCATTTTAAAGCATTAAAATTGGACAATATGGGAAAATGTAGCACGTGTATAGAGGAACCATTGTTTTGCTCTTTTTGTTCGCCTCAGATGATAATCCTCCAAGCGTCACTTTTGAAATGATACAGATTGTCAAGGCAAAACGAAAACCTTTTTATAAATATAGATTCTGACCCCCGCCCCCAAACATTGTTCTAGCCATCTGTATTGTCAAAATTCCCTAAATAGTAACTTTGTTTTTCGACTTTTGGCCAGCTTTTCGGGATTTTGTTCCACTGTGCGTCGCCAGCGTGAAAATCTTGATGAATGCCTGTATGTCTGTTCACTCTCACTGTAAATAGTTAAATAAGGTACTTTAATGTTTATCTTATAATCATCTAACGAATCACGTGGAAAATAAAATTAATAACTTTCAAAATAAAATATTTGTAAAGCTTACTAAAAGAATTAAATTTATTTAACTTACAAGGGAACTACTTTTGGTGTTGCTCGCACCTAGCATCAAGACCTGGTGCGTTTTATAGCCCTATACATAAAAGTTAGAGAGCCGAAAAAATTTCTCTGTTAAAATAATATTTTATATACTTTTTTATACTTTTGATTTTTTATTATTACATATTTATTTGTTTATTTCACGCCAAAAGTGAGTTAAGTCGCCAAATAGGGCGCTACAATTTTTCAGCCCGCTTTATCCAAAGAGAAAATGTACAGAACATATTACTAGAATTATATCAGGTTGCGATTTTTTTTTATAATTGATAGCATAAGAAACAAATATTAAGTTTTTTTTTTCTATGCAGACGATAAATATATAAATAATAAATATAATTCTATAAAAGCTTCGAAGATCATTGAAAACTATTTTTTAGTGAAATACAAAATAAGCAGTATATTTTCTTTTGAAATCGAATGAAATAAAGTTTCGAATGTTTAAAATGAAATGTTGCTATATTAAATGGTCCTTCGGTAAAAGTAATCATAAAGTAAATTAATATTTTTACACAATTTAGAAAAATTACTGTGGGGAAATAGGGCGGACATTGCAATATCTAGCTATTACAAATTCAGCTACGACATTTGGCTAGGGTTGCCGGAAAGCTCTACTTTTGAAAAGAAACGCCAACTGTTTCTCCGCCAAAAATATGAATATAAAATTGCAATTTTTCAAAATCAAATTCGTGGGTTTTTGAAGGAATTTTCAAACATTTTATCAATATTTTATACTTATTATTAACTAATTTTTATTTTTAAATGCTTTTCTTAAAAAAAAAAAAAAAATCAATGTTAATAGTCCGATAAGTGGTCTCGAAAATTGCATTTTCAGAAAGTTATGTTGCTGTAAAATCAAGAAATATTATTTTAACAGAAAAATTTTATCGATTCTCAAACTTCATAATATAGGGCTTTAAAATGCAATAGGTCTCAATGCTAGCTGCGAGCAACACCAAAAGTGGTTCCCTTGTTAGTTTTAATGCATTTTTTATTTTTGACAAATGCAATTGTGATTTATAGCTATGAATCTTTTATTTCTAATAATCTAGAATTATTTTTATTATTAATAATCCAATTCTGTACACACAGTCCAGACAATTGACAAATCAATCCACGGGTCAAAGTACAATTTATTCTACATATATATCTTCTGGAATCCATACATAAATTTACAATTCTTGTTACAGATAATCCAGACACATCACGAAGACGACGAAGAGCAGGAAAGATTACACCTGGGGAAGCTCCACAGTGGAGCCAGCAGCGACAGTTATACAACCTGCTACCATCACGAAGGCAGATGGCGAGTGCCTTATAAGATTTGGGAATAATAATTTGATGACATCAATATTTTGAGGAAATTTATGGAATATTTTTCGTTGTTTGTGACTTCTTTTAACTGCAAGTGAGCGAATATAAGTTTGTTAAAGTACGCAAAATATTAAAAATTAATTTTATGCTTAAGGTATATTTTATAAAACGCTGAAGTATTCGTATATTAGTCTTCTACTATCTAAGAATTCAGTAAATTATTTTTCAGGTTCATGATATGTTTTAAACAATTAAATAGAAACTAGATGTGAAATCCTAAAATGTTAAAAATCTAATATAATTTTATTTAGGAAAAAATCCTTAATTAATATCAGAATTTATCAAACGCTATTTTAATAATCTAATCAAAACCTATTAAACTTCCCATGCTTTTATAATTAAATTCTCTAATGTGACAGTGAGTATAAGCTTATTTTAAAAGTGGCTATAAGAGCATACTTGTCAACATTCAACTAAACTTCTGTAAAATCTGAGTTAAGTTGACCCAGGTTATACGCGTTACTAACCAGAAAATTTATTTGATGTATCATTATATATTTAAAATCATGCTTCTCTATGAAATCTATTTGAAGTAATTTGTTTAGTAAATTTCTGGTTCGAAACGTGTTTAACCTGGGTCAATTTAACTCATATTTTACGGAAGTTTAAGGGTGTATTCCGATCCAAACTGCTTATTTTCTGATTCATTTTAAAATTCATTTTTGCTCTCAAACGCATCAAACTGGGAAATTCTTTTATTTAGAAACTATATAATGTGCCGTGCTTCTTAATTTTTTTATAAATGCAGAAAATACTGTAAAAAACGCTGTCAAAGTTGACGTTTTGAACCGAATTCTCCGAAGCGGGCGATCTGGGAATGAAAAAAATGGTCATACTGAGAAAATAATTGTTTAAAAATCAAATTCTAATTAATTGAGCTGAAAATGAAATCACACGGCATGTTAAACATGTCTTCAGGAATCACCCCAGCAAGTTTCATGTTTTTACTTTTAAAAGTGAGTCCGAAAATGTCTCAGAAAATTTCGAGCTGTTGAGGGTGGAAAAATATTTTTTCGAATACACCCTTAAGGGAAAGTTGGCAAGATTATACGAAAAATTTTATAATCTCATTACAGAGTCAGAAGAATTATTTAACTTCCTTTTCTTTCAATCTAACAGTTGGAAACAATTGCTTTATTTTACATTTTTATGTATTATTTTTACAAATGAAAACTCAAATTACACTACGCATTTTCTTTAATCATTATTTTCAATGCGAAATATCTCTAGCACTAAATTAATTGCTGTAAAATAACATAATTGTTTTATTTGGCTTTGGTTTCTTTAAAAACTTGCTGCCAAGAAAATAATACTATCAAAAATTTATGTTTAAGTGGAGGTTTCTGGATATTTTATGTCTCTGAATAATGTCATTTATTGAGAATCTATTAATATGTCATATTTTGATTTGACATCGCAAATAGCTGAAATCTACAATCATAAATACTTGAGGCATTGGCTTGCCTTATTTAGATCTTTCATAGTACTTATCAAACCATCACATTAATAGTAAAAAAATGTTTTTTAATCTAGGAAAATATAACCACGAACGAAAATATACAATAACCTCTTCCGAGTTACCTACGATTCCGAAAAGCATTCCTTATCTTTAGAAACCTCAGAAACTAATATATATATCCAAGATTTAACCCTTTAGTGCGCAGCTTTGCATATATGCAAACAACAGCGTTTTGAATTTAATAGATTTTTTTTTATTCGTATATACCTAATTCACAGCGGAAAAATAAATACCAATATTTGCTATAATTAATAACAGACATTCCGTATTTAAATAAAGCGAAATTAACCATTGAAACTTTCTGGTGTAAAGTCATATTCTTTGAGCTACGTAATTTCTAGAACGTATTCTATCACGGAAATTAAAGGGTTAAAGGTTAAGTTTTATAAAATAAATAATTATATAAATAAGGTATTTGGAGGTATACTTATTAAAATATTTACTAATTTGCAATATTTTAGCGTAAAACAGCCACACGACAGTAGTTTTTACTTATATTACAGATGTGCAACAGAAGAAAAGATTGACTTATTATATGAAAAATGTATCTCTGATTTTTTTCATTATCTTTCCTGTGTAATAAATCTTTCAGAAAATCATGTATAATTTTTTCGAAACAAAATAAAAAATCGCGCATTCAGGGTTCGTACGGGTACCGTTATTTTCAAGGCAAGATATCAGTATTTTCGTATGAAAAAATAAATAAAGTTCAAATGCCCGAAATTTCGCCTTATTTCAGGAGAGATTATCTATAACAAAATGCTGGTATCGAAGAATTTTTTGGTTTGGAAATTCCAGAACACGTACGAACCTTGGCATTTAAGGGTTAAAGGAGCATTTACACACACACACACACACACACACACACACACACACACACGCACACACACAAAAAAAAGTTTCGCTTATTGCCACTGTTTTTCAGAAACGTTTTCGAGTATTTTATATAGTGCATTCGTCAGTGAACCAAGAATATAGGTTTTTAGGGATGCTATCAATTTCAAGTAAATATTTTCATGTTCAACAAACATGCTTTACAAACATGATGAATTAACAGCATTAATATTGACATTAACATTAATATTATTTGTTACTCATCTATAAATTTAATTGCCTAACTGACAATTTTAATTCAGAATTGATACCATCCCAAATATCGATATTCAGATTTGAGAAAATTGATTAATACACTCTAAAAACTACTCGGAAACGCTTCTGAAAATCAGTCGTACCGAAAGAAACTTTATCTTTATAAATACTACTTTAAATATTGAAAATATATTTGTTTCTAAGATATGTAAAGATAAATAGTTTTCGGAATAAAGGTAACTCGGAAGAGATTATTGTGTATTTTCGTTTGTGGTTATATCATATTTTCGAAGATCAACCCTTTGACTGTAGGTTGGGGCATATACATCTCAGTGGGATTTTTCCCGCAAGGAAAGATTTTTGTCGATTGTGGTACGATTGAATGTAAAAATAGTCGCCAGAAACATTGGTCTTTTTATACAGAGCAAACAAGTATACGTACAATTGCAAACTAGTATGTTGTGGCCATCACAAAACTTTCTTCTATATAAATCACGTCAATTAAATCATTTAAATAACACAAGAAATTACATCAATTTAGCACCAATTCATATCAAAATATATCTGAATTTGAAGTTGAATGAAAATTCGTGCATTAGTTCTTGAGATAGAGGCTATAGCGGAAATTCTGAAAAATGTAGCATAGCAGCGCCCACTGTTGAGCGATTTACAACAAAAGTAAACAGCACTAAACGATTACAAGGTACACCTGAATCTGAAGTTTGTTGAAAATCCAAGCATTAGTTCTTGAGATAAAGCTATTGCGAAAATCGCAAAAATGCAGCATAGCAGCGCCACCTGTTGAGTGATTTACACCAAAAATTAAACAGCACTAATTTATACGTCAATTCATGTCAAGAACTAACCAAATCTGAAGTTTGATGAAAATCCGTGCAATAGTTCTTGAGATTCAGCTCTTGTGGAAATCGTGAAAATGCAGCACAGAAGCGCCACCTGTTGGGCAATTTACACCAAAAATTAAACAGCACTAATTTATATCAGGGACTAACTGAATCTGAAGTTTGATGAAAATTCGTGCATTTTTTCTTGAGTTAGCGCTATTGCGATAATCATGAACAATGCAGCATACCAGCACCACCTGTTGGGCGATTTTCACAAAAAGTACTCAGCACCAAACTATATCTTGGACTAACTCAATCTGAAGTTTTATGAAAATCCGTGCAGTAGTTCTTGAGATATAGCTATTGCAGAAATCGTGAAAAATGCCGCATAGTAGCGTCACCTGTTGGGCGATTTTCAACAAAAACTAATCAAGTCCAGTTTATATCAAGGTCTAACTAAATATGAAGTTTTGTGAAATTCCGCGCATTAGTTCTTGAGATAGAGCGCCCACAAAATTTTTGTCACATACAGACTCACAAAGAGACAGAGTGACAGAGTGACAGATAGACTCACAGACAGACATTTTCTAAAAACCATCAAATCGTGTTCTGGGCATTCTAAAACGTATAAATCCGTCGAAAACCGGAAGTCGAAAATTTTCACGAATCCAATACTTTCTTCTTGTAAAGATAGAAGAAAGTAAAAATAGAGAAGTAACAAGCAAAAAAAATAACAAAAGTCCTGGTTTGCATATTGATCCCATTAAGGCAAGCCGTAATATTTTGCATTGCAATTCAGTTATTCATTTCAAAGACTGTGGAAAGCATACTTTCCACTAAATTTTAATTTCTAATTGCTGAAATTGTACCAGAATAAAAAAAAAAAAAAAAAAAAAATAAAAAATACTCTTATGACACATGTAAAGAAAGGCATTTATTCATTTTCAAATCTATTTGTTCGTAAATTCTTGTGACAGTCAGTCATGTCTAATCCATTAGTAACAGAAATATTTTGCCCGTGAAAGGGTTAAAATAAAATATTCCATTTCGGTTCTGGTTTTCTTTCATTTAAAAACAAATGTTTTCGGTTTTATTTTAGTCTTCAGTTTGGTTCTAAATGAATAAACTAATATATTTTTTCTTTTTTAAAAAACATCCAATTTTCCTGTTCTAAATGAATAAACTAATATATTTTTTAGGGTTTCGTTCATCTGACGAAACCCTATTCGTCTCGCTCCTCTGTCTGTCTGTCTGTCCGTCACAGAGCCCGTTCTCAGAAACTACAGATGTTGTAGATTTGAAATTTTGCATACTTATAGATGACCACCACACATCATACGACAAATCATAAAAATTTGAAAAAGTCGTACATTTAACCCTTTGGGCTCCCACATGTGTATTTTAAACAATTCTTTCTATGTGAACCTCTAATTACATTGGAGGCGTGAAATTTTGCATACTTATAGCTGAATACCTCACATCAAAGGACAAATCATAAAATTTTGAAAAAGTCGTACATTTAACCCTTTGGGCTCCCACATGTGTATATTAAACAATTCTTTCTAATTGAACCTCTAATTATATTGGAGGCGTGAAATTTTGCATACTTATAGCTGAATACCTCACATCAAAGGACAAATCATAAAATTTTGAAAAAGTCGTACATTTAACCCTTTGGGCTCCCCCATGTATATTTCAAACAATTCTTTCTATGTGAACCTCTAATTAGGTTGGAGGCGTAAAATTTTACAAACTTATAGTTAAACACCTCACATCAAACGACAAACTATAAAATTTTGAAAAAGTCGTACATTTAACCCTTTGGGCTCCCACATGTGTAATTTAAACAATTCTTTCTAAGTGACTCCCTAATTAGGTTGCAGGCATGAAATTCTGCGTACTTATAGATGGACACCTCAGATCAAACGACAAATCATAAAATTTTGAAAAAGTCATTCATTTAACCATTTGGGATCCCACATGTGTATTTTAAACAATTCTTTCAATTCTTTCTATGTGAACCTCTAATTATATTGGAGGCGTGAAATTTTGCATACTTATAGCTGAATACCTCACATCAAAGGACAAATTATAAAATTTTGAAAAAGTCGTACATTTAACCCTTTGGGCTCCCACATGTGTATATTAAACAATTCTTTCTAATTGAACCTCTAATTATATTGGAGGCGTGAAATTTTGCATACTTATAGCTGAATACCTCACATCAAAGGACAAATCATAAAATTTTGAAAAAGTCGTACATTTAACCCTTTGGGCTCCCCCATGTATATTTCAAACAATTCTTTCTATGTGAGCCTCTAATTAGGTTGGAGGCGTAAAATTTTACAAACTTATAGCTAAACACCTCACATCAAACGACAAACTATAAAATTTTGAAAAAGTCGCACATTTAACCCTTTGGGCTCCCACATGTGTATTTTAAACAATTCTTTCTAAGTGACTCCCTAATTAGGTTGCAGGCATGAAATTCTGCGTACCTATAGATGGATACCTCAGATCAAACGACAAATCATAAAATTTTGAAAAAGTCATTCATTTAATCCTTTGGGCTCCCACATGTGTATTTTAAACAATTCTTTCTATGTGAACCTCTAATTATATTGGAGGCGTGAAATTTTGCATACTTATAGCTGAATACCTCACATCAAAGGACAAATCATAAAATTTTGAAAAAGTCGTACATTTAACCCTTTGGGCTCCCACATGTGTATGTTAAACAATTCTTTCTATGTGAACCTCTAATTAGATTGGGGGCGTGAAATTTTGCATACTTATAGCTGAATACCTCACATCAAAGGACAAATCATAAAATTTTGAAAAAGTCGTACATTTAACCCTTTGGGATCCCCCATGTATATTTCAAACAATTCTTTCTATGTGAGCCTCTAATTAGGTTGGAGGCGTGAAATTTTACAAACTTATAGCTGAACACCTCACATCAAACGACAAACTATAAAATTTTGAAAAAGTCGCACATTTAACCCTTTGGGCTCCCACATGTGTATTTTAAACAATTCCTTCTAAGTGCGTCCCTAATTAGGTTGTAGGCGTGAAATTTTGCGTACTTATAAATGGACACCTGAGATCAAACAACAAATCATAAAATTTTGAAAAAGTCATACATTTAACCCTTTGGGCTCCCACATGTGTATTTTAAACAATTCTGTCTATGTGAACCTCTAATTAGATTGGAGGTGTGAAATTTTGCATACTTATAGCTGAATACCTTACATCAAACGACAAATCATAAAATTTTGAAAAAGTCGTACATTTAACCCTTTGGGATCCCCCATGTATATTTCAAACAATTCTTTCTATGTGAGCCTCTAATTAGGTTGGAGGCGTGAAATTTTACAAACTTATAGCTGAACACCTCACATCAAACGACAAACTATAAAATTTTGAAAAAGTCGCACATTTAACCCTTTGGGCTCCCACATGTGTATTTTAAACAATTCTTTCTAAGTGCGTCCCTAATTAGGTTGTAGGCGTGAAATTTTGCGTACTTATAAATGGACACCTGAGATCAAACAACAAATCATAAAATTTTGAAAAAGTCATACATTTAACCCTTTGGGCTCCCACATGTGTATTTTAAACAATTCTGTCTATGTGAACCTCTAATTAGATTGGAGGTGTGAAATTTTGCATACTTATAGCTGAATACCTTACATCAAACGACAAATCATAAAATTTTGAAAAAGTCGTACATTTAACCCTTTGGGCTCCCACATGTGTATTTTAAACAATTCTTTCTATGTGAACCTCTAATTAGGTTGGAGGCGTGAAATTTTGCATACTTATAGCTGAATACCTCGCATCAAAAGACAAATCATAAAATTTTGAAAAAGTCGTACATTTAACCCTTTGGGCTCCCCCATGTATATTTCAAACAAATCTTTCTATGTGATCCTCTAATTAGGTTGGAGGCGTGAAATTTCACAAACTTATAGCTGAACACCTCACATCAAACGACAAACTATAAAATTTTGAAAAAGTCGCACATTTAACCCTTTGGGCTCCCACATGTGTATTTTAAACAATTCTTTCTAAGTGCGTCCCTAATTAGGTTGTAGGCGTGAAATTTTGCGTACTTATAAATGGACACCTGAGATCAAACAACAAATCATAAAATTTTGAAAAAGTCATACATTTAACCCTTTGGGCTCCCACATGTGTATTTTAAACAATTCTGTCTATGTGAACCTCTAATTAGATTGGAGGTGTGAAATTTTGCATACTTATAGCTGAATACCTTACATCAAACGACAAATCATAAAATTTTGAAAAAGTCGTACATTTAACCCTTTGGGCTCCCACATGTGTATTTTAAACAATTCTTTCTATGTGAACCTCTAATTAGGTTGGAGGCGTGAAATTTTGCATACTTATAGCTGAATACCTCGCATCAAAAGACAAATCATAAAATTTTGAAAAAGTCGTACATTTAACCCTTTGGGCTCCCCCATGTATATTTCAAACAAATCTTTCTATGTGATCCTCTAATTAGGTTGGAGGCGTGAAATTTCACAAACTTATAGCTGAACACCTCACATCAAACGACAAACTATAAAATTTTGAAAAAGTCGCACATTTAACCCTTTGGGCTCCCACATGTTTATTTTAAACAATTCTTTCTAAGTGCGTCCCTAATTAGGTTGTAGGCGTGAAATTTTGCGTACTTATAAATGGACACCTGAGATCAAACAACAAATCATAAAATTTTGAAAAAGTCGTACATTTAACCCTTTGGGCTCGCACATGTGTATTTTAAACAATTCTTTCTAAGTGAACCCTAATTAGGTTGGAGGAGTGAAATATTGCATACTTATAGCAGAATACCTCACATCAAACGACAAATCATAAAATTTTCAAAAAGTTGTATATTTAACCCTTTGGGCTCCGACATGTGTATTCTAAACAATTCTTTTTAAGTGAGCCCCTAATTAGGTTGCAGGCATGAAATTTTGCGTACTTATAGATGGACACCTCAGATCAAACGACAAATCATAAAATTTTGAAAAAGTCATACATTTAACCCTTTGGGCTCCCACATGTGTATTTTAAACAATTCTTTCTATGTGAACCTCTAATTACATTGGAGGCGTGAAAATTTGCATACTTATAGCTGAATACCTCACATCAAAGGACAAATCATAAAATTTTGAAAAAGTCGTACATTTAACAATTTGGGCTCCCCCATGTGTATTTCAAACAATTCTTTCTATGTGAGCCTCTAATTAGGTTGGAGGCGTGAAATTTTACAAACTTATAGCTGAACACCTCACATCAAACGACAAACTATAAAATTTTGAAAAAGTCGTACATTTAATCCTTTGGGCTCCCACATGTGTATTTTAAACAATTCTTTCTAAGAGAACCCTAATTAGGTTGGAGGAGTGAAATATTCCATACTTTTAGCTGAATTTATCACATCAAACGACAAATCATAAAATTTTCAAAAAGTTGTATATTTAACCCTTTGGTCTCCCACATGTGTATTCTAAACAATTCTTTTTAAGTGAGCCCCTATTTAGGTTGGAGGTGTGAAATTTTGCATAATTATAGCTGAATACCCCCACATCAAACGACAAATCATAAAATTTTGAAAGAGGTCGTACATTTAACCCTTTGGGCTCCCACATGTGTATTTTAAACAATTCTTTCTAAGTGCGCTCTTAATTAGGTTGGAGGCGTGAAATTTTGCATACTTATAGCCGAGCACCTCGCATCAAACGACAAATCATAAAATTTTCAAAAAGTCGTACATTTAACCCTTTGATCTCCAACATGTGTATTTTAAACAATTCTTTCTAAGTGAGCCCCTAATTAGGTTGGAGGCGTGAAATTCTGCATACTTATAGCTGAGCATCACACATCAAACGGCAAATCATAAAATTTTGAAAAAGTCGTACATTTAAGCTTTTGGGTTCCTACATGTGTATTTTAAACAATTCTTTCTAAGTGACACTCTATTTAGGTTGGAGGCGTGAAATTTTGCATACTAGCTGAACACCATCATGCGACAAATCATAAAAATTTGAAAAAGTCGTACATTTAACCCGTTGGGCTCCCATATGCGTGTTTTAAGCAATTCTTCTTAACTGAGCCTCTTATTAAATTGGAGATTTGAAATTTTGCATGCTTATTATAGCAGAACACCTGAGGCCAGGCGACAAATTATAAAATCTTGAAAAAGTCTTACGTTTAACCCTTTGAGCTACCACATATGTATTTTAAGCAATTCTTTCTAAGAGAGCCCCTAATTAAGTTGGAGACATGAATTTTTGCATACGTATAGCTGAATACCTCAGACCACACGACAAATCATAAAATTTTCAAAAAGTCTTATATTATTTACTCCTTCGTGCTCTAACGTATATTTTAAGCAATTTTTCTAACCTCCGACCTTTCCACCCGGGGAGCACTTTTCCAACTTTTGCCGACACCCCTTTGACCATTCTTTCATATTATGCACCATAGCCTTACATATTTGAGTTCCACTTTTTACCGCCAGGGGCGCCTACTTATCTCGGGTGCTATGGGCCCAATCCCTACGACTAATACATATACGGATAGTATGTAAAACGGAGTTTCGTTCGGATAGAGATTTTTTTAGAATAGAGTGCGCCCCTGGTTGCGAAATGTGGAACTAACAGATTTTTCAAAAGGATAAAGTGTTTTGAAATGAATATTAAACGAAACCCTCTATGCGATCTGTGATCACACTTACCCGCTTGTTCTTTTTTAAAAAGCATCCAATTTTCCCTTTTTTTTTTTTTTTTTTTTTTTTCCGCCCAATGGCAAGGCCTAATAGCCATACTGTGAACAAAATAAATCGGCAAATAGAAACAGTATTTTATTATTATTATTATTATAATAATTTTAAATATTAAAGGTAATTAAATGCAAACACAATTTATAAATTTCGGGATTACATGGAAATTAATTAATTGTAAACGCAAGTAATAAATTCTGGAATAAGAAAAAATTAATGGAATATGTGGTGAAAAAATAATGAAATGTGTGAAAAGAAATTAATGTACATATCAATAGCTGGAGTACTTTTTGTTCTAATCTATATTTTTTAACAGAATTTCCTTTGAAATTTTGAAAATTAACTAAATTTTAATATGAGCCACTAAAAAATCGATATTTTTTTTTATTCAAAGCTACCCCATCCCTTAAATTCCAACATATTATAAAGAATTCATGGCAGAATTGAACAAAACGAATCCATTTCTATGCATATGGTTACTTAAAATGAAAAATAAAAAGGAATAAATAAAATGAAATCACAAAAAAGAAAAATCGAGCTTTAAGTATAAATTATGAAACTCTTTCCAGTTATTCTTAAGCAACTCACGCTCATACACAGTAAAAGTTACGATTTATTTTGTGTAGAACTGTATAAAATCTATAGAATTTATACACTTCATCCAATATGCAACAATTTAGATAAACATAAAAACGCATACCACATCTGAAAACGCTCCTCCAGCTTTTATCATTCATAGACAATACTGTAACCGAAATTTTTTGTGTGTCCCTGTAAATGAACGAAAACTGCTATGCGCGTCATTTTCTAATGTAGGCATCTTGTAGTGTACTTCTGTGATATATATAAATTTCATTATATTTCAAATAGTGTAACATTATTATAATATGCTGCGAACAATTTTTGCACGTAGACCATTATGCAACCGATTTTTTTTTTTTTTTTTTTTTTTTTTGTTCCGTAAACGAATTATAACTGCTTTGCATGCCATGTTCTACAGAAATTTTGTTTTATTGCACTTCATAAATGTATATAAATTTCATTATGTTTGAAATAGTGTAACATCGTTAAAATACACCGCACATAATATCTCCCGTTTGACCATAATGTAACGGATTTTTACTTTCTTCTATCTTTACAAGAAGAAAGTATTGGATTCATGAAAATTTTCGAATTCCGGTTTTCGACGGATTTACACGTTTTAGGGGTCAGAGATTCCAAAAAACATGTTTTTACAAAATGTCTGTCTGTGACTCTGTGAGTCTGTCTGTCTGTCTGTCTGTCTGTCTGTGACACAAATTTTGTGGGCGCTCTATCTCAAGAACTAATGCACGGAATTTAACAAAAATTCATATTCAGTTAGCCCCTGATACAAATTGATGCTGATTAGATTTTGGTGCAAATCGCTCAACAGGTGGCGCTGCTATGCTGCCTTTTTTACGATTTCCCCAATGGCTCTATCTCAAGAACTAATGCACGGATTTTCATGAAACTTCAGATTCAGTTAGTCCTTGACATGAATAGACAATTTAGAGATTTTGGTGCAAATCGCTCAACAGGTGGCGCTGTTATGCTGCCTTTTTTACGATTTCCGAAATGGCTCTATCTCAAGAACTAATGCACGGATTTTCATGAAACTTCAGAGTCAGTTAGTCCTTGATATGACTTGATGCTGATTACGTGTTGGTGTAAATCGCTCAACAGGTGGCGCTGCTATGCTGGATTTTTTACGATTTCCGCAATGGCTCTATCTCAAGAACTAATGCACGGATTTTCATGAAACTTCAGATTCAGTTAGTCCTTGACATGAATAGACATTTTATATATTTTGGTGTAAATCGCTCAACAGGGGGCGCTGCTATTGGGCATTTTTTGCAATTTCCGCAATATCTCTATCTCAAGAACTAATTCTTGGATTTTCAACAAACTTCAGATTCAGGTATACCATGATATGAATTAGTGCTGTTTATGTTTTGGTGCAAATCGCTGAACAGGTGGCGCTGCTATGCTGCATTTTTCAGAATTTCCGCCACAGCTGTAGCTCAATAACTAGTGCATGAATTTTCATCAAACTTCAGATTCAGGTATACCTTGATATCAATTAGTGCTGTTTATGTTTTGGTGTAAATCGCTCAACAGGTGGCGCTGCTATACTACATTTTTCAGAATTTCCGCTATAGCTCTATACAAGAACTAATGCACGAATTTTCACCAAACTTCAAATTCAGATATATTGTGATAAGAATTGGTACTATTTAAACGATTTAATTGACGTGATTTATATAGAAGAAAGTTTTGTGATGGCCACAACATACTAGTTTTGCGTGTTCTTGTAAGCGAACTTTAAAGGATTCACACTCCATTTTTAATAAAAAACATGCCACAGATTACTTCAATGATAAATATGAATTACTTCGCAATAAGAGCACATTTATGATAGCTAGAACACGAACAGTCGGGAAAAGAGATGCAGACGGTAGCCAGACAAACCGAAGACATAAACACTTTTCAACTATGCTGTAAAGGGTTAAAAAAGGAACTTTGAAATACTTATGTTAGATGGTTGAAAAAGAAAGTTTCTATCCCAACATGGAAAAACCTGGAAATTTTGTTTCCATAGTTCAGAAATGCGAGATAAGGAAATGTAAATGGAATGTAAGGAAATGTATTCAAAATATCTACCGCATTTGTTCTGACTAGTGATAGTTGCTTTATTTAATCACAGAATATCTGTAGTTAAGCAAAGCGAATTTGTTTACTCTGAAATAGTGGTCGATATTTTGACTTTAAAAAAATCATCTTGGCAACACTGTCACAATTTGAAAATGAATAATACGTTTCCTTGTTTTAATCCATTGAACTGTTTTATTTCGAATGAAATTTAAGGAAAAATAAATAAAAGGAGTTAAGGGAACGTCCATTTTTAAGTGCGTTCGTAATTATATAAATACGTACCACCTATAGTCGTCGTTCAGTCCGTCTGTCCGTCTGTCCGTCCGCATATAACAGAGCAAAAACTACCAAACCGAATGGTCTGAAATTTTAAATGTATGATTGTTGCAAAATTTGATCGAACCATTTCAAATTTTAGGAAAATCGGATGTATAGTTTAATGACAGGGACAGTCAAAAGTTTTTCTTTACATTACTGCCAATGGGAAAAATTATTGCAAGTGCATTTTAATGATGTTACAGCCTTCCGAATGGTCTGAAATTTTAAAGATATAATTGTTGCAAAATTTTGCCGAGCCATTTCAAATTTTAGGAAAATCGGATGTATAGTTTAATTACAGGGACAGTCAAAAGTGTTCCGTTACATTACGGGGAATGGGAAAAAAATTATTGAAGGTGCATTTTAATGATGTTACAGACTATGCACTTTATGAAGTGCAAAAAATTATACATTCAGTACAATATGGGGTGCAAAAAATAATTATAAAACTAGTTATAGTACGAACGCGCCTCATTTGCCACGTTTGACGAGCAATTTCCAACTTGTTACTCTTGTGACCATTAGAGTAAATTTTCACAAATACCTCCAATTATTTGATTACAAAACATAATTAAAACAAAAATTGATATAACCATTTAAATACAATTATGTTCCACTCGCATAAAATATATCTAATTTGTAACAAAAAGCATTTCCCTTGTCTATATAATCAATCAAAATTTTGTTACTCTTGTGACCAGAGTGTCACAAGAGTCATTTAATATATATATATAAGTAAAATGCTTTTTGTTACAAATTAGATATATGTTTGTGTGTGGAACACAGTGGTATTTAGCTGGTTATATCAATTTTTATCTTAATTATATTTCGTAATAAAATAATTGGAATTATATATGATAATTTACTCTAATTATCACAAGAGTAACGAATGGACGTTCCATTAACAAAAACCAACATCATCAAGCAACAACAAAATCGGTTATCCTCCACCCCCCACCCCACCCTTAATATTGAATTGTGTTTTTCAAAATTATTAACCAATTTTACTTCTTTAAAAAAAACTTCATGAATAAATTAAGATGAACTAAAGAAAAGCCAAATTATCTTCGATATCTATATTGATGAGTTAATGTTGCAAAATATAAGTGAATGAAGTGCAATAACTTCCTTTTCACGCGCGCTGATTAGCTTACCGCCTTCTTGATCCAGTTTAATTCTTTTGAACTGGGCGCCGTCTCCTTCCACGAGAGGATGTCGCATTGTTTAAAAGCCCGCTATCCGTATTTTGAAGAAATGATTACAGGAATAACTTTCTTTCTTTCTTTTTTTTTTCATAATAGTTATTAGAGAGCGGTCAACGCTCCGCATCAAAAGCTTCTTAAATTGTCGTTTGAATTCAAAAATCCAGTCGTGCGTTTAAGATCGACTATTGTTATTCAAAAGAGACGAGTGTCTGTTTTGTACTTGCGTGATACTTCACACAAAACTATTACAGACAGAAAAGTAAAAGGGTTCATTCTGATGCAAAGTGGACTTCAATTATTAAAGGTGTTAGTAATTTGTGATGCAGTTTTGCTGTTGCTTAATCATAACTTTTTTTCAGCAAATATAGTGCAACCCCGATATCTCTAATGTTAGGGGATAGGGAAAAAAATCGAGATAAAGAATTTTTGAGTCATCAAGGTTTTCAAAAATTGTAAAAAATCAATCTCACAAACGATGTTTTGGGTTGACATCGCATGCGCCATAAAAATGATTCAAAAGAAAAATACGCAACAATCAACAAATAATTAACAAATTACCTTTCACTGTGTTTTTATAAATTCAAAACTGTGTTAGAAATGCTAATCTTTGGACTTAATACCCTCCAATTCTCTGTAAAGATACACAGTTTAATAAAAAAAAATGTCCTTAATCGAAGTCTGCCGTCTCACGGAATGATTCTGGAACTGTGGGTTTTTTCCATAGGAGTAAATTTTCTGATGACTCAAGAAATCCCCGCAGCAGTTCCAGTGCTTTCTTGGCTTCTTTCGCGGTAACTTTTCGCTCTCTGTTTAACCCATTTCTTCATTTTCTGCATCAAAATTTTCTGAATTCATTCTCGCAACAATCTTTTCATCTGTTATACCGCCGCACGTTTGAAATCCATTATCTACATTCAAGAAATCATCAACTATTGCTAATAAATGCCATGAGAAAAACGCCAACTGAAATTTATTTCTGCAGGGAAGAAATTCCGCAAATAAGAGATTTTGGAAGCGCGGAAACAAAGTATTTTGATATATCTATGGAAAATACATAAGAATTTTGGTGAAAATGCAGAGAATAATTTATTTATGTTTCTCTTTTGAGATTTCAAGAGTATGATAAGGAGGTTCCAGATATGAAGTTTTGACTGTAATAAAAATCAAGGATCTATCTACGATTTTATCGCGCTTAGATCTCATTAAAATGTAGTGAAAGGTATAATTTTCACTGAAAATATAACAAATGTATGTTGTAAAGTAAAGAACAAAGAAACCAATGTTTTTATAAAATACAGCGAACACTTTTTAATTCGAATACCAAGGGGACGCGTGAAATGTTCGAATTACTCAAAATTCAAATTAATCAAAACTTGCATATATATATATATATATATATATATATATATATGAATTATACCTTTATGTCAAAGAAAACAATTTATTATGTGTTTCTAAAAGAAAGTAAAGAACCATTTAAAAGCTTTTATTAAAAAAGAAAGCCACATTCCGATTAGAGGTCTGCACGGGCCGGAATTTCCAGGCCCGGGCCCGGCCCGGCCCGGCCCGAAGGAAAGCTATTTTGGCCCGGCCCGGCCCGGTGTAAAAATTGAAAGTTCGGCCCGAGCCCGGCCCGGCCCGTTTACATTTTTACCGTTCTCGGCCCGGCCCGGCCCGACTAAATGTCTACAAAAAATTCCGTTTTTTCTCGACATACAATTAAGATTCTTTTAATGAATACTACATGCATATTTATGGGAACATTTTACAGTATATTTTAAATTACTATGTGTTCGAAAAATAGAAAACACACAATAGTAAACGTTAACGATTACTTACAGTGTTTTAGTCAACGTCTCTACAGACGTTTCAAAATTCAAATAAGGGTTCATTAAAAGATTATTGTAGTTTAGAATAAAGGGTTCATTTAAAAGATTATTGTAGTTTAGAATAAAGGGTTAAAAAACATGATAACTTTTGAAGCTTATAATAAAAGGTAGATTTGTGAAAATATTTCTGTCATTTTTAAGGCTTTTCTCAAATCCAAAGGAGTTACATTTTGATACATTTATGAATTCATTTCTTTTCGGAAACGCATGAGATTGGCAGGTATTCTTATTCAGAAACCATGTAAATGCCGTTTTTTTTTTTTTTAGATAAAAGTAATATATCTTTTAGAAAATACTGTCAAAGTTAGCGTTTTGAATCGAATTTCCGGAAGCGATAGCACAGGAAAGGAGAAAACGTACAGTCACGTGACAAGAGTCTCTGTTATCTCTGTACGTAATTTATGAAAAATGGAAACGCTATTTGATCCCAATTGCCTTCAATACTCAGCCTGTCAATTTTATGCCTTTATAGTTAAAAATGAGTCAGAAAATGTGTCTGAGAGTTTCGCATTGTTGAGCAGGAAATATGAGAACCACCTTAAGGTACATTTCCAAAGATACTGTTAACAGAAATTCATTATCGCTATTAATACTTTTACAAAACATAATGCCTGTCCTACACATCCTGAGAACGATTAAGACCAGTTCCGTCCCGGCACAAGTCTGCCGAAAAAAATTAAACCCGGGATCAGGCATCATGTAACTGTACGATGCCGATCTCTACGATGGACATGTTACATTTCTGTATTGATGTTGTTAAACTCGCATCGGCTCGTAACGCACATTTATATTTCTCGAAAAAGTCATATTCATTGGAAATGACCTCGTATTTTATCTGCTCCTCTCAAATTCTTATATCGGGCCGATAGGCCCGATTAATTTTTTTTATCGGCCGGGCCCGGCCCTTCAGGCCCGTTCAATTTTTTTGCCGGCCCGTCCCGGCCCGTTGAAAAAATTGTCCTAATTCTGCCGGCCCGTTTGAAAATTCTCCTCCATTCCGCCGGCCCGGCCCGCGGGCCGGGCCGGGTACGGGCCTCGGGCCAAGCCCGGGCCCGTGCAGACCTCTAATTCCGATACTATTCATGAACTGAAGTTTGCTTAGTTGCTACGTACTTGAGAAAATACTCAGTTCTTTCATTTATTCAGTAAATGATTGATTGAACTAAACAATAAATCAGTAATTGAATGAAACATGTCATTACTGTTATTGCCTTGTAACCATCAACCAAGTAACAACAACTAACAATAAATAAATTTATAGCTTAATTTAGTTGTGAACAATAAATAAATTTCTATTATAAGCATGATTTCCTCTGGGTAAACTAGTAACTTGAAATCAGAATTTTTTAAATTTTAAATCCAGAACATCCTTTACTGAACATATGTACTGAACATACCTTTAATATTTTAAGGCACTTGAATACTGGCTCAAAAAAAAAAAAAAAAAAAAAAAAAAAAAAAGTTTAATTCGATACTGGTTGAAAATAGTAATAAAATGTAAGCAAACAATGAATGGCTAAAATAAACGTGTGAAACATACGATATAATACAAAACATAAATGGATGTCCTGGCAAAACATGCTAAACATAAAAATCTTTAACACATATTTTTATGATTTTGAGATTTATAAACCTAAAAAAACATTAAATTAGTTAACTATTATGGCAACTACACAGAAAACATTGAAAGTATGGTAAAAATGGTCAGAATTTCTTTTGTATTTGTCTATGAGAGACTAAAGCACAAAACCTTTCGTATTTTCTGTAGCTAAAAAATCATTAAAACTAACTCATAAACTTTTACACATTTAATCGTATCCACAAAAATAAATAAATAAATAATAATGCCACTCTTTAAAGCTATTTAAATCGATTTGCGTTGAACAGAAAAACATATAAATCTGAATAAATAAACTTAGTTTAAGAGTTTCACTTATTATTATTTTTTTTTTAAGGATAAAGTACATTTATCATTGTCTTAGGGCAGCTTCATAGCTATAAAGCTATATCGTATTTTTAAAAGAGAAATACAAACGTATTTGTTTAAAACCTGTTGTTAACTAGATCAATTTAAAAAAACGAGTTCTATAAATCTCTTTAAATGGTTTTTGCATTAAAATAATGCCTAAGATAAAACATCTAGAACTTTGATTTCTTTTTATACCGACAGTTGTTTAAATATACGAAAGGAATGGGCAATTGAACCGAAACCGATATGCGCTAAAAAACATAAAACACAAGCAAGTATAAAACATTGATAAACAAAAACAAAGCATTATCTGTTAAACCATCGTTATACTTATAGTTAACAAGAAAGAGAAATCATGTTCAAGCATAGATTATGAAACGCTTTCCAACACTTCCAGAATACTGCAACGAACTTCGCCGTTTAAAAAGATAAAACCAGATTTCAGCAGTTACCGGCTATCAGGTACCGGTTGAAAGGTACTCGAATTCTTTTGTGCAACCCTGTGAATGACATACAAATTTGTATATACGGTACATAATATGATAAAATTTAGCTTAGTTACAAAACACGTGACACAGTCGAAAGTTCACCTTCAGCAATTTCCACCTATAGACGGAAATGCACTTGAATAATTCTGTACAGCTCTGTATATTGTATATATATATATATATATATATATATATATATATTAAACTAAGATTTAATTCAGGGGGAAAACGCACAGCACAATTGAAAGCATACTTTCAGACATTACCCTCCATACATGGCAATGTATCCGGTTTTTGCGTAGCCTTGTATATAAATTTATTTGTATTCTACAAAATTCTCTTAGCCTACTCAATACAGTTAATTCAGCTGGAAAATGCATAACTCAATAAAATAGAAAAAACACCCTTAACTAATTTACGCTCATGTACAGTAATGCTTACTCATTATTTTGTGTAGCCCTATTTATGGACTATAAAATTTGTACACACCACTTAGTATGTAAAAATTTAGTTAAACATAAAAACGCACCTCCAGTTTTTATCACTCATAGATAGTACTGTAACTGAAATATCTTGTACGTCACTGTAAATGAACGATGACTGTGCGTCATATTGAAGTGCACCTCAATAAAGTACATAAATTTAATTAGGTTTGAAATAGTGTAACATTGGCGCACCCACGGGGGAAGCTAAGGGGGCTGAAGCCACTCCCAGATTAGACCGGATATTTAATTTTTTTTTATTATAGCAAGAATATTATTATTTTTAATAGGTCCTTAAAAAATCGGAATTTTTGAAAAGATATTTTGTCGCACAATTTTTTCTCTTTTATAAATTTTTATATGAAATTTGAAATACTAGCGTGTTTAAAATCTAACTTAATTAAAAATTTAAGACCCTGTGCAACTTCTTGCTTTCTTTAAGCTTCATAACATTTTAATAGTTTAATAATAAAACTTTAATTCGTTTGGTGGGAAACACACTTTAAAATTATCCAAATACAGAAACACACCAAAAAAATTGCAAAAATTAAGATATATTTTAGTACAGTACTTCATTACTTAAAATGTTAAAAACATTCACAATTAGCCCCAGCAAAACTTTCCAGAGCTTCCTCTGGCTTGTTTGGCTGGTTACGACTCTGCTCAAGTCAGCAGAAAAAATGTAAGTCAGTACCTGATCTAGCACGTCCCATCAAAATCAAATCAAATTAAAGAAAGACAGAGCTCGGCATTGTGCCGGACCAGTTCTAGGCACATGTAGTAGGCCTCTAAAATATGCTAGCCCCCTCCAAAGCGTGATCCTGGATGCGCCAATGTAGTATAACATTATTAAAGTACGCTGCAAACAATTTTTTCTCGTAGACCATTATACAGGGTGTCCTAGGATTATTGGAACAAAATTTAAGGGGAGGTAAGGGACATCACAAGTATTGTGAATTGCATAGCAATCCAATGACCAGAAACGTCATCGTACGCCATGAGGTGGTGCTGTTCACAAGAGCGCTGGAGGGGAAATATCTGCTTTATCGCAATCACTCGAGCAGTGGGCGCATTGAGAAGAGCATGAAACATTTTACGTACGTAGTAGTGTAAGTTATTCATGCAAATTGTGATGCATATTCGAAAACATCCGGCAGTTCGGTACATCTGTCTTTGGGAACCGTTCTCGATGCAATCCTTGAGCTGTTGGTGCATTGCCGCCAGCCAATCTGTACACGAAGTGAATGTCTGTCAGCTCCCTGTCCGTAAAATGTTGCATGTTCTTCTCAAGGCGACTACTGCTCGAATGACTGCGATAAAGCAGATATTTCCCCTTCAGTGCTCACGCGAACAGCACCACCTAGTGGCGTATGATGACGTTTCCGATCATGGGTTGCTATGCAAATCTGTATCCTTGTGATGTCCCCTATCTCCCCTTAAAGTTTGTCCCAATAATTCTGGAACACCCTGCATATCAGAATCCTTTTAAGTGAGCTGTAAATGAATGACAAATGCTTTGCTCACCATATTCTACAGAAACCACGTTTTAGTGTTTTTCATAAACGCATATCAATTTCATCATGTTTGTATTAGTGTAACGATGTTTTCCCATTGACCATATTGTAACGGGATTCTTTTGAGTCTCCCTATCATAAATGCTACACACTCCATTTTCAATAGGGAACACGCTACAGTAAACTTCAATAACATATATCAATTACATGGGAATCTGAGTATATTTACGAGAGTTAAAGTATGGACAGACAAGCAGACAAACAAACCGAAGTCAAACACTTTTTTTCCACTTCTTTTCAACCGCTTTTCAACTATGTTGAAAAGTGGTAAAAGAAGATTGTACGAAAGAAACAGCACAATACGAACCCGGTTAAATCAAGTATCTGTTAAATCGTAACATTATATAAGCTAACGTTTCCAATGGGGATACTGTGCTAATAATAAATACTTTTAAATAAAAAAGAAGAAGAAGAAGAAGAAGAAGAAAAAGAAGAAAAGACGCTTTGACAGGATTTGCTCTTAGATATGCTGATACCAACCCTCTACATAGATTTCAAGCCATCAGTTCCGGAGCGAGTGGGTTTCAACTCAAACAATGCAGTCCTCTTATGATTTGTTGTAGTTTAGAATAAGGAAAGGCCCTTTTTTTCGTTTATGTCAAAGTTTGAGCATTTTTTGCGTATCTTTGGATTTAGTATGATTAAAATTAGTCTGTTAAACTCCTTTATTGTGTTATCTTTTAATTTTGCATCACCTTGATGCATTTCTTAAGATTGTCTACCACTGGTACCAAACCAAGATAATTCACCATAACCAGCAGTGGAAGCCCTATCAAAAACTGAAATCCTGTAGACAAAGGACAGGGTTGAGAACAGTGTGCTACAACTGAGGAAGGAATCGGAAAGCGCTGAGTAAAGATCGGGACAACCTATTTTGTGGATAACCGATCAGAGCTCAAGTCAGGAGCAGAAGAGCTTCGCTTCGCTCAGATCAATACATTTTTCATAGGAATAATCAAATGATATTTTAAAGATTAAATTAATCTTTTGCTATACAACTTCCAAATAATTAAAAGCTCATTTATAAATAAATAATCCTATCTAATATTTCGTTATTGTGGATAAAATAAAGCAAATTAAGCCACATTAGTATGTGTAAAACCGAGTATTCCGCCAAAATTCCACCTTTTGAGTTTTTCGAAGTACTGTTTCACTCTCTTTCGGAACGTCTTGTGCATTACCAATTCCTGTTTCAATACTTAGAGGGTCATATTACTGCTTAGACAAATCGAAAATTTGTCAGAGGCATTCAAATTATATAATGCATGGATGTAAACTGAGCATTAATGTGTTTTATTATTAGGGGTTCCAAAATACTATTTAACTTGGGACTTCGTATTACCAGTATCGAGGCCTGCTTGCTTAGACGATTCTCCAACCAAGCGTGCCATTTTACTTTAAAACTAAAAAAAAAAAAAAAAAAAAAAAAAAAAATTTGTTATCTTGAACCAATAATTTTGTTGATTCGACAAGATATCAACTACTATTTCATTACATGTTTAATTTTCAATGCAAAAACTTCTATAAAAACCAGGAAAAGGGAAATATTTTTAGACAAGTTCTTCTACTCATAAACTTTCTTAATGTATTCAGAGACTTTAAAGAAATTGAGTGGTGCAGCTTACTGTATAAATTAAACTAGATGGGAAATGGGTTTAACACTTAGAGTTATTATTTTAGATTTGATAAATTTCTTGTAACTCTTAACTTTCAAAAGTGTTAGAAAAACGGCAACAAATAAATGGCTCAATTTTTTCTTTCTCCTTTCATAATTAAATGCAAATTTTGTTATTAAACCGCTAGTTAGGCGAACCGCTAATTAGGCGAAAACACAATTAATTGATTGTAATTTTTATCTGAAATATTCCATTAATAATTGAATTGTTCTGATTTATTTCTTATTAATTCAAAACATCCAGTATTCCATTAATTTCAATTAAATCTTATCTAATCATTATCAGATTCCATGCAAATGCTCTTTTCTCATATCAAATTGGAGTTGGAGATATTTATCACCCACAACCAGACCTTGAGAAGGTACTGTTCTGGGATTGCTATCGTAATCATCCAAGATGACCCATATCTAAACTAACGTTTAAAAACTATGCGCTTTCTAAATTGAGATACTCCATCTATTCGATCTGTTTTCCATTCAAAAATAAATAGCGGGAAACAGTTATGATACATTCAATTCACGTCATTCATCACAAACGAGTAAATCTTTTTGGAGCAATGGATTATCGGTTAGTAGGGTTCTTAATCGTTTTCGACATTGCTTCATGCTTCTCGTTCACGCTTTTTGGGCATTCTTATTCACAATCAAGCAGAAGTTAATATGCATTGCTCGAGTTGTGGTAACCCACTTAATGAATGAAATAACTTTCGTTTTACCTTAAGTGTTAAACACAAGATTTAGTTCAATACAACGAATTTTTTTTCCCTTAATAATGGTACAGCTGCCAGGTATCATAAAAAGTGATACTTACAATTTTAAACATCAGGTAAGTTTTAGAGCCATTCCTTAACGTAAGTATTTTATAAAATAACATTAGTTTCAAAAACAATTTTAATTAATTGAATACTGCTCTTATTTTCGTTATCTATAGTAAATATATTAGAATACGAGAGCAATTTCCATTGATAATGCATAAAGTAACACACAGATAAAATTTCAGTTAAAGTAGCAATTAAATTACTGTTGAAAGTTAATTTTAAACCATTCATTAGTATTATTAAGCAAATTGGTCGAGTAATACTTACACGTTTTAATGCTCAAAGAAATAACGGTAAAAGGCAATGCATATTTATTATTTATAAGAGTTTGACTCATGTTTATTACATTAATTTATGTTTTATAGAGACAAATAAAATATCACAATCCTCCTCCACCCTTCCTCCCTCTCCCTTTTTTTAATGTGGAAGTTTTCTTCCGTAGGGTAATTTTTTTTTCTCCTGAATTATTTTACTATTACTAGTATGATATTTTGTGTTACTTTATGGGAATTTTTTTCACCTTTTTTTATATTTTTAATATTTCGTATATAAATTAACACTTGCCACTTCCTCTAATTTCTAAGAGAATAAATGTGTAAATGTAAAAAAAACTTTAGTATCACATTTAAATTTTATATATAAAAGAAGATACATATCAGCATAATTTAGATTAATGTAAAATATGAATATACATAATCGATCATTTGTTTTAGACAATCAATCCAGCACCAATCAAAATTACTTTATTCAATACGCTTACCTTCAAAGGTAAACTTTTATCGGTTCATCTAAATATTGCATTAAATTTTTAAAACGGAGATTTATAAATTCATTAAAATTAAATTTAAATGAAGAAATATTCTTTTCAAAATAGCAAAAGTATCAAAATGTTCAAAATATCAAAATACTAAAAATATACAAATACTTCAAAGTAATAAAATACAAGACAATTTTGATTAGCATTCATCCATTAATTACGTCATGCAAATTGCACGGTTTTTTTCAACCCCTCGCCAGGGCTTAGCTCAGCTCCGGTACTTCTCTGTTTTTAGTAAATATTTAAATATTGGTCGGAACTCCGCTGAGCTCATAAATACAGGTCTCCGGATCCCAGAGCAATAGTGCTTCCGAAAATCCGAAGCCAAAATTACCCTTTCCTTTTATTCCCATCTCCAAGATTTTGCATTATTTTTATCAAAACACTTATATGTGACGGAATGTGTCGCACACGTAGGAGATGGAGGTGAAATGGATTTAATTTTTATATCAGTTTTTGGGCTTGGGCTAAATCAAACTCAATCTGTCTTGCACTCAAAATTTTATTTATTCATGCGTAGGAAAAAAAAACTTTTCCTCTTTAAAAAATTGCGTTTTTTATTCTATTTCAAGCCATTTTAATGCTATTTTGATCAGAATGAAGGGAAAATAGAAATCGCGTTTTTCTATTCTAGTAATATTTGCAAATTTATCTCTGGCATTGATGACGGTGACGTGTTGATATGGCACGACTCAAAAGAGGGAACAATGCATTTGCTTTCAGTTCGATTTCCTTTTGTGACATTAGGATAATTTTTAATTGGCTGTTTTATTATTATTATTATTATTATATCTAACATGAAAAGCATATTTTCTGCTTTTATATTCAACGTACGTCAGCTTGAGGTTTTGTTTGCTTGATGTTTTAACCCTTTCGGCCCTGACTTTTTTCTTAAGGTCCAAAAAAATTAAAACTTTTGTCAGACAGCAGTTTTGAGTGGTAAAATAAATATCAATTAATTTTATTTTGATTATTTGAAAATTATACATTTTATCAAATGCACACATGCACATGTGTGATTATGAGGTTTTTACGTATTTGCAAGGCGTTATTTATAGTTTAAAGCATTTTAAAAGTAAGGAACACATTTGTGACCGCTAGGGCCTAAAGGGTTAAGTCTTCTATTGCGTACGAGTATAAAAATCACTAACGTGATTTTTCTATTTATTTTGTATCAAGAACGCTGCCCATGTTAAGGCTCCTGTCCCTGCAGTCAAAGACACTCGCGCTACGTTTGTTAGTACTTTTTTTTTGTTAGAAATTAAGCCCTGACCTCCCCCCCCCCCCGGTGTCGTTTTTTCCTTCAGGTATAATCTAATTAATCTAATTAATATAATGAAAAAGTTTAAAATAATTAATTCAGCCTTTTGATGATTTCGATTGGTCACGCTATCTATGACGTCATTTGAGCACATCAATGCCATTGGCTGCCTCTGAACTCATTCAGTTTTTTCCCTTACAAATTTTATTAGAATGTTTAATTAACTGCAATTTTTAACCAAACAACTTATTTTAACCAATTGTGAGTGCACTGCGTCAGATCTTTGTCTGTTTTTTATATGCATAGAAAAAGGAATATTGACAACATAAACAATGTACATGATATTATTATAAAATTTAGTTGAATATGAAAAATTACAATGCGTAATTTGAATAATAAGCTTCTGCAAAAGATAATATATCCGAATATTTTAATGCTTTTGTTTAGTTGTACTATCATTCCATTTAACCAGGAGTATGCTAAAATAAGTGTAAAATACATCTGAACATTTTCAATCACTTGCCAAACACTCATCGTTTATAGTTAGCTCGGATGTACGGAGAATCCAATTTTAACAAGCCAAAAAAAGTGTGTGTGTGTGGGGGGGGGGGGGGGAATGATTGATATAACAGAAAAATACAATGCAAGAAACTCGGATTCAACAAGAAATACATTTTCCAATGGAAAATAGTTATTTTTTTCTTTACTTTCTCTAAGTTAAATGCGGTTCTTCTATTTATTTTGCCCGCTAAAATATTTATATTACAAGGCTATTACAAAATGATAAAAATTACTGATAAAAATGAAATTTGAAAGAAATGAAAAGAAATTTTATGTAATTTCAATATTTGATTAACAGAGGAGCCAAGTTGCCACTAATCCTCCGTAATACGTGGGTTAATTTAACCCTGGTTTAATACATTTCGCACCAGAATTTTTTTTCGGAGATGAAATTAAATAAGTTCCACCTAAAAAACGGGAAATAAACAAATGAAGATTTATCATACAATTTTTCTGGTTCGAAACGTTGTTAAACTGGATCAAATTAATCCACGCATTACGGAAGATTAGTGAGAACTTGGCACCTCTGGATTAATTGTTTTATGAAGTTTGTCTATTGCAATTTTTTCATAAACAGTTATTTTTTAAATCCGAAAATGAAACTTTATATGATTAAATTTAACCTCTGTTAAACAAGTTCTCAATTATCAGATTATCAGAGGTGCGAATAATCTCGGATAATCGAGATTCTATTGCATAATTTTATGCATCTATTAAAACACATATAAGTGTTATTATTATTATTATTATTATTATTATTATTATTATTATTATTATTATTTAATATAATTTCATCTTTTCTTCTTTTCTTCTAAACATAACACAATACAAGATCTTAGACTGTTAGGAAGAATTTTATTATGACAGAAAACGTTGTGGCACTTCCGTTGCATTAAACTTTTGTTAAAAGGTGAAGACTTTTGAGAAAAATAATGAGAAGATAGACAGACCGACAAAAAAGAAGATGTCGCAATCGTATTTACAAGTAGGAATAGTTAAAAATCTTGTTCAATTTATAACATGTTACCTTTTGTGTCAATTTGATTAAAGTGAATTTCATGTCAAGAATTATCTGTATTTATAATAAGTATAAAATTTTAGGCATACCAATTATTGTTTTCTATTGCAAAATCATTACACTGAATCTAATACTCGTTCTGCTATAGAAAAATAAATAAATAAATAAACCTAAATAAGTGCTCATAAAAATATCAAAAATCAAATATCAAATATCTCATCAAAATAGCTTGTTCTTCAATTATTGTTTCTGTAATGGCATAATCTAATCTATTAATTTACTGAAAACTTCATAGACTATTTCACCAATCTCATATGTTCTTTGTTAATATGCATTAAAATTTTGTTTTTGTCTACTATCTGCCATGAAATGTTGAAACTTTTCATTTTATCTAGGTTTAAGAAACTCTGAACAAATTCTGCAGACGGAAATGTATTTTTTAAGGCCATGTCAAGCATCAGACGTCACTATTATCTATTAGTACTTGGCAAAGAACTTTCCATAGACAAGCTTTTAGGCATCAGCTCTGAGCCACAAGCTGGTCCTTCCGTCGACGTGTGTCAAGATAGCTACTATCTGGGTCAACATGGGGAGACGCCTGACTATGATAGAGTAAGACGTGAGAGGCACCTTTAGGAGGCAAAGAGCAAGGATAATCCAATTTCTTTACTGGCTGCAACACCTGGAAAGAGCAGAAAAATCATTAGAAAATTATGAAATGTTTTGAACTACAAAATAAAAATATCTAAAGGCGTATACCGATTCATCAATTTTAGAAATTATTATGTGATGTCAATATGCTTCTTAAAAACAATTTTTCCAAATTAATGTTCTATATATAAAAGAACATTAATTTTTAATTGCAAGTATGTTTCTACTTTCTAGTACAGTAGAGCACCATTTATATGTTTCTATTTTATATGAATTTCCTATCCAAACGTCGCAGGGTGGGCGAAATTCACTTTCTAGGTTTTAGGGAAACAAAATTATAGTATTGTGTTTCTTTAAATTTTTGAAATCTCTGAGTAAGAAAAATCCTTACTTTCTTTTATTCGTATTTTGTAAGTTACTGAAGGGGGGAAATGATCGATTTAAATGAACAAAATTCTGGAAAAGGAAAATCGGACACTTGTAGAATATGAAGCGCTAATTACAAATAACTTCTATTTGTGGGGTCATGAAGAAGTTTATCGCGAGACTTTGCCAAAGAAATCGCAAATGGGGAAAATGGTTTATAACAAAAACAAAAACAAAAAAAAAAAAAAAAAAAAAAAAAAAAAAAAAGAAAGAAAAGAAAAGAAAAGAAAAACAGTTTGAAGAAAAGAAATGTGAAAGAATTGGTTTGGCAGCTCTTGGCCATGTGCAAGCATTTCCCTATTAAACACCATAAGTATTTTGTATTTTGTACAATGATGAAAATGTAGTATAAGCATATAGAGCCACCACTCCTAATAGTGAAATATTAATACTTACTCACCTCTTTAGCATCCGTAACAGTGAAAAATATTTGATTTTTCCTTTTTTCATTTTCTGTATATAACACAATTATAAATCCAGCAAAACAGGGACACTTGTTGAAAGATGAATTGGCAAGCCCCTCTTTGACATGTAAACACTCAGAATAGTAAATATTTTCATTTTCGGAACTTCTGTCTCATATTGGATAATATTATCGGACGAAATGCAGAATTTTATATATAAATTTCGGCTACTTATATAAATTATTTTGCCCCTGTTTGTTGCATTCATTGCAGTCCCAATCCATTCCAATTTATTTTATTTATTGGGAAATAATTTCGTTTGTTTACCATCTTTCTTTAGATTTAGAAATGGAAACTGCAGATAGTCTGTCATTTTTTTCCATCTTTCAAGCTTCCTGCCTGCATTTGAGAGACGAGATTTTTATTTGTATCTCTATTTTCACATTGTTATTTTCTAAAATTTCCGGCGCTTCTAAGATATTTCGAAAACTGGAGGCTCTAGCATTAAAAGAAAAATATAAATTTTAGATGAAATCGATAGAAACGGGAGATTAGATAAATGATGTGTTTTCCTTTTCGCTCCTTGTAATAGAAACTAAAATATTTTAAAATGGGAAAAATAATTAAAAATAAATAATTATATTTTAATAGGGAAACCTTAAAAATAGGATTACACAATTGTTTAATTTTTGTATTAGACGTGTTATTACTTTCTTCTATCTTCAATAAAAGAAAGTATTGTAATCGAAATTTTTTTCGACTTCCGGTTTTCGACGGATTTACACGTTTTAGGGGTCAGAGATCCCAAAAAAACATGTTTATAGAAATGTGTGTCCGTCTGTCCGTCGCCATTGTACCATCAAAAAGTGTATGAAGTTATGCATAGAATTGAATCAAATTTTTATTTTAAGATTTTAGCTATAGCAAGCTGATCCTCCCTGAATTTGGAAAAAATTCGCCTGTAGGGGGGGCTGTAATAGCGATTTTTGTGCGATTTTGAATATTGTACCATTCAAAAGTGTATGAAGTTATGCATAGAATTGAACCAAATTTTTATTTTAAGTTTTTGGATATGACAAGTAGGTCCTCCCTGAATTTGGAGAAAATTCGCCGGTAGGGGGCGCTGTAACAGCGATTTTTGTGCGATTTTGAATATTGTATCATCCAAAAATGTATGAAGTTATGCATAGAATTGAACCAAATTTTTATTTTAAGTTTTTGGCTATGGCAAGCAGATCCTCCCTGAATCTGGAAAACATTCGCCGGTAGGGGGCGCTATAATAGCGATTTTTGAGCGATTTTGGATATTGTACCATCCAAAAGTGTATGAAGGAATAATTATGTGGGAATTTCTTAAGAACACTTGAATCAGACTGAATGCCTCCGACGTTGTATTCTGTTTTCGAGATTAAAAAGGAAAACGAGCCTTAACGAAGCTGTGTGAAGTGGAAATGCAGAAAAAGTAAATAGAACTAAAATGAGTTCGACGACGCAGGTTTGATTGAAAAGGAACAGAATATTTTTCGGTGAAATAAGATAGAATATTTAAACGACGTAAGAAAATCTCAGAAATATTCGACGGTGCTAAATAAATGAAGTCAACGTTGTTGCTTTTTAAGCTAAATAGAGATCGAAAAGAGTGCTTTTTAACTGTATTTTTGTTTTGTCTTCGTCTTAATAAATGTCAGTGTTCGTCTCAGAAGTGAGTTATGATTTATAAATAGAGCCACATCCCATAAAGCGGTGTTCAGAAGTGACAGTTAACCCACCAATATTATTAATTAGAATTATTCATCTTACGGATTCATGCCGGATATTATTCTAACGGTGAGTTCATTGTTATTATTTTATTATGAAGTTAGTTGAAATACCAGAACTGGAACTTGCATTTAAAAACGACCGAAAAAATAAAATAAAATTACTACATAAATTTCTATTTGATGCTGACGGTGATCGCTCTAATAGAAAGAGAATACGTGATTTTACTGGTTTCGGTTTTCAAACCGACAGCACCGAGTTCAAAAATAAAATAACTAAAGTTCAAACTGATTTTTCATTAAATGATCTGATTACAGTGTGCAATCTACTTTGTATTGCTAACGAAGGATCTCTAAATGATCTTGCAACCCGATTAGTTACATACCTTTCAGACTTGACCTTACTACAAAATAATATTATACAAAATGAAAGTGACACTGACTCGGAACCCGAATTGCCTTCAAATAATATGACTTCAAGTAATAACACTGAATTATCAAATTTTGACAAACAGAAGCAATTTCCAGTTCAAAGTTTTGTGCCATCGTCTATTAATTTCACTGATATTGAAAGTGTCGTACCTCCTTTTGAAGGAAGTTCTTTTAGTGATATACATGTATGGCTTAATAATTTTGACGATGTCACTAATATGTTTAACTTATCTGACTTTCATAAATTCATATTTTGTAAAAGATCCTTACGAGGAAAAGCCCAGTTATTAGTACAGACAGAATTTCATATCAATTCATATGACAAACTTAAACAACTCTTAATTTCAGAATTCAGTACCACTTATAATTCTGCCGAGTTACATGATATATTAAATAAACGAAAATTGCAAGAAAATGAATCGATAGAAGAATATTTTCTTATCATGAAACAAATATGCTCGCGTGGTAACATCGAGGATTCCGCATTTTGCAATACATCATAAATGGTATACCCGACCCTGTTTTCAGAAAATCAATGTTATATGGATGCCAATCCATTGTAGAATTCAAGCAAAAGCTCAAAATTTATGACAAAATTCGACATGACTTTGAGAACAGTAAATTTCGTAAAGTCAAACCTGAAATGCCAGTGAAAGACAAATCCTTTCGACCAAAATCTGATCTTTTTTGCTTTAATTGTGGTTTGTCAAATCATAAAAGTAGCCATGCAGACATAAAGACAAAGGCCCTCGTTGTTTCAATTGTTCGAATTTTGGCCATAAATCGGCTCAATGTGATCAACCAAGGAGGCCTAGAGTTAAGTCAGAACCCTCCAATGTTTCCACAGTTATGTCGAACACTTTCATGACCAAACAAGTCATTATTTCGTCTGTAAATGTTACATCATTGGTAGACACGGGTAGTGAAAGAAGTTTGCTAAAGGAAAGTATTTACCGCAAACTCCCTACAGTCTCGAACCTTGAACATTCAACCATCACATTAACTGGATTAGGAAATACTATAATCAAACCCCTGGGTTTTTTCTCTACAGACATTATGATAGATGATTTTTATTATACAACTAATGTTTATGTAGTCCCAGATTATTCCATATCTTTTGATCTTATAATTTGTACAGATGTTATACAACAAAGTATTTTAACAATTTCTAGAAATAATATTTCGATGCAAAAAATCGAGAAAAATGACGATACGTCCAATAATTTTTTGATTAATGTTGCTCATGTGTTAGACGATCTTAATCTTGATTTATCTCATATTACCGATGAAACAATGCGTTCAAAAATTTCAGAACTTATTCAAAATTATTCCCCCAGAAAAATAAAGACAACTGATGTTAAATTATCAATTCATCTGTAAAACGAAGAACCTGTCACTTGTCCTCCCAGACGCTTGGCTCCAATAGAGATAAACTTCGTCGAAAAACAAATTTCTGAGTGGCTCGAAAAAGGAATTATTCGTAAAAGCACTAGTAATTTTTCATCACCTATTGTCCTAGTAAAAAAGAAAGATGGTTCATATAGATTGTGTGTAGACTATAGGAAATTAAATTCTAAAACACATAAACAACGTTTTCCCCTCCCAGTAATTGATGACATTATTGATCAGTTGCATTCTGCAAAAGTATTTACTACTCTTGACCTTAAAAATGCTTTTTTTCATGTCGAAGTAGAAGAAAATAGTAGAAAATATACTTCTTTTGTAACACATTCTGGTCAATTTGAATTCTTATATATGAATTATGGCCTTAGCGATGCACCCTTAGTGTTTCAAAGATATATTTATAACATTTTTCGAGACCTCATTAATGAAAATGTACTTATTTTCTATATGGATGACTTCATAATACCAGCTGAAAACGAAGTCGAAGGACTCCAGAAATTACAGCGCGTCTTTACAACTGCATCCGAATATGGTTTAGAACTGAATCTTAAAAAATGCCACTTTTTACAAAGAGAAATTGATTTTTTGGGTTACCATATTAAAAATGGTCAACTGCACCCATCTCCCTTAAAAACTAAAGCTGTCCTCAATTTCCCAGAACCTAAAAGTATAAAAGATGTACATTCATTTGTCGGACTAACTTCATACTTTCGTAAATTCATTCAAGATCACTTAATAGCTAAGCCTTTAACAGATCTCCTTAGAAAGGACACTAAATTTCACTTTGGTAACCAGCAACGAAATGCATTTAATCAGCTGAAACACATCCTTTCTTCAGGTCCTGTTTTAAGCATTTATAACCCTAGTAACGAAACAGAAGTTCACTGTGATGCATCTATTGACGGTTACGGGGCAGTCCTCCTTCAAAAGTCTTCTATTGACAACCAATTTCACCCTGTCTATTTTATGAGCAAAAAAACCACAGATGCCGAACCTAAATATTCAAGTTATGAATTAGAAGTTTTAGCTGTCATAGAAGCACTTAAAAAATTTCGCATTTATATTCTAGGTATTCCTTTCAAGATAGTTACAGATAGATTACAGGCGCATTCGCCCTTACTATGAATAAAAAAGATCTTTGCACCAAGATTGCTCGATGGGCTTTAATGTTAGCTGACTATAACTATACAATCGAACACAGACAAAGTACACGCATGCGCCATGTCGACGCTTTAAGTAGAAATCCAATATGTATGATCATTCAAGATAGTTTTACTTCCAAAATCATACAATCACAGAACACTGACGAACATATACAGGCCATCAAAGAAATTTTGAAAACAAAGCCATATGACAACTATTTCCTTAAAAATAACGTTCTCTATAAAACTCATAAAGGTATCGATCTGGTAGTTGTGCCGGATGAAATGCAGCTAAATGTTATTAAACACGTTCATGATAAAGGACATTTTGGCCGTAAACGCTGTGAAGAACTCCTTAACGAAGAATTTCTCATTCCTAATATGTCAAATAAAATTGATAAAATTATAGCAAATTGTGTAACGTGCCTTTTGTATAATCGCAAACGAGGAAAAAGAGAAGGTGAATTACATCCCTTACCTAAAGAAGAGACTCCTCTCCAAACCTACCACATTGATCATTTAGGCCCTCTTGAAACAACCAACAAAAATTATAAACATATTTTGTTTTTTATAGATGCATTTACTAAATTCGTCTGGTTGTATCCCTGTAAAACCACTTTTGCTACCGAAGTTATATCAAAACTACGACAACAAAGTTACACTTTTGGCAATCCTTCCACCATCATTAGCGATAAAGGTCCTGCCTTCACCAGCAAAGAATTTGCTGATTATTGTCAAGATGAAAATATAAAGCACGAGACAGTTACAACTGGCCTTCCCCGTGCCAATGGTCAAGTAGAGCGACTTAATTCCACCATAATTTCTGTAATCTCTAAAATGTCCAAAGACGAACCGACCAAATGGCTTAAACATGTTTCTAAAGTTCAACAAGTCATTAATTCAACTTACCAACGAAGCATTAAGAAAACACCGTTTGAAATATTATTTGGTACAAAAATGAAACAGAAAGAAGATGTACAAATTATTGACCTCTTAAACAGTGCAGTCGAAGAACAATTCATGAAAGACAGAGAAAAGCTCCATAAAGAAGCCAAGAACCCGTAAGGCATGGTGACGTCACGGCGACGTCGTTGTGAAGTCACACTGTGATTTTGTGACCGTCGATGTGACGTCACGTGACGTGGATGTGACGTCACAGTGACTAGAATGTGAGGTCGTTATGGCCGTTTTAGAGGTCGTTTGTGACGTCACATTGTGACCACTCCGTGAAGTCACGGTGTGACTAATTTGTGAAAAGTGTGTCATTTGTGACTATTTTGGCATTAACTTTGTGACGAACCTGTGACGAAAGTGACAATGTTTTGAAGTCACACTGTGACCAATTTGTGAAATATGTGTCATTTGTGACGAACTTGTCATAAACTCTGTGATGATTTCAAATGAAAATCAAATTTCAAATTAATTGCTTAAAAGGCGCAAAGGCGAACTAGTGAAAAAGATTCCATGCTGGAACTAGAAACCGGGCCATCAGTATAGCGCACTTACGTTCTACCGACTAAACCACATGGAACGATACCCAGCCTGGAAAATTTCTCACTATTACATGTTGGCAACGCAGCACAAGATGCAATATTTATCGTCAGCCACCGACATGGCGCAAGCACGAAACTTAAATCCAGCATCGATTGAAACTATATTAATACTTGGAAATGTTTTCAGACAGAACCATTCGCCTTGCATACAATATTTCAAATGAAAATCAAATTTCAAATTAATAGCTTAAAAGGCAATTTTAATTTGAAATTTGATTTTCATTTGAAATACTGTATGCAAGGCGAATGTTTCACTCTGGAAAAATTTCCAAGTGTTAATATAGATTTAATCGATGCTGGTTTAATTAAGTTTCGTGTTTGCCCCATGACGGTGGCTCGCGATAAATATTCCATCTTGTGCGGCGTTTGTAGCCTTGCCAACATGTAATAAGGAGAAAATTTCCAGGCTGGGTATCGTTCCATGTGGTTTAGTCGGTAGAATGTCAGTGCGCTATACTGATGACCCGGGATCGAGACCCGGCGTGGATATTTTTCACTATGTTGGCCTTTGCGCCTTTTAAGCAATTTATTTGAAATTTGATTTTCATTTGAAATATTGTATGCAAGGCGAATGTTTCTCTCTGGAAAAATGTCCAAGTATTAATACTGTGATGATTCTTGTCATAAAAACTACGATAATTTTAAAGTAAAGTTTTGTTTGAAATATAAAATTTTATCTTTTTACCGTACTTTTTAGCAAGATATCGCTATTTTGGAGTCCTATTCTTCTAAAATATTTTTAATTTTCCATTTAAAAAACAATGCTTATTAACTGACATCTTTTTTTATTAAGTTAGCTTGATCTTGAATTCAAGCTTAATATTAAGAATGTGTAAGCTTTTTAATGTGTTATGATTTGTCATTGCTTTTTTAAATACGAACATGGAGTCTAACGGACATTAATACAACTGTTACTTATAGAACTACATGATAAGCCCTATTTATTTAAATTTTTTATTCCCGTATATATTGTATTTTGTGAATATGAGCTAATTAGATTTGGTATGTTTTATATGAAAAGACTGATCTGGGAAATAGAAACAACAAGTAAGATATATCATGCGTTAGGCATAGATTATAAAACACTTTCCAACTCTTCCTAAATGTTTTATCAAGACATCGGGGGAAATAACGTAAATAAGATAACTAAGTAAACATGAAAACGCGTAAAACATTTAAAAACTGATTTACGCAGTTATCATCCACTAAGGTGTAAAAAAATCATAATTTAAAAAAAATAATAAAAAAAATCGTTTTTTTTTATTTAAATCAGATTTGTATGATTTTTTCCCCAGCGTTCAAATACTGAATAGCTATCATGAGTTTTAGATTTCCAAAACAATTACACCACTAATTGCTAACATAATCTATGTTTTTACAGTTTAATTGATAAAATTATAATTGTTAGTTTGTAATTACAGAAATAAAAACTGCAAATTAGTAGTTTCATTAGGTAGTATTATACAATAATGTTATATACATTAATATTGTAATAATTATGTAAAACTTTATAAATACTAGAGATACTTAACATTTATGAAAATTATTAACTGCATTTTATACTAAATAGCTAACATTACTTCAAATTAATTATTAAACAATCAACTCTCTAATTAGGAACATATTATACATTTTTAAGTCTTAATTATTAAAATGATAATAATTCATTTTAGAAAGAAAAAGGGACAGGATGCTGTTCAAAAAACGGGCACTATTTCATGAGGAAATATATTAGTAATGTGTTTAGTAATGATGTAAGAAAAAAAAAAGAATATTTTTTAGCATTATAAGTAAAGTGTCCTTAATTTTTAATAATTTTATGAATAACAAATTGAAAAATACAATTAAATAACATATTTTAATAATATCCTGTTTTTTCTAAAGAAATAAAGTTCTATATTTTTGCAAGATTTTTTCCACATGAATTTAGAATACTGTTGAATGGGGAAGTTTTTTACAAGAAATTTCTGGCTACAACTACAGGTAAATTTCAACTTTTTTTTTCTTTTTTTAAGGCAGGGTGCATTTTGCCAATTTCAAAAGGGGCATGGTGTGGCACCATTAAACAAAATGGCCTAGAAGAAGCAGTATAAGTAATTACAGAATTAATAAAAACTGCAAATAAGTAAAATTCATTAGTTAGTAGCACAAATAACAAAACTAACAAATATTATTTGCAGCTCATTTTGCATTTGTATTTAGGAAAATTTCTGTAAACCACCAAAATCTATACTTACACACATGTACGTGTATGCTAACCAAAAAGAAAAAAATGAAAATGAGTTAAACCCATTCATATAGAATAAATATAAGTTAGCCACTAATATCTGAAATCCTCAAAATATTTAAGTAACAGCATTATTACCTCTATTAGCTTTCAATGGTTCAATTTTTTAATATATATGAGTTACAAAAAAAAAATAAATAAATAAATAAATAAAATAATAATAATAATAATAATAAACATTTATTCAACCTATACCAAAGAAGCTCTTGCTGTGCTTAGCATTTTTATACCAATTATTTCTTTTTCTCTTATGCATTCATTTACAATTTAGCTGCTGAGCAGATGTCATTCTTTCATTCTTCTTTAACTTGAGATTGCTATTAATTACTATTTATTATTTTACTTGTAGAAATGTAATTATACTTGCTATGCGTATTTTATATAAAATATGCATAAATTGATTACCTAAAGGAAATTATGACATTGCAAATTATGTTAGATTTAAATATCATTTTTAAATGAAACTGTTTTAATTTGGATAAAAACTTAAAAACAATGCTTTTAATTTTTTTACAATACTAATGAATTAAGCTTAGAAACAATTATTTAAAGCTCTTTTTTTGTTTATTAATAAGTCAAAATACCTGTAGAAACTTTCAAATTATGTTCATGTTAGATTTTAATACTTTTTTTGACATTTTAAACATTTTGAAAATTTTTGATTTTAATCAATGATTTTTTTTTAAAAATCGGTTGATTAAAATCATGATTTAATCGCTGATTTAAATCAACGATTAAAATCGTTGACACCCTACAATCCACAGCCAAATATGTTTTCTAATTCTTTTAAACAGTCCTGTATTTGATCTGTAGATTGATATATATATACTATATAATGGAAAAATTTAGTTTATCAAGGAAACGCATAACAGGTTGAAATTCTCTTTCAGCAATTTATACTAATATATGGAAACATACTTAAATAATTTTGTACAACCCTGTAGTTTACCTAGAACCTTTATTACACGCCACTATTTAGTTAAAATTTTATTCAAGCTAAAACACTCTTAAAACTGCTGAAATTACATTTCCAGAAATTATAATTCATAGATGGCAACGTATCCAATTCTTTGCGTGACCCTTTATATCATTTTATCTATATACTACAAACATTTCTTAGTAAATTAAATACAGTGCAGCGTTAAAATGCATAACTTATTTAAAAACCTCCTTTAAGCAATACCCAGTAACCCTTTCGAATACTTTTGTATATTCCTGTATATGAATTATAGCATATATATATACACCATATACTATGCATAAATGCAGTGAATCATAAAAGTGTATATCATAATTAAAAATGTATTTCCAGCAATCATCGCTAATGAACAGTACTTCGGATACAATATAGTATCTGAAATATTTTGTGTGTCCCTGTAAATGCTATATACACTTCGTATTATACATGAAATAATTCATAGTATGTAAACCTCACCGACGTATATCAATTTCATTACATATCAAATAGATTAACATAAATAAAGTACGCCGCAAACAATTCCCTCCACCCCTATATCATTATGTATTGGAATTCCTTTTTTAGCCCTGTAAATGAACAATAACTATTCTTTGCATCGCATATTCTATGGAATGCACATTTTAGTGCGCTTCATAAATGCATATCAATTTTATTCTGTTTGAAAGCGTGTAAAATCATTAAAAATCATTTGAAACGATTTTTTTCCCACAAGCCGTAATGTAATGGAATACAATTGACTGTCCCTGTAAATGAAATAACATGCTACAAACTTCATTACAAATAGGGGTCTTGCTATGGTAAACGTTAATAACATCCAAAAATTTTAAATAATTTAATTATCTTTAAATGTCTATTAATTATGTTAATGATTGATGATAATACTTGTCCATATACTTTTATATTTATGCCACCATGTTGTTTTAACCCAATATTTAAATAAGAAAATAAACCAGATTAAAATGCAATTTAAATCACTAATTTTAATAATCTGATCAAAGCTGTTGAAAAGGAAGTTAGATATTTTAACAAAATAAAAAATAAATGTAATGAAATATTTGTGTTCTATAACATGTTTATTAGAAGATAACTGAAATCATTGTAATTAAAAAAAAAAAAAAAAAAAGCAAACAAGGAAAATAATATTTTAGATATTTCAGCAAAATAAAAAATAAATGTAATGAAATATTTATGTTCTACAGCATGTTAATGAGAAACTAACTAAAATTGTTGTAATAAAATAAAAAAAAAAAAGCAAACAGGGAAAATAATATTTTTACATACCTAATTTCATTGACGTTGTATGTGATACTTTGATTTTGGGGAACCAATTAAATCCGATTATAAGTACGATAGCAATGACTTGAATCATCTTCAACAAGTCAAAGCTACCGTAATTTTCTCGGGTTTATATTTTGTTAGCTGAACTAACTTGGATCCTGAGAACGTTCTTGTTTCAGTTTTTAAATCCGTGTCAACACATCTATGCTGTCCAGTGTCCACAGTGTCCACAGAACTGTCCAGTGTCCCGCGTTTATTCTAAAAAGTTTCACTGTTACTTTTATCCGTTATTCTGCGGTGGAGTGGTAACAACTGAAATAGTGCAGATGCAGACGATTTGTAAGTTTCGAAGTTCGAAGCAGATGTTTTTTGGTTTTATTTGTTTTTCTATACCACAGTTTCGGAAGGAAATTAAATGCGTAATAATTTTGTCAAATTGTCTCTAATTCAATTTCCTGTTTGAAAATGTTTTATTGTATTTCATCTTTTATTTTTATCAGTTTTATTGAATTGTAAAGTTTCATTTACGTAAATTATAATAATAATATTATCCATAATTAGAGTTTACTAGATAAAACATTGCTTAAATTTTCAAAATGTATACAAATTAATTTAATGGTAATAATGATGACTCCCTCCTTTTTTTTAAAAGTAAAATTTCTATCACAGGTAATATATACAAAATATCTTCTTAAAAAATACAAGATTATCGAGAAGAGATGAGTTTTTCTTTGTCAATCTGTCATTCTCTTAATATTAATTTTCTGTAGAATAAAACTTGTAAAATAATTTTTAAAGATATATTTTGAAAACAAAAAATAAAACATGAATAATTAATTATGTCGTGGGCTTTGGCTAAATTTTGTACATTAATTTTATATTCGGAAAATGTCAATTCTATTTTAAACGTTTGAAAGAAGTAGAATAAAAAAAAAAAAATACTTAAAATAGTGAAACACTAAGAGGAAAAAAAATGACTTGAATGCAAATTATAAAGCAAGAAATGCATATATGACTGAACTTTGAAGACGCTTCCTGCGTGCTCATTAAAAGCTGCAGCCTTAACTGTAATAGAAAGTTTTTAGTTTGAAACGACAGAAATGTTTCGACTACTCTTTGAGAAACTTCTAGTATAACAGATGATCATTTACAAAAATCTTTATAAAAGATAAGTCGAGGTCTGCTTACCTAAAACATTTTTTTAATAATATGAAATTCTCATAATTAGGAAATCGTTTTGTGTTGCTGATGAATTAATTACATTTTATGTTATATGAAAATAAAAAGTTTTTGTTAGAGGCACAGATGCAACTTGGACCACGGTTTAAAAAATTTGTTAATCCGGCAGAAAAATATATTTTACAGTAAATAACATGTTTTTAATAATTTTTGTAATTTTTTAAAGTTTTCTAAGAAGTTCACATCTCAGTCACAATGTGACATCACTGAGTGGTGGCATTTTGGTCACAGATGTGACGTGACCACAGTGACTTACAGTGACGTCACAATGACGTCACTGTGACCATGCATGCTATGAGGGAAGAATATTCTGGAAATTCAACAAGAAAATCGCAAGCACTATAATTTACGACGTAAGAAACCCCGGAAGTACAAGCCTGGTGACCTTGTAGCAATTAAGAGAACCCAGCAAGGACCAGGTTTAAAGTTGAAATCTAAATTTTTAGGTCCGTATAAAGTAATCAAAGTGAAGTCTAACGACACCTACGACGTAGCGAAAATCTCATCAACCGAAGGACCGATAAATACTAGCTCCTGTGCTGAAGACATGAAACCTTGGCCTGACGAAAACTGAAACTTAAAAAAAAAAAAAAAAAAAAACATTTTTTTTAAATCTTTTCTTCTTGTGTGTTATGAACATTTTATAAGTCAATACTTTTAAAGAAATTTTCATATGATGTTACGCCACTTCAACTAGACTGACTGATCTTTCTGACGTGCAGATTAATTTTTTTTCTTCTTTTCCCCTAAGAACAGTTACTGGTTTTTGTTTTTGTTTCTTTTTCAGATTCTATTTTAGCACATGTCGCTGCGGCAGCTCCAGATGTCAGGACGGCCGCCTGTGGGAATTTCGTAAGAACACTTGAATCAGACTGAATGCCTCCGACGTTGTATTCTGTTTTCGAGATTAAAAAGGAAAACGAGCCTTAACGAAGCTGTGTGAAGTGGAAATGCAGAAAAAGTAAATAGAACGAAAATGAGTTCGACGACGCAGGTTTGGTTAAAAAGGAACAGAACATTTTTCGGTGAAATAAGATGGAATATTTAAACGACGTAAGAAAATCTCAGAAATATTCGACGGTGCTAAATAAATGAAGTCAACGTTGTTGCTTTTTAAGCTAAATAGAGATCGAAAAGAGTGCTTTTTAACTGTATTTTTGTTTTGTCTTCGTCTTAATAAATGTCAGTGTTCGTCTCAGAAGTGAGTTATGATTTATAAATAGAGCCACACCCCATAGTTATGCATAGAATTGAACCAAATTCTTATTTTAAGTTTTTGGCTATGGCAAGCAGATCCTCCCTGAATTTGGAAAACATTCGCCGGTAGGCGGCGCTGTAATAACGATTTTTGTGCGATTTTGAAAATTGTACCATCGAAAAGTGTATGAAGTTATGCATAGAACTGAACCAAATTTTTATTTTAAGTTCTTGGCTATGGTAAGCAGGTCCTCCCCGAATTTGGAAAAAATTCGCCGGCAGGGGGTGCTGTAATAGCAATTTTTGTGCCTTTTTTAATATTGTACCATCGAAAAGTGTATGAAGTTATGCATAGAATTTAGAAAAAATTTTTGTGTTTGTTTTCGGTCATGGCACGAAGGTCCTCCCTGAATTTGGAATAATTCTGCCGGAAGGGGGCGCATAATTGCGATGTCTGTACTATTTTCATTATTGTACCATCGAAAAGTGTATGAATTTATGCATAGAATTGAACCAAATTTTTTGTGTATGTTTCTGGCTATGGCAAGTAAGGCTTCCCTGAACTTTAAAAAATTCCACCAGAAGGGGGCACTATAATTGGATCTCTGTGCCATTTTCATTATTGTACCATCGAAAAGTGTATGAATTTATGCATAGAATTGAACAAAATTTTTCATTTACGTTTCTGGCTAGGGCAAACAAGCCCTCCTTGAATTTGAAAAAAATCTGCCAGAAAGGGGGGGGGGGGCGCTGTAATAGCGATGTTTGTGACATTTTCTTTATTGTATAATCGAAAAGTGTATAAAAATATGCATACAATTGAACCAAATTTTTTGTGCATGTTTTGGCTTTGGGCAACAGGTCCTCCTCTAATTTGGAAATATCGCGCGGTAAAGGGGCTCTGTGATAGCGATTTTTGTATACTTTGCTTGATTTTTCGTAGTTCTATTGCCCATAGGCGGCTCGTGCAAAGGCGAGAACTCGCTTCCTGCTAAGCCGGCTATTCGCAAACATCTGATAACAACAGAATAAGGAAAAACAATTAATTTTAACAAATATCATGATATAGATTAACTCGTTTTTAGTTCATTTAATTGACTGAAGCAGACATTTAAGATGAAAATCAAAGTTGGTATAGTATTGAACTATAATAACATTGAAGTATTAACATATGTAACTAGTTTTTGAAATATTAAGATGTATAAGATAGAAGAAAGTTTTGGGATTGGCACATCCAACTAGTTTTTTTTTTATTACTGGACGTTTGTTACACCTTAAAGGTAAGATTTTGGTTGTACGTCATTTATTTATTTATTTACTTTGTAATCAAACTTGAGAGATGTATAAACTGTGCTTTATTGCATAATTTTTAGAAGCATCTTATCGAAACCTCCATAGTTTTTGTTTCAACTTTCATATCGTAGCCTGTTGACGTCAGTATATTTATCTTCAGTACGGTATATTATGATATGAATCACATGAATCCCTTGGATACATTTGACGACTGAGACTCGTTATGCATTTCGCAACTGGTGCCTACTTTTATATTCTATCCATACCGCTATTTAAAGCGAAAATTTTTTGTAGTATATTTCTCTTGCAGATGTTGTCAAAGTGTATATGAAGGATTTTTGTTTTGAGAAAGTGGTGCGAGATGGAAAAAAAAAAAAAAAAAAAAAAAAGCGCCAGTGGCATCCTTTAAACAAATGTGTATACCCTATAACCTTCATTTAATTAAAATTAGTTTTTTAAAATACGAAAGCCTGCATTTTCTTTACTATTTATTTCAATGAAAGGTAAACCTAGGCGGTTTATTAACCCTTAAATGGGCGATTTTTTATTTTGTTTCGAAAAAATTATACATGATTCCCTTAAAAGTTTATTGCATAGGAAAAATAATGAAAAAAATCAGAGATACATTTTTCATATAATACGTCAATCTTTTCTTCTGTTGCACATGTGCAATACAAGTAAAAACTACTGTCGTGTGGCTGTTTTACGCTAAAATATTGCAAATTAGTAAATATTTTAATAAGTATGGCTCCAAATACCTTATTTTATAAAACTTAACCTTTAACCCTTTAATTCCCATAATAGTATACGTTCTAGAAATTGCGTAGTTCAGAGAATCTGACTTTACTTTACACCAGAAAGTTTCAATGGTTAATTTCGCTTTATTTAAATACGGAATGTCTGTTATTATTTAAAGCAGGTATTGCTATTTTAATTTTCTGGTGTGAATTAGGTTTATACGAATAAACAATTCTATTAAATTCAAAACACTGTTGTTTGCATATATGCAAAGCTGCGCATTAAAGGGTTAACTTTAGAAAGTAGAATAAATGAAAACGGAAATTAAAACTGAAAAGTTGGTTAAATGCGAAATTACATATAGTCTGAGTCATTATTCTTTTTGTGAATGACGGCATCCCGTGCTCTGAATCGTCCTAGTTGATTATGAAGAAAACAGAAACAAAATCAAGGCTAAATGATAATAAAACGCCACAGAGAAAAGAAAATCACCTGGTCAGATGATATCTGAGAAAGTTCCTGTAAGGAAACTGAATGATTAACTGTACGAATTAAGGCCAAAAGTTTTCATTTTATGGTACAATTCGCAGCTATCACAAAAACTTTTAAATTTATTGGGGTAGTTCAATATGACGAGCAGCTCAATTTTGCTATTAAAGAATTATTTTACTTCCCTTACGATAACTTGGCAGATGTTAAGAGAAAGAAAGTTGCATAAAACAGACAAAATAATGATAACATTATTTAATTAGAAACAAAATTCTGCTAGTTACTGGTGGTGGTTGATATGGTAATTAGCAAATCAGCTCATCTAAATTTGCGTTACACATCGGCCAAGTTATCATGAAGGATTATAACTCTTTTCACATGAGAAATTACATGTTATAGTTCTCATTTAAGAACTGGAAGCTTCAAAATATCATGAAATTGTTTAAAAATATTTGAAAGCTATACGATTCTGCGTAATTTTAATTTTACAGATAACACTGGTCAAGATATTAATAGATTTTTTTTTCTAAAGCAAGATTGAGAAATCATTAAAAAAAAAAAAAAGAAAGAAAGAAAAATGCATAATTTCTTGTAAAATAAGAAGCTAAAATTATTTCATTCTGGGCCTAGATTAAAATGTCGAAAGCGCCAAGGCTAAACTTTAGAAAAAAAAGAGATCTGATCTGACATCTTTGAATTTTACAAAATTTGACTCCATAATCTTTTCATAAGACGTGGAAAAAGGGTTTGGAGACAGCATTAAACATTTTATTACAGGCAGCTCTGTAACCAATCTTACTTTCTTTTCTTTCTCCCTTTTCCCCTTTCTTACAGTTCTTTCTTTTTCTCGGTCCCCCTCCCTTTTTTTATCCATCTTTCTCTTTTACTTCTATATTTCTTTCTTTTTTTATTGCTTAATATTTTTTTTCGTTGAAACCAAGTTTTGAACCATAACTCAGTTATTTTTTCAATAATCAAATTGAAATATTTTGAGTCACTTTAATTTAGCAGAAAGTTCCATAAGCAGAACAATATTTTACAATGGGAATTTTTTTAGTGACTTAAAGATGTATATAAGACAGAATAAAAAAATCATATATATTTTTTAAAAAGTCATCAAAGGAATTAAAACATTTGAATGTTCAAAAGCTTCTTTAGAAAAATTATATTCATGAAAAAGTAGTATGTTCCGGGTACCAATTCTAAAAATATCTACTTATTTTGCTATGAAAAATTTCATGATGTATTATATATTATATAACTCAGTGTTTCCGTGTATTTACCTTACACAAATGTACAATTTTTGACCAATTTGCAGAAAACTTGATACACATACGGTTTAGAACAAGAATAAAAATATTGGCTATTAAAAAAAAAAAAAAAAAAAAAAAACCTCAGACCACTCTTTGCCCCTTTTTTTCAACCACCTGCCATAGATTATCTTTATACAAATCTATTTTTTATTTAAGTTTTTTAAATTTTCTTATGTCGTTTTCTCCTGTTGTCACACAAGGAAACTGCAAAGAGAGAATCGTTTTATAAACCAATAAAAATTCAGATTCATTCGCTACATTGTCCCGAGATTGACGTCAATTTGAACATATAATGCATGTTTTACATATGTAAAATTTTGAACTTTTATTTTAAGTGCGTTAAACTGACGTAGCACTTTCATTAACACGCATATGGAGTTAAAACATCTACTAAATTACACATATTAAATTTTCAGGAAACTTATTCAAGGAAAAAATAATTAATAATAAATAATCTCTATAAATATCATGAACGTCAGTGTAATGTCAAACTGACTCTTAACCCCTTAATTCTCGCTCCTGTCATATTTCCGGGCTGGAGATTTAATTGCTGGAAAAACTTCTGAAACCAGAAAATTTTAACTGGCATTTCCTAGTGAAGTCTTTCAATATTTCCGTTTGGTTTAGTTTTTGGCACTGATTGTGACGTTGGATTTTGTATTGCATATTTCGAAATATATCACACTAAAAAATATATATTAATAATCAAAATTTAATGTATATATATTATTTCAAATATTATTTGTAGAAATTTGTATGATGATGATAAATAAAGATCTAAAATGTCAAAAATAAAGGTCTTATTCGCATTAATTTGTATGGTGTAAAACAAACATTAAGGCACAGAATTCTCGCATGATGGTTTTTCTACAAATGTGAATTTGTTCTATAACGTCTTTTTTTTTTCGCCTTAAAAAAACTACAGTAAACTCTGTCTAAGGCGGAATCGATCGGACCTAGAAAATTTTCCGTAGTAGACAATATTTCGCCTTAGACAAATTTTACTCTATGTCTAGGGATTCACAGGTACTTGAAAATCTTTCCGAGTTAGACAGCTTTCCGTCTTACACAGAGTCCGCCTTACACAGAGTTTACTGTAATTGCATATTTTATTTAGAAACCTTATAATTATTCAATTTCTGTAATTAAAAAAATAGGTACATTTTTTATGGTTTTTCCAAATATTAAGCGATTCTAAGGGGTTAAACAAACGATTGTTATGTTTTATTTTATTATTTAGTTGATATCAAACAGCTATATATTACAGCTATATTCTTTAATACTTTAGATGCAGTGATGATATTTTCTACGACTTTTATTACTTAGTAGATGAAACGTAGCAACTTATTATTATTTTTTTTTTAATCAGTTTTTTCTTGTTTCAAACAAAACATCATAACTAAAGTCGCGACAGAAAGCGTCCAGAAAATGACGCCATTTTAATGTAATCATTGTGAATTTAGTTTTTTATGAATAAAAATGTAAGTTTCCATTTATAAACAATGACGTGCGAAATAGAATTTCAATAAATGCTAGGACGTTTGGTTGAATTTTCTGCATCCTCCCCCCTTCCCCACTATTGTCAACAAATTCTACATTTTCCTGTTACATACGACAAAGAAAGCCTTCTTTCTCATTTATAAAGCTGAGAGATTTTACTACAGTTGCATCGAAGCAGCGTCATTTTTTCCTGTTTGTCTTTTTAACGATTTATAGGAGAGATTAACAGGTCTGTGACCGCTGTATCCCTATATTTTATTTTATTATTATATTTTACATGGGAAAACACACTCTGCTAGTTATATATATAATAGCGCTAAGTGTATAACACTTCCGGGGTGAACTCATCCGGTTTCCGATAATTTTTCGTAAGTAAAACATATCGCGGCCATGTTAGGCTTAAGCATTCCGATTCCGTAAATTAGGCAATTGTTCGACTTGTAGAACATACGTTGTATCATATGTATTACATCATTGCTTCTGCATTTTCTCTAAAACTTATACAATTATAATATTTTAAGTTCTAAATTAAAAATAATCAGCTACCAATAACAGGTTGCCATTCAGAAGCATAATTTCCAAATCCAGAACAAAATGAATGACTCTTTGAGCGATTAATTAAAAAAATACGGTTGACATCCGATTCTGCTCTTAAAATATTTGTAAAAACATATTAAAGCCTTTAAATATTTTGAAATGCGCTTTTTCACTTTTGTTTACATTTATGAGCAGTATGTTTGATTTCAGTATAAGCTGAATACAGTGAATTATTCTATGGAATTAATTTGTATTGGATTAAGGTTTTGTTGATAAAAATTGTTTTGGCGCCATCTACCGACCTTCAATCTAAACAAAGGAACTTTCTGTTGAAATTGTACTTTTTTTATGCATTTTATCAACTTCGAAGGTATGGCAAACAAAATGAATATTTCTTATCAATTCTTGTTGTAATTAAAATATTACGGATATCTATAATACCGTTTTTACATAGAAAGTTTGCAGAGGGAAAAAATCATCATATTAATGAAATTAATAGTTACAATTTCGCATTAAACTTTGCATTACTTTTGCAATTTAGTTTACTTATTATGCAATTTACTTTGAGAAATGATGTAGATTAAAATCGTTACAAATTTGCTGTTTAGCATGTTATAGAATAATTCAAAATCAGTTTCTGGGTAGTAAAATAATTTGTAAATCACAAAATTAAGGCTGAGTAAATAATAATATATATAAAAAAGGTCTACTCGGTAATATGAATATGTAAATATACTTTATAACAAGTTTTATAGAATTAAACGTAAGTTATCCTTTAATATATATAGATATCATTTCGATTATAGTTCTATAATCGAAATGATATTGTACTGAACGGAAGTTTCTTCTTTCTCAGATATAAATGATTGTACAAGTATATGTTCGGACGATCGCGGCATGACATGCAAAAATCTTTATAAAATTAAAACTTTAACAACTATTTATTTAATCATTTTTTATTATCATTCATTAATGGGATATAGTTAATTGCGTATTATTGTGTTACACGTAATTGTATATTATTTTCGCGTATTATTTGGTATGTATAACAATTCATTAACATTGTTATTATTAACATTTTATCATTAACATTCCTTTTTTTAATTAACGAAATTGTTAAAGATTTTTTAGAAATAAGGTTTTTTTTTTTTTTTTCACTGACTGCTAATAATATTTTTTTTAATATTAACCTAACAATAATTGTTTAATTGTTTAATTTTATCAAGTACAAAACTATATGAAAATAGAAGCATAAGGCTTGCTTTTAGGTTTTTTTTTTTAAATTATTATTATTATTAAAAGTAGTTTACAAGTTATTACTTTGTATACATGCAAATAATTAAATAATAATTATTAATAGTATTATTCACTACATGTTTTTATTCATTGTTTCAACATTAAACTAAAGAAAAGTTTTAATTTAATTTGTTTTGTATCAGTTAATCTCTTTCCAATGTATGATATTCAAAATTGGAATATTTGCTTTCTATTTTCTCATACAAAAGAACTCTATGTATTTTTTAACTATAAGTTTATACAAAAATCTTTAATAAATAAATGTATGTAAGAAATCGGAAATGTTTCCCAGAGTTTGGGGACTTTGTTTTATTTTTACATTTCAATTGTAATTCACCCCTAGAATATGATGACCGTATTATTTTGTTTCTCAATCAATGCACAAAAAATTTTTACAGTGAAAAATCTAGCACTGCAGTGCTAGATTTTTCACGTGTATCCCTAACAAAGGCTCTAAATCTAAACAGATCAACAGGAAAACTACAATTTAGTTCAGTTTATATCAGAAAAGATTCCAATCAGTTTTCAATATGATTTACATAGAAATTAAAGCATTTTACCGAGTGCTTTTCTGCATTTTAAAACTTTATTTTAATTATTTGTTCTTTTATTCTTATCTTTGAAATACTTAACAAAGAAATAAACAACTACTGCCGACTGAATTATTTATCAGAATAATTTCTTTTGTGGGGGTTTAAGTTCGGATGCGCATATTAATTCTTGTTACAATTAAGTTAGATTTCTTGTATTCTACACAATACAAATAGTGTAGGCCCAGACGAAAAAAAATGAGTCGTTAATCTTTGTTCGTGATATGAATGCGATCTATTTGAAAATTCTAATTTCGTTTTTATTATTAAATATCTACCTTTTATGTTATTGAAAATATATTTTCGTGGTCTATAATTAAACAGACAGCAGCTAAATAAATTATATCACAGAGTAGAATGAAGAAAGAAAATACTAATTATAGTTACTAGTACGATTCAAAGAAAAATAACATACATGTTTGTAAATAGAAAATGAACTTCTTTTAAACTGCATAAAATCAGAAATACTATGGTTTTAACGAGTAATTAACTAGCATATGCGTTATGAATGTTATAATAAATTGGCCTGCGTGAATAACCACTGTAATCTGTTAATTTCTTGCGGATGTTATTATATATGTGTGTTATCATTCCAGCTACACTGTGGGTGATACATTCATTCCAGCTACACTGCTCATGAAAATATTTCGATTTCTGTTTTTCGTAATTTGCTTAAGGAGTTTTCTTTCCTTCGAGAAATTCCTAAATCACTGAATATACAAAACCAAACATTTATTAGATTTATTAAACATATTGCAAAAAAATAACATACAAATAACATTAATTTTGAAATTCATTTGCAAAAATAAAGTATAATGATTAAAAAAATTTAACTCTCTTTAAAAATACAGAATAAGAAATTTCAAAATACAATTTCATAGAAACTTGTTCGCCAAGCGCTGACAGTAAGCTCAGTTTTGCTGGGAAACCAATTTAACAATTAAAATGTACTGCATCAAACTCTGCTTATACAGGCAAAGAAACTCTTCGACATGTTTATGTTTTGTTCTAAAATATATTTTCCAGTTAAATGTCTGTAAGACTATAGGGCCGCGACTTGAATAGACAAAAATTCGGAGACATGAATAAATCTGACTTTCAGGAGCCCTCATCTCTATTTATTTATAATTATTTGTTTATTTTTATAAAAGTATTCAGCCGTGTATAAGTATAATACTATACTATACAGTTATAAAATGGAAATATTTTGTAAACAGCTATCATAGATTGTTACAAATCATGTCATGAAAATGAACATCATACTTAGGATTTGATTTTATATAGTATTGTATATTTTTATACATTTTTTGTTTGTTTCTTTGTTTCACTAATATTTTCTACTGTTTGATAACATTGGAACACAGCAACTTAAAATGGCATTGCCCTTGCAGACCCGAAGGTAAAATAATACTGCAAATACACATTCATTGATTTTGCACAAACGAAAAGACACCATAGATGACAGAAGGAGCCCTTTTTTTTGAAATTCATACTTTAGGGGACTGGTAATTTAGGTTCACAAATACCAATCTAAAATTACTAACACCCTTAAAATATCAATTTAATTATTAATAACCTAAATTACGCGGTAACAAATTGAAGGCCGTTAATTAATAGAATGATCTACAAATCTTCATTTTTTTTTAAATTGTAAAGCGTTTAAATTAATTAATTATGAAACTTTCTTACTTTCTTGGACACACTGTCTGGAATACATTTCGCAAACTCAGATGATAATAACACTTGAGGAAATAAGTATCAGTGCTGCCTTGTATTGGTTTTGATCCAAAGCCAAAAACATGTATGACATGTGATACTTCAGAACCAAGGAGGATAACTTAATACTAGCTGTTTTTTACTTAATACTAGTTAATTTTTAAGCAATAATTTTTTAGGGTTAATAAAAAAAAATAATTTAAAGAAATGAAAATCGCATAAAATTACAATAATGTATATTTCATTTTCAAAGGATTTGTATATACTGCATGAAATTGTATCCAATAAAAGGTGATATTGAGATAGCTATAATAAAGGTGTGTTACTTTTACAAGTTGTTTACTTCTGCATGAAAGTACAGCAAAAATGTTCAGTTTAAAAAAAATACAATTTTGAATGCGTCAAACAATTTCGCTTTTCAAAAGCGTTACTTACTTCGACCTTATATTAGCTGCAACAGATAACTCTACAACTGATAACTCTATCTAAACTACTATGTATCGACAACTTGGTAATGTACTTGGTGATGCAATTCCATATTCCATTTTTCAGTTACTTGTCGCATTCACTCAAGTGTGACCGAAAAACTGCACTTCTTAATCTAAAAAAAATATTTCGACTCTTTCTTCAAAAATGAAACAGCTTTAAAACACACTTAATTTGAGATTAAATGTACAACTTGTTATTAAAAACATGCTTTATTATCTTTAAGGCTGTTCTCACATCCAAATTTCTTTGTTGCACAATGAGGAAATCATTTTTGTCGGGGGATGGCGTGGGGGGAAAGGGGAGAAAAATGCATGAAATTTTCAAAAAATATTTTTCAGATTTAATATGATTTGTTTACCAATTAGAATAATTGTGTTAAAATTACTCTAGAGTATTTTTCAGGTTGCAAGAAATTCAACAACAGTTAAAAATAAAACACGATTCAGAAAATATTATAAATGTCAGAATTTTAAACATATGTGTTGCATTTGAATTGTATGAGATTGTTTGGTGGAAATTATATCTAATTTAGAACACGTTTAGAAAAAACTATATAATATTAATTTCATTAAATACCACATTTTAAGTAATAAATTATATTATGATGTAGGTCAAAAGTTTATTCAATATAAATGGATATTAGCAATGCTTCCTTTGTAAAAAGCATTGCGTTCTTTTAAGATTTGACTTTTTATTTCGGAGTAGCTAAATTAAAATAAAATCATTTTGTCGAAATTATACAAAAATGACGTCTAAATGTGCGAACTTATCCAAAAATGTTTCAGATTTATGAATTAAAACAAGTAAAAATTAAATTTAAAAAATCAAAAAACCCGACTGCGAACTAATTAATTATTTCTCATCAATGTGAAACTATTTTTTATATTACTTACCTTTTTTTTTTTTTTTTTTTTTTTTTTTTTTTTACCATTTGGAAAAATGGTTATTGTCCTCGTCAGGGTAGGAAATCAAAAGCATATCTGAAGCTTTTTATTGGTTTAATCCGCATTTTATTCGTTTTCTGATTGGTCTATATAGTAATCTGTATTTCCCTTTACTTTCAACAGAGATGGGTACTTCTGTTACCACTTTGACAAAAAAGTAATAAAAAATTAAAAAAAAATTAACAACTCAGAAACAAATTGAGATACAGCTTTCAAACAAATTGCATTTAAAAGTACATTTTTTTCTCTATACGACAGTGTAAAAAGAAATATTGTGGGATGTTTAGAAGTTTATGAATGAAATTTCATTTAAAATGGGTCGTCAGATTTCTTGGACGATGGAAAAGCCTTTTCCCGAACAGCCAATGAAATGCTTGGATAATACGTAAGTTTCAGGTGGATAATAAGTAAGTTTCAGGAAATCTTGCCATTTTTACGTGTAATAACACTATTAATGTTTAATTCATGGCGTACGCAATGTATGATCAACTCCGTGCGATTTTTTATGTCTTAAATTTTAGTCTTTGGAAAAATCATTTTCCAAATGGTCGTTGTAATTTGTTAAATTGCTTTTTTTCTTTTTTCTTTACTTGTATTGGTGACTTTTAAGTTGTGTTTAATTGTTAGTTCCTATCTATAAACACTGTTTTGATGAGACCTATAGATGACTATGAAGTCTAGAGTTACAGTAAATGTAGAGATCCAAAGTACACAACTTCCAGGTTGTGTAATATTTAAACGGAGCTTCTGACTGCAAAATGGTCAATGAAACATCGTCTTCATTTTGAAAGACCTATCCAATGATATGCCGCTCAACATGGTGCGTAATTTTTTTTTTTCGTTTCTACCGACATTTTGTATTTTACGGTCGCCATTTTGAATTTATAAAATCAAAACCTAGCCTATAGCCATCGGGCGGTTAAGACGAATCAATAGAGACCTCAACATTAAAATCCATCCAGCCGTTGGGATGTTTCGAGGGCATAAAGAAATCCACATACTCAGATACGCGTGCAAAATATCATTTTCCTCGCTCAATCAATCCGCTTATACATGGCCCTGTGAAAAATTTTAATCGTCCTCTGTAAGAAATAATTAATCGAAAACACGTATTTTTTCTTTAACCCTTTATGCCCCGACGGTACTTTAAAGTACCATTAAAATAATTTGTTAAAAAATTAATATAATCCACCGATTAGTAGAAGTACAGTTTAGAAAGAGTAATAGATACTTTTGTTTATTTTATTCCAAAAGCATTATTGGTTGCACAAAAAAAAAAAAAAAAAAAAAAAAAAAAAATTAAAAGGATGATTTCTTTTTTATTTGAATCTTTTGAGCTTCCTTGATGTTGAAATATTGTGGGGAAAAGTTTCAGTTAAGAAATATTTCTATTGTAAGAGCATTATATTTGTGCATTTTCTAATTCTGTAAAATACTAAAAAAAAGTATTTTAAATGAAAGATTTGAGTGGAGTTACAAATATTATGCAAAATCTCTATAAATTCAAATTTAATTAATTAATTTTAATTTTTTAAATCCTTTTAAACTTTATTAAATGATTGTGTAACTCTTCTAATGTAGTTTCAAACATTCACGAAAAATGCTTCAGAAGATGAAATTTTCATGAATTCATAATTTGGGATATAAAGGGTTAAATTTATTTGTTTTAAATGCAGCGAAATAATTCTCTAGTTATTAAAAAAAAAAAAAAAAAAAAAAAAAAAAAAAAAAAAAATCTGCCTTGTTAGCCTCCTTGATTGAGTAAAAAATAAAATAAATAACTATCGTACTTATATAAAATCCAAGTACAGAAAAATGTAGGTAACCATTTTGGGGCGAACTGCGCCATCCATATATTTAAAATACAAGGTTGTTTTTCAGTCATCTGCGCTGAGCTTTCTAATGAACCGAATTTGCTAATTATTTTTTTAATTAAAGCTGTTTATTTGTAGACGTGCTTGCACTAGCTATTTTTTAAAATATTTCCCTTTTTTATATTTTAATTTTAATTTTAAAAGTTGCTTATGAAATCCCTTCAAAAGAGTGGCAATCGGATTACTTCCATTGTTTCAGATAAAAGAGAAATAATGAAAAATATTCAGACACGTGACGTTGTGGATGGATTTTTTTCATTTTCAAGTTATTTTCGGTAAAAAAAAAAATTATGCACGTGTACTTTTCTTATAAGCCAAAAAAAATTCGTATTTATTGCGATATCACGAGAATGTTGTCTATTGGGTTTATTTTATCTTTATGCATTATGACTTTATTATTTTTTTTAAATTAGTACAATTAAATAGAAAGTATATTTTTACTTAAATCGACTGTGGTTAAGCATAAAAGTACGTATTTGAAGTATGGTTGAAAAGTTTGCGCCGATGACGGTATGCTTAGCTTAAAATATATTTTTACATTAATAAAACGAGTTGGAACCCGTCGAAATTCGACGAACTATAAAATGTTAGAAACGTACTTCAGATCGAATTTATAATAAACCTACAAAAATAATTACAATAAAAAATTCGTCTAACATTGGTTGTCTCACTCTTAAAACAAATAATATTTTTAACCTAAAATTACCAAAATATTATTTCCACAAACTTCAACTGCATAAATTATTGAAAAATTAAACTCTATTATGAATACGTACACTCTAAATTAAAATGTCTGAAATTCAGACACTTAAGTGTCTGAAATGGAGTGTTCAATTGGAGTGTTCAATGGAGTGTTCAATTTTCAGACATTTTAAAATGTCTGAATTTTTTCAGACACTTTTTGCGTCTGAATTTCAGACTCTTCAAACGTCTGAATCGCATCCATTTTTTTGTAAGCATCATACGTAGCCATGTTTGACCACGTTGAATCCTGGAAAAATATTTGGCTGTGGTCCTGCCCCTCCCTCCCCCCAATACAGCCTGATTTTTTTGGTGCTCTCAGTTTTGGTATACAATTTTCGTTACGTTGATAATTTATATCTTTTACGACATTGTACTGATTATAATCAATATCTTGAACTTCAGGAGTAGAACAAGATTAAAAAACAAAAAATATTTATCTAAATATTAGATTTTTTAAAATTTATTTTGTTTTTAGCCTTATTTTACTTTAAAAGTTCAAAATATTGATTATAATCAGTACAATTTCGAAACAGATTTAAAATATAAGCTTTACAAATATTGCACATCAAATTTGGGGGCACTACAGTCGTAGGGGGACGGGGCACTTCCCAGTTTGCCCTTCCTTTAATCAAAAAGTACTTTTGCAAAAAACGCAACCCTGCATTATAGTTGTCTAAATTGAGATGTCCGGTATTCGGGAGTATCCGTTGTGGAGGTTAATGGACATTCTCGAATAGCGAACACCTCTATTTAACGAATAGTTTTTTTAATCAGCAGACATACATATTTGTATATTTTTACCTCAAAAAAGTAGACATCTCCAATTATCGGACAAATTCCGCGGTCCCGAAGTGTTCGCTATTAAGGGCTTTTAAGGTACATAGATAAATATATATATATATTTTATAATCTTGTCCTACTCTAAAAGTTCAAAATATTTATTATACTCGGTTGAATGTGGAAAAAGATTTAAAATATCAGATGTACGAAAATTGCAAAAATCCCACCTCCCCCCCCCCCCCCAAAAAAATGAAAGTATAAAAAAATATATTGCCACATAGGCAATTTTACATATACATCACTTGATAATCACAACAGCCATTTAACTATGAATAATGAAAATAAATATTCTACTTTAATAACATTGGGGAAAAAATGACTTTGGTATTTTGTTAAATATATTTGCGTTTTTAAACTTGTCCTACTCTAAAAGTTCAAAACTTTCATTATAATCAGTGCAAGATTTAAGATATCAGCTTTACAAAAATTCATGCAAAATCCCCCCTCCCCCCCCCCCCAAAAAAAATGAAAATACTTATTTAAAAATTATGTTTTTAAAAAATTTATATTTCCACATGGGCAAGTTTTTATGTAGATCAGAGGGTACTCACAAAAGCTATTCAACTATCAATAAAAACAAATAAGTACATATTCTATATTAAAAACATGAGGAAAAAATAACTTATGATTTCCAAACTTCTTTCGTCTTAAATATATACAGTAACATCTGTCATTTTTGTATTTTTCGTATAAGTGCATATAAATAAAGTTACCACAATTTTAAATACAAATCTAGTTAGAGGTTTTTACTTTTTCCCATTATAAATTTCAAATTACTTTTTTATTAAAAATAATAAAAAAATCAGTATTAGAGTTGATTGCAAATCAAATACATATGTATATTTTTACAGGCAGCTTCATATAATAGACCAGTCTCATTTACTTTATTTATCTTTTTTTAATCTGCGGTTTTATGCCAGGAAGTAAGAAAGCATTAGGTCATCTTTCAAAGTTTTTTTTTTCTTTACTTCCTTGTGGCCGTCATTTACTGCGAGATAAAAATTATCCATTGAAACTAAGAACTGACATTGAATATATAATTCGTAATAAAAAAGAACGTCATAAGTTTAAAAATATATACTTCTAGAATTAGTGGGGTTTTTTGCGAACAGATTCAAAACTAATTAAATTTCATGCAGGATTTTGTTTAGTACAATAAATAAAATCATAAAATACACTAATTTTACTACTATAAAGAAACTTACTTGAGTTGCTGCAAGAGGTAAGAAATATTCCTCGATTTGAAATTTTAAAAACTACCACAACCACAGTGAGGGAAAAAGATTTTCATCAGTTTAAAAGGTAATCCCATAATACATCCGACTAGCCATATTTAAAGAATGAGATGTTTCATCCTAAAAACAGGACCCGCCAGACAAAAATTTTTTTTTTTTTGCCAGCTTCGACAGGACGAAGATGAATAACACAATATTATTGATATAAATTGATACGAGTTAACACTAAGCCCATTGCACACGCTTTGTAGAATTTCCGGGTGTAATCTTCAACCGTCGTCTACTTCTGTTCTGTGTCTATCCCGCCCTTGTATCGACGACAGCTTCTAAGAGACATTTGATGTCGAGCACACACGTCAGATGTATGTATTCAATAAATAAATAATCCAAGTTAATACGAATTAAAATCACAGTACTTCACATTTCGCAAAAAACGAATTAAAATACACGCGTACATAAAAACAAACTTTGTTTGAATTACAACGTATACCACTTCGAACGAAGACATCTAAAACGCATGCGCAACTGGGAGTGCTAGTGCCCCCTGGTGGTTATTGCGTCGGAAGAATCAAAACGTCTTAAATTAAGACACGTTTAAAGCAATGAAATGTCTTAAAATAAGACGTTTGCGGATATTTTAGACATTATTCTCAGTTCGTTTGCACCATGGTCATAGTAAGACGCTTATGTATCTTAAATTAAGACATCTATAGTGTCTTAATTTTCAGATTAAGACACTTAAGTGTCTAAAATTCTTTTTCAGTCACATATGTGTCTAAATTTAAGACGCTTCTATTTGCAGTGTAATCAAGGTGAGTAATTATGATGAATTTATCGATTGAGGCTCTTATGTTTTTTTACAGGATGAAAAATCAGTAAAAAGGATTTCGCTTTGTCTCATCATAAAATTCCCCCCCCCCCCCCCATACAATCTAATCTGTACGTTATTTTCACATTCTCATAATTTACGTTACGCACCACTCAAATTCACAGTTTGAAAGTATTTAAACGCGCAATACATTATTAATGATTGTATTTCCAAACTTAAAGTCACGTTTGTCCGATACAACGTTTCATTTGAACATTCGCACAAACTTTAAGTTCTAATCTCAATATCCGCGAAAAAAAAATTCAAACTTTTGCCTTTAGTTGTCATACTATTGGCCATTTAGTATTGGTCAAATATTTAGTTTTATCAAAATAAATGATCGTATTGGTTTAAATATGACATAATTTTTACTCACTGAATCATTTTGCTTAGCGTCCCAAACTCAGTATCAGCTTAATATAAAAATATTGAAATGTAACTGATTTATGAAGAAGAATGTATGTTCTTTTTTAATGTTTGACAACATTTTCTGTTCAAAAATTATAAAAAAGTTACTTTTATTTGTAATGTGAAAATGGCATCAATAAGGATATAATCAATAAAAATAATAAACCATGACTATTTTCCCTTTACTTTCACTATAAATGGAGTACTTCAGTTGCCACAATCACAAAATTTGTATTAAAAACTACAAAAAAATTAATATTTCAAAAATAAATTAAGATACAGCTTTCAAACAAATTGCGTTTAAAAGAGCATTTTTTTCCTTATACGACGGTGTTAAAATTTAAACTGTGCGATGTTTAGAAGTTTAAAAATTTGCCGTAGATATAATTGCAAAACCGTAATTTTATTTCAACTTTCAAAGTGTTGCCATTCGCAAAATGACGTATGCGTTACGCACAGATATGTTTGTCCTTTATAATATAGACTAAGGAGAAAATGGATATGATTGTGTCAACGTGACGTAGTTTTCACTGATTTTTCATTTATTAATTACAAAGATTAGAATAGGAGCTTTTATGGATAGCTGAACTATTTCAAAACTGAATATTAAGTTATATATATATATATATACAGTACAGCCCCAATTATCCGCGGAATTGGGTGGCAAGGGCACCGCGGATAAAAAAAAATTGCGGATAACTCGAAAAAGACAGAAAAGGGGATGCAAGCTCGAAAAAAAGAAAATTCAACATGAAAACTATGTTTTAGTGTACAAAAAACATAATAAAATGTTTAAAATACATACATATGCACAGTACAGCTGAAATCTTTGCTTTACGTCTAAATCACTAAAATAAAGAACAGTAAAAAAGAAACAATGCCATACATACTGTAGAAAAAGTGTTGAGTTACACCTTTTTTTAAAAAAGCAGTCACTTGTTTTTGCCTCTTGCTTTAGAAACACCTTTTCTGTCTCAAAAATGAAGCTATTCTTGATATGCTCCCCTGGAATTTATCATAATATTCTTAGTTAATTGCTAAATATTTTAATTGCTGTGCTTACGTTTAGTTAATAAAATCAAGAAAAGACATCAAGACTTTATAACTGATATTTTAAACATGGCAACCGAATCTAGAAATATTCTTCTATTACTTTCGAATACATGAATTTTTCTGTTTATATTTATTAGTAGGGCTTACTGTATTTTCTTGCTTAAATTTAAAAATTTGACTTAAAATTTGGCTTAAATTTAAAAAGAAAAAAAATATTTCGCTTCGCGGATAAACCGCACCGCGGATAATCGGGGCTCTACTGTATATATATATATCTTCATCATTTGTATTTGTAGAAATCATTTGTCATTTTTGTAATATTCTTTTCTACCATACAAACCTTTCAGCAATAAAATCTTGATGCTGTCTGTTTGGATGAAGTCTTATGAAAATGAAACGCAGATCAACGTTTTTTGATTTTTGACGTGGGTTTATATACTTAGTGATATAATATTTATAGATGGCAATTTGTCGATAAATCATTTTTTCTAAGTTTAGAATAAGCTGATTCATAGGGATGAATGTGTAAAATTACTTATTTTTTATTTCGTAGAATTTTCTTGAAAAAAGTAATTTAATCGAGGCATTTTTTCGCCATCTAATTTAACTGAAACCACCCCTCAATTTTAATGAAAAAAAAAATGACACTAAAAGTATAATTATACATAAAAATCCTTATCATTTCTCCTTTTTCATCTTTTTATCCACCAAAGTGGAGTCATTTACAACATTACAAAAGTATCATTAAAAATTATAAAACGATGAAAATAATAATATCTAGAAATATATATATATATATATTTTAATTTTAAGAGTTTATGTCACATTTGCGAATACATGCGGATAATTGACGTTAGTTTCATCACGAAATTTTCTGCATTGTAGGATTAATAACCGGTAAATATAAACAGACAATAGGATTTTAATATAAATAATTAACGTAAAAAGAAAACAAAATGCAATTCTTATTTTTTATTTATTTATCTTATTATTACTTTTTTTGTGTGTGTAAGTAAGTAAGTAACATTTCCGATGCTTCGCTGTACTTTCATGCTGGGGTTAATAAAAATTTAGAAGAGTAAAATAGCAGCGAAAGCAAGACGGAAAAGTTGCTGCAAAACGGAGAAGTATTTTACCAAATAGCTTGATTCACTTTTTTTTTCTCATATAGTTTTCTTCTGTATCATTATTTTTGTTTATTTCATGAAAAGAGAGTTAGTTTTCCCTTCTTTTTTAAAAATTTTGATTTTGCATATAACTTTTTAACACCTTTATCGCTCATTTAAAAAGGGTTGACATTCCTAATCACTAAAATGAGATACAGTTTTCAAACAAATTATATTTCTAAGTACATTTCCCCCCTATTCGGCAGTTAATCGAAATTATCCCATTACATTTACGTTAAATTTGTGTTTTATTTTACCTATTTATTTATTTATTAAGTTTTAATTTCGTTATGGAATATTAGACAAATACTACGCTATTTACATTGTTTTAAGTGCAAATGGGTTATTATTCTTCCGTAATGGAACATACACGCGATAGAGATAGATTTTTAAAAAATCATACTTGAAAATTATTTTTAAAACAATAGAAAATGAGAAAATTGCGACACCGTTTTTAAACAAATTGCATTTGAAAATACACACCCCCCCTCCTCCCTATGCTATAGTACAAAAATTAAAAATGTGCGATGTTTTGAAGTTTATCAAATTGTAGTAATAGCGAAATTTATTGGTCAGGTATTGCTAACGTCAAAGTTACTCGCGCCCACGTTTGTCCTTTATAATACCGAGTATTGACAGTTGAAAAATACTACCTAAAAATATCAAGCACGTAGGAATACAAATCAATTTGAATTTGTGTCAGAATGTTTCGCTTCTCTGAGCTTTAAGGTGCCTGCTATCTTTAAAATGGAATTTTCGGTCAAAAATCAGATTTTCTATATTTGCTTTAATATCAAAACGTGACATTTTAGCTTTCTAAATCAGTTTCAATTTTGTTTTTATCTTGCTTATAACTTGAGTTTCAGGCATTTTAACCCTTTATGTACTGAATTATGAATTAAAGAAAATTTTATCTTTTAAAGCATTTTTCATGAATTTTTGAAACTACATTAGAAGATTTACATAGTCATTTAATAAATTTTAGAAGGATTTTAGAAGAATTTTGAAAGATTAATTAAATTTGAATTTATAGGGATTTTGTGCAGTATTTATAACCCCACTCAAATCTTCTATTTTAAATATTTTTTTTTAGTATTTTGTAGAATTAGAAAATGTACAAATATAATGTTCTTACATATAGAAATATTTCCGAATTGAAAAATTCCACCCCCCACCCGCAACGCAAAGAAAGCTGAAAAGATGCAAAGGCAAAAAAAAATCATCCTTTTAAAAATATTTTTCTTTTGTATAATCAATAATGCTTTTGGAACAAGATAAAGTAATGTATCTATAACTCATTCTAAACTGTATTACTTCTAATCGATGTATTAAAGGAATTTTATAACAAGCTATTTTAATGGTACTTATAAGTAACGTCAGTAGATAAAGGGTTAATATTAGTCAGTCGCAAGTTTTTAAAACTAAAATTAGCCCTCCACTACCGAAGTGACCGTAAATATTTGCACATAAACAAAGAAAAATTTTAAAAACTGCAAGAAAAAAAGAATAACTAATGTAAATAACACAGATAGTGAACTTTATAAATCATGAGCTTTTTAAAATTAGATTTTTCATTTATTGGGTAAAATTTGGTTTTAATTACATTTTCTGTTTTTTCGCAAAATGAGATTTTTAACATTTTGTGCTTAATCGCAAAACATCATAACTCGAAAAATAATAATTGTAACGTTATGAAACTTTGCAAAAATACTCTAAAGGAGTTTATTTAGGTAATGTGCCTCTATAATGTTATTGATGTTGCCTCTATTATGATTACAGTTAGTTATTTTTTCATATTTTAGTTGATACAAGTTATGAATTGTCATACATTTTCTTGATTTTTCTGTGTGCAAAAACGTTAACTTCTATATTTTTATTAATAACATAGTTGTAGTTATGAAAATGGTTCAGTACCTCAAGAAAGTTTCATTAATCATAATAAATTTTACAGAATAAAAATATCTTCATTTAAGTTTGAGTTTTGATGTTTTGCAAAAGTGCCATTTTATAGCAATTTTTATGTATGTTTTGAGCTTTAAAATCAAAATATTTAAAATATATACACATGTTTACATGTTATTCACAATTCTTAGTTATTCTATAGTATAATGCACATCAGTAGGCATTTTTTCAAATATAAAAAAAAAAAAAATCCCTTCCGAAAGTAGGCAGGCACCTTAAAAATGAAAGTTCCAGAACACTCTAAGGCCAGTGTAATGAGAGCATCCTGATCACTTTTTACGTATGACATTGCGGATATCTCATGATTAGTTAAGTAAGATATAAATAATGTACTTTTATCTCTGTATTTAAATACATTTAATTTATTTCTTACTTTTTTTCTATAAATAAATTGAAGATAGTGGAAAAAGTGTTATGTCACATTTTTTAAAATTATTATTATTATCATCATATAGATATGTTATTTTAATATGAATTTATTAATGATTGTATCTATTATATGTATATCAATATATTATGTTATTAGATATTAATATAGCAATATATATTAATATCTATTAAAGAATTCATCTTTATATGAATCTATCATATGGTGTAAAACTAAAATACTAAGATTTTAATTATTCTTGAAGATATGAGATAATAAATGTTTTAATATTTAATACTTTCATATTTAATGATTTAAATAATAATATAAATTTTAAAAATTAAATGTTATTTTTTGTCTTTCTCTCTTTTTTTTTTTTTTTTTTTTTTTTTTTTTTTGAGCGAATTTTGTAATATTAAAAATTTTTTTTAGCTTGAAGGTAAAAAATTACAACAGAAAACTTTTACTTCATTTTTTTTCTATAATTTAACATGAGTCACACGAACACCTTCTTCTACTCGTATCTGCAGTTTGTTTTCATGTTTGAAATGTTCATTACCTTTACTAAGCTTTTCCTTCTCACAAATAAAATAAAATAAAACAAAACAAATAATTGTATCACTTTTAAAATAAATGAGCGATTTCATGTGGTATAATTTCACATATGCAGCAAAAGACATTAAGGGGTCTTCAGGACTCTTAAAGTTTTAAAAATTTCGAAATTTTAATTTTTTTAGATGTTAAACTCCTATCTTTTCTGAACATTTTGATATAATTGTTTCCTTGAAATTCCTATTAGAACTGAACTTATGGCTTTTACATTTATACACGTTCAAGAGCTGAAGTGTCATTTCGGAAACTTTGAAGCCATTTTTCTCCAAATGACGTTTTTGGCCATAACGCGCACGATATCTAAAAAACTTATGAATATTTTTTCATGAAATTTTCAAAACATATGTTTCATGTTAGTCTGTATAAACTGAACCTAAAATTTCCTTTTTATTGTTCAAAACAATATTTTTTTAGGTGGTTATACTATTGAAATTTTCTTAATTTTGCATTAGCTAAATACAACTTTGTATTAAAAATATAAAAAAGCTTTAAATACAAATTTATTTAGGTTCAGGTTAATTATAACAATCTGAAGTATAAGTAGGCACCAAAATTTTCATTCTAGTTGTAATACTTATTTTGTAATCGTGCGCGTAAGCTGTTATGCCGATTTTTTGCCCGTCAAATGTCTAACAGTTTGGAGTCCCCTGTCAATGCTAATTCTGCATCTTATCAGTGGCGTACCCAAGGGGGGGGCTGATGGGGCTACAGCCCCCCCCCCCCGAAATTTTCGAAAGTGATATAGAAAGGTGCTGATTTTTCGTCTTTCTTTTATGGAATTTTTTTTTAATTTTTTTCGATTATACAGCGGGCAAACTATTCTCATTAGTCCCATATTAGTCCACATTGACAACAAAGAAGAGAAAGGGGGGCTGACGGGGTTATAGCCCCCCCCCCCCCTACTCCTCCCGAAATAGTCAAAAAATTAAATGAAAAAGTGTTTTTTTCTTACTTTTTAAAGATAAATCTGTAATTTTTTCTTCTGCCATACAGCAAAATAGTCATTCTCGTTAACACCATATTAGTCCAGGTTATATTAGTTCGGGGGCTGATGGAATTTCAGCCCCCTCCTCTCGAAATGGTCGAAAATGAAATGAAAAAATAGTGCTGAATTTTTTCTGTCTGTTCAAGATAAATTTGTATTTTTCCCCTATCGTTCAACAGCCTATGTGCTTCCTTCGCTTTAGTTCCATATTAGTCCATATTGACACCAAAGAAGAGAAAGGGGGTTGATGGGGTTACAGCACCCCCTCCCCCCAACCAGAAATCGCGAAAAATTAAATAAAAAAGTGTTTTTTCTTTACTTTTTAAAGATAAACCTGTATTTTTTTCTTCTGTCATACAGTAAAATAGCCATTCTCGTTAACACCATATTAGTCCACATCGACATCACAGCATACACTAAGATGGGGAGGGGGCTGATGGAATTACAACTTCCTCCTCTGGAAATAGTCGAAAATGAAATGAAAAAGTAGAGCTGATTTTTTTCTGTCTATTTGAGATAAATTTGCATTTTCTCCCCTATCATTTAACAGACTAGCCGCTCCCTTCGCTGTAGTTCCATATTAGTGTACAGTGACATCACATTATACCCGAAAAGATAGAAGGGGGTTAATGGAGTTACAGCCCTCTCCCAAAAATTCGAACATGAAATGAAAAAGTTCTGATATTTTCCTTTTTGTTTGAGATAAATTTGTATTTTTCCTCTATCATTCAACAGACTAGCTGCTCTCTTCTCTTTAGTTCCATACTAGTGCACAGTGATACCACATTATACCCAAAGAGGTGAAAGGGGTTAATGGGGTATCCCTTTCCTAAATAGTTGAAAATGAAATGAAAAAAAAGGCTGTTTTTTTTCTTCTTGTTTGAGATAAATTTGTAATTTTTCTTCTGCCATACAGCGAAATAGCCATTCTCGTTAACACCATATTAGTCCACATTGACATCACAGCATACCCAAAGATGGGGAGGGGGCTTATGGAATTACAGCCCCCTCCTCCCGAAATAGTCGAAAGTGAAATAAAAAAATATTGTTTTTTTTTTCTTTCTGTTTGAGATAAATTTGTATTTTTTTTCTCCTATTATTCAACAGACTAGACACTCTCTTCTCTTTAGTTCCATATTAGTGCACAGTGACACCACATTATACCGAAAGAAGTAGAAAGGGGGTGATGGGTTACAGCCCCTTCCCAAAATAGTCAAAAATGAAATGAAAAAAGGCTGATAAAAAAGGCTTTTTGTTCGAGATGAATTTGTAATGCACTTGTTTTCTGCAATACAACGAACTACACGTTCTGGCTAGTCTCATATCAACGCACAGTTACACCACAGTATACCCAATGAGGGGAAGGGGCTGATGGGGTTACTTACTCTTCCGAAATAATCAAATATGAATTGAAAAAAAATTCCAGTTTTTTTTCTTTCTTTTGAGATTAATTTTAAATTTTTTTCTGCGACGCAGCTATTCTGGTTAGTCCCATATATTAGTGCACAATGATGCCCCAGCATACACCAAAGGATTCGATGGGGACGGAGGTTATGACGTTACAGCTCCATTCCACCTCTGAAGACATCGCAGTGAAATGAAAAAAGGGCTGATATTCCTTCTTTTTCAGATAAATTTGTTTTATTTTCTGGCATGCCACGAATTTGTTTTTCCTGTTAATCCAATATCCTCCTCAGTCCTGCGACCAAATTTACTTGAGACCACAAAATCCATTTTCAAATGACTGAAATCACTGTTTTACTTGATAAATGAAAACATATATACTGAGTTCAAGAGACCTACAAATAAATTCGACAAATCTAAAAGTAGTTTAATTTAAGGATTTTTTTAATTTTTCCCATAATCGGCGGGCGCCAAGATTGTCAATGCGGGGGTATGTTAATGCACAGTAACACCACAGCTAATCTCAAGTCGATTTCGTCTAAATCTGTAATCCGGTGCGGAAGAGTTGACTGTAAAAGTAGCTTATTAACTTTCATTTTTCAGTCGCATCTCCATGCCACACCAAAATATGGGGGTGCGGAGGGTTGAAGGGACTAAACCTCTTTTACCTGCCAAAACGGTCAGATTAAATGGTAAAAAAAGTTTACGTCTTACTTTTTAGATCAATTCAATTATATATATATTTGTCATGCATCGCACTTGTCTTTCTTGTTAGTCCCATATTAGTGCATAATGACACCTTAGCTAATCCCAGAATTTTGGTAAGTCGGAAGTCAGGCACACTATATATGTGCGGAAGAGCTGACTGTAAATGATATTCATTAACTTTTGTTTTTAACACTCGATTACTTCCTCGTATCTGTAAGATACACAGTGACTTCTTGTTTGACTGCAAAGACATCTTTGGAGTTCGGTAATGTCCCCTCCCCCCACTTATCTTCCTATTCTGTCTTAACTTTGCAGCCAGTATTTTTCATCTGGAACGGTTTGAAGTCCTTCTTATTACTTGTGCAATGCACAAATAATAAACAAAGTCTTTATTTTATATATGTGTATGAAAATATTTTGTGTATACAAAAAATATTTTGTGTTTGTTACAATATTAATTTATTGTTAAACAAGAACCGTAGCCAGAATTTAGTTTCGGGGATTGGAAGAACAATTTTATAGATTTTATGTTATAATGACTTTCTTTTAAATGAAAGTATATAAAAAAAAAACCAGTAACACTTTTCAACAGATTTCGACGTGGGACGGTCTCAGGATCGGACCCGTGCCCTCCCCCCTTCCCCCCAGATTTGAGTCTGAGTTAAAAAAAAAAAAATCTGAAATTCTCAGCAAATTTTCTGAAAGGTTACAGCAGAGGGGGAAAGGAGAGGTAATCCCTTCCTGCTGCTAATTATTTTTGTTGTAGTTTGGGTTAACTCTGTTTATATTCAGGTCAATTTCAGGCTGAGTGGGTTCGGGTTAATCAGATTTCTAAAAAGTTCAGCATATTATTTCAGTTTAAAAACTATACATATAATAATAAACACAGATATTTGTATGTGTTTTTAACGCGATCTTTTGCTGAAATACAGGTTTTTATCACGACGCTTTGACGAAATTTGCCTTTTCCCCGAACTTTTGACAAAATTAGCTTTTTTCCGCGACCCTATGACGAAATTCGCGTTTTTTTTTTTTCGTGATCCTTTGTCAAAATTTGCGTTTTTTCTGCGAGTTTTTGATGAAATTCGAGTTTTTTTCGTGAACTTTTGCCGAAATTCGCGATTTTTACGAAACCCTTCGTCGAAATTTGCGTTTTTTTCGCGGCTTTTTTGACGAAATTCGCTTTTTTCTCGTCTTTTGGATAAATTTCGCGACTCATTGACGAAATTCGCGTTTTTTTTATGGAAATGGTAGTGTTTTTTAGTTTTTTCGCTGCTGTTTGACGAAATTCGCTTCTTTCCGCAGTCTTTTGCCGAAAGTCACGTTTCTCTGTGGCCCTTCTTTGTGACCATGCTTTTTTTTTGCGATCCTTTAACGAAATTCGCGTTTTTTCCGCTTCCCTTTGACGGAATGCATACTTTTTTTAGCAATCCTTTGCCAAAATTTGCGTTTTTTCTGCAGCCCTTTGAGGAAATTTGCGTTTTTTCTGCGGCCCTTTGAGGAAATTTACGTTTTCTCTGCGGCCCTTTGAGGAAATTTACGTTTTTTCTGATGTCATTTGCCGAAATTCACGTTTTTTTACGCAATCCTTCGTCGAAATTCGCGTTTTTTTCTGTGGTCATTTGCCGAAATTCGTGTTTTTTAATGCAATCCTTCGTCGAAATTTGCATTTTTTCCGCGGCTCTCTGACGAAATTTGCGTTTTTTTTCCCGTCTTTTTTGATGAAATTTGCGTTTTTCTGCGGCCTTTTGACGAAATTCACGTTTTTTTGTGTCCCTTTGACGAAATTCGTGTTTTTTCAGCTTCCCTTTCACGGAATGCGTGTTTTTTTAGCGATGCTTTGTCGGAATTTGCAGTTTTCTGTGGTCCTTTGACGAAATTCGCGTTTTTTCTGTGGTCATTTGACAAAATTCGCGTTTTTGCGCAATTCTTCCTCGAAATTTGCGTTTTTCGCGGCTTTTTGTCGAAATTCGCGCTTTTTCTCGTCTTTTTGATGAAATTTGCGTTTTTCTGCGGCCTTTTGACGAAATTCACGTTTTCCCGTGTCACTTTGACGAAATTCGCGTTTTTTGCGATCCTTTACGAAATTAGCTTCTTTTTCGCAGCCCTTTGACGGAATGCGTGTTTTTAGCGATCTTTTTTTCGAAATTCGCGTTTTTTCCGCGACCTTTTGATGAAATTCGCGTTTCTTCTGCGGCCTTCTGACGAAATTCGGGTTTTTTCTGTGCTCATTTTGACGAAATTAGCGTTTCCTCTAGAATAATTTGACGAAATTCACGTTTTCTCCGCTATCATTTGACGAAATTTGACTTTTTTTCGCGATCCTTTGGCAAACTTCGCATTTTATCTGCGGCCGTATGACATAATTCCGGTTTTTTCCTTGATCCTTTAAAGAAATTGCAAACGATTGACGAAATTGATTTTTTTTTTTTTTTTTTTTTTTTTTTTGCGAACGATTGACGAAATTGATTTTTTTCGGCGACCATTTGTCAAAAATCGCGATAATTTTTTAAGTCCAAATTTTCGGACTGATGACCGAATTTTTCAAATTTTCGGAAAATTCGGAACAAAGTCACCCTTGCACCCCCCTCCCCCCCTCTGGCTACGGCCTTATTGACAAAAATTATTTCTGTTTATAACACAATGCAACGTGTTTCGTAAGATTTAGAACATTATGAAAATTTAAGTCAGCCCCCCCCGAAATAAAATCCTGGGTACGCCACTGCATCTTATAATTTTTTAAATACATGAAATGAAAGAACGTACTTATATATTTTATTCCAATTAAAATTGTGTCTTAAAATCAAATACATTTTAAGATATTAAATGTTGAAAATGGTCTTTTGTTTTTCATTTTTTACAATTTTAAGAGTCCTGAGACTCCTTAATACAAAAAAAAAAGCCAATTCTAACTCAATCATGTTTTCAAAACGATAGGTAAAATAAAAAAAGTTATTTTAGGTGGGCAGGATGTTTTTTGACAATTGAAGATGAGGGAAAATGTCACATCTTTTTAGTCAGTTCGTAGACAGGATGATGGTTAAATTCTACCTTGTCCGACTTTCTTGAGCTAGATTGTCATCGCATTTTCTGTTCGACCGTGCACCCTGTCAATCTTTTTTTTGTGAGAGCAAGATGCCCAGAAGAGATGCCTAAACTTTGACATGGCCATTAGTGTCGTTATTGAAGCAAATAAAAATACAGTCGAACCTCATTATCCCGACATTCTAATGACCAGAAAAAAGTGTCGTCATAAGCGGAGTGTCGTGGTAACCGGAGTTGGAGTAAAATGTGTTTATAAAAAACTGTATTGTTAATTAGTTTAAAACAATTTAAAATTCATAACTGTTCTTGCAGTTTCAAGCAATAAAACGTTGTTATTAAAGAAAATAAATACAAAAACAAAATTGAAAAGAATAAAAATCAGATTTATGATGACTTGTTTTTTATTGTTACAGGAAATATTGATGAATTAAGGCTTGCTTATGCCTAGATTTCTTGCAATTCTTTTTTGAATATTATACAATGAATTGTAATCAATATTCGTTGTTTTAGAAATGGATGTTAGATAATATCTGATCGTTTCAATGCAATGCAATGCTTCGTTTTTAGTCGGATGACAAACGCCGTGTAATCACAAGAAAGCGCCGACTGACCAGAACAAAAAGACCACGAGTAGACTGATACGTCTATCTAGAGATTAAATGGGTCATTCATTGTATGTGGGTTTATTTATTCAGATAAAGGATTTAAAATTTTTCATTTATCTCAATGGGTATTTTAGACACTTTTGTGAAATGTTTGGCTAAGATATTTCTTTTTAAGTCTTAATTTCTGTGCTTATAAGATGGATTATGAAAAATGGGCAATTTTCCTAAATCGTCAGGATATCCTGAGTTGAGAATTATTCAACAACGTAATATCCGGAGTTTATTTACATTAAAATCAAATACAGAAAATCGGAACTTTGAAAAACTGACGTGATAAGCGGAATAGCGTGAGAACCAGATGTCGGGATAACGAGGTCCGACTGTATAGGTTATTTCACATTCTTTAATCCTTTTTTAGGTCTGGCGTCTTACAAAGACATGACTTACTTCTACAATCATTATATCTTTACAATTATTTTTGCTTTTATCTACATGTAGTGATGATATATGCAGTAAACTCCCGATTAATTATCCGTCTCTCACGGGACTGACGGTGGGGCGGATAATCGAAAGGCAGTACAAAACCTTTACTCAAATTACATTTCTATTTCTCAGTTTGTAAATAAGAATATTTATAAGATTTTTTTAATAGCGTTTTAATATGATTTGTTTTAATAAAAGATTTTTTTTTAATTAACTGATAATATGAAATATATTTATCAGAAAAATTTAGAATAATTTTACTGAATAAATATGTAGTACATTTTTTCATACAAAACAATCATTTATACTATTTTTTGCGTTTTACTAGTGCTTTTACTGCAGCAAGATTACGAATTCTGCGTAAAAGAAGTACTCGGGTTGCACCTGCTTCTTCTTGCATCTCAAACCAATTAAGGCATCTAGAGAAGATAGTCTGCATGACTAGATGATCATTCCCCGAATCATCACATTCATCCGCTTCAGGTTTCTCTGGATTCAAAGTATTTTGAGTAATTTCGTTATCCGTCAATTCTTTATAATCAATATAATTCTTGTCACAATTAAGCCAATCTGTGATTTCATCAGCAGAAATATTTTTTAGCTGTTGTTCCTGGCGTCAAACAAGAATTTTACTCAAAATAGCGCCGTCGCAGTCGGGTTTATGTGCAAAATAATGCATGTGCAAAATATGCAAATGTGCAAAATAATGTAATGTTTGAATTTTCACTGTTCGTTTTGATTTTTAAAAACAGAAGGAAAGGGGGGGGGGGGGTGATGGTTAACCGAGGGTGGCGGTTTAATAGAGTAGCGGATAATCGGAAGTTTACTGTATGTCTTTACATTTACTATTACCACATTATTTATGTTTCAGCATTTAGTACTAATAGTAGTAGTAATAACAATTATAATAATAATAATAAAATTTCTGTTAAATCTCTATATACCATTGACGAAATTTTTATTTCAAAGATATGTTTAATTCTTTTAACATAAAAATAAGATCTACTTATGATAAAAGAAAAAACAAAATACTGGTATGTTATATCTTGAGGTATCAAAGAATCTTTAGTCTCAAAATTTTGAGGAATCTGATTCATCTTGGTAAGAATTCTCTGAACTCTGTTTCCCATATCTATATTTATTGTAAATTCCATGGTTAAATGACTGTTTAACATATCTTTGTCCATATTTATTATTGTTTCTGTTATCAATTCGTCTATTAAAATTTCTGTTCTTTCCCCTATGATCGAAATTCCTACTGCAATCTTTTACAAGGCCTTTTTTATCACGTGCAGGACTATCAATTTCATCAGATAAAATTACGCTCGTTCGTAATCCTGTATCTTTTGATTTATTTTGTTTGTATTCCTTTACTCATTCATTTATTTCTTTACTTATTCTCAAATTTCTCACGTGATTCAAATCAATTTCGTCATCATTTCTGACGTTCTTTAAATTAATCTAAAATTATCTCGTGTTTTATTATCATTTGCAACTATAATACTTTCATCACGTGAATTATCTAACGATGGCGCTTTCATTTTATTATTACTTCTGGCAGCATGATTCAATTTTATAATAGAATTCTTTAGAACTTCAATGTAACCTACTTGAACATTTTTGCGTTTGCCAACGATTTTAATTCCGTTTTCGTCTATCGCCAAATTTAATTTACTAATCACATCATATCCCAATAACATATCATATGCAAGAGATTTTAATACATACAAATTTGCTGCGATTAGAAAACCGTCAATACTGAATTCATATCGAAAGTATCCTTTAGGACAGTGGTTCCCAACGTGGGGCGTACACCCCACAGGGGGGCAATTTGACTTTCTAGAGGGGGAATTTCCAACTTTGTAACTCACTTATTTGCTATCAGTTTCTTTGGCCATTTTTTTTTTGGAAAAGTAACGTTGCAGACTGAAAATAAATGGAATACAAGCAAAATTTTAAAAAAATCAGTTTTTTTATTGAATCTTTTAAATGTTCCCTATCAAAGTTTAAAATACATTGCAAACCAGAACAACTATACAAATAATTATTTTAAAATTTTTAACTTTTTTTTTTTTTTTTTTTTTTTTGTAGTATTAAAACTCACAGTAATTTTTCTGGTGGTAAAGTTTACTTTTTTTTTGTAACACTTTCGATTATTTATTGAATGAGTGTTCTACCTCTATTTGTTCTGCTCTATGACACATGAAGAATCTTTTGAAACTGCTTAAAAATATATACATATATAAATTTGAGTGTCTTGAACATATTTAACCTAAAAAGTATATGATATATCGGAACGAGGTAAAACCAACTTTATAAAACTTATAAATTTCAAATATCATTAGAAAAGGAAATGGATAGATAGTAAATATCTATGGTTCTACTGCAGGGATCCTACACAATACATTAACATGATGACATATATATTTTAAATTTTAAAATCAGATAGTACATGGAAGACAATTAGCTATATTGGAAAGGGAAAACAGAGAAAATGTGTTGTAACGGGGAATAATGGCTACTTAAAATTGATAAGTATCAGAATCTTGAGTTGCTTCTTGTGTATTGTGTTATCCATAGAAAGAAAATTTAGTGTCCAAAGCATTTCCACCAACTTTTAATAAGTTACAAAAATGCATTATAAAATGTATGAATTTAGCAAATTTAACGTTAAATGCAAGTCTCTCATAAAGATATTTTGTGAAGATAAAAACCAGACCGTATAACACTTTCCCTTAATATTGGGGTAAGTTGGAAAAGTACAACAAAACACTATTTGGCACAAAGGTGAAGATGTATAACCTCATTGCATCTATGAAATTATGTTTAAACACATTAGTGACAGAATATTCACCTCTTTGATATTTTTAAAAAATGTGAAATGAATAACTATTCAAAGGGCACTATTACGTTTCCACCGTGTGAATAGAGTTCACTTTTTAAATAATAAGAGACATAATTTACAGATTAGAGGTGGGGGGACATATTGACTTTACAGATGCTTTAGTGGGAAGTGGCCAATAAAAGGTTGGGAACCACTGCTTTAGGGTAAACAACAGCTTCATCTATGCCTTACAAAGAGATATTATTTGAACATAATTTTGGCGATCCTATCTTTGTATAATATTCATAACTCACCAAACTGATATCACTTCCAGTTTCAATTAAGACATGTGCCTTTTCCTAGTTAATATCAATATCTATCATGCGATCCGGCTTGGCGCTGTTTGTTCCTTTAATTACTGCGCAATTCATTTCTTTGTGATTGGATAATCGCGGGTTTTGGCTGCTATTTATTTATAAATTGTTGTTTTCTTAAATTATCATAGCTTTGAGCTGGTAACCATAGTTTTGTATTACTATTTTCACGCATTTTCGATTTCCTATCTTCAAATTGGTGTAAATTTGTATTCATGGTTTTAAAATTACGTCTTGCTGTTTCATAATCGTCTAATTTGTTTACTAATACCTCAGTATTTTTAATTTTTGGAAGATCATCGATAAAATATGTTCCTTCATTTCTAACGGTAATCTTCGCTTTATTTGATCTACTACTATTAATTCTTTCAAGGCTTCAAAATTAGATACATCAAGACCGCCAATCCATTCTTCCAAATAATTTCTTAGTTGAAATGCTAAATCGCGCCAAGTGGCTGAATATTCTTTCTTATGCGACATTAATTTTTGCCTAAACTCTTCTGGCGTCATTTTGAATCTTTTAAGAAGCAGGTTTTTTACGTAATCGTACCGTAGTCATTTGTTAATGTTTCTGGTTCTTTAGCTATAACATTAGCAATTTCTAACGGAATTAAACTTAATTAATGCATTACCCAATTTTCTTTTACTATATTCATCCTAGAAATTTGTCTCTCAAATAAAGCTAAATAGATATTAATATCACCCTTCCTGTCAAAATGTGGCATTAATTTGAACAAATCTGGTTGCTTACCTGAACCAGTTACTGCCGAACCGTCACTTATATTTGTCATATTGCCTTGAAGCTCAATTTTTCTTAATTCATATTCCATTTGCAATTTCTTTTCCTCTAATCTTCTTTCTGCTTCTAGCCTTCTTTCTTCTTTTTCTGCTTCTAGCTGTTTCATTTCTTCTCACTCAGCAGCAATGACTTCAAGTCGAACTTTAACAAAATTTTCTTCATAATCATTTTATTCAGTCACCAACTTTATCAAGGCAATAATTATTGCACTCCGAGGCGCAACTATACCTAGGTCATCACACAATGTAAACAAATTTGCTTTTCTAGCTTTATTCAGGACAGACATTATTCAATTTGTTGACACTTCAACAGAACAAAATATTACACTATCTCGTAGGCTTGGTTACGGATCATCTCTAATCATTATACATCAGACGAACAGTTCATTTTTTCGTATTATAAATTTCAGTTCAGAAAAATAGTTTTCTTTTTTGATTCAAGTACAAAATAGCTTCGTTATTCAAATTCAAATCTTCCAAATCATCCAAAAAGTCCAAATCTCGGTCCGAGCCCCTAAAACTGTGGGTTTTAATGTGAGTACTGTATTACTTAATCGAAACTGATACTCTTCAAACTGTGAATGTGAATAAAAAGATTTTATACATCCCCAAACATACAGCTAAATATTCAAAATAACATTGTAGAACTCGCACAAGCTTCCCTGAGCCTTGCGTTAAAAAATCAACCAACTCCATTGCTAAATATCAATAGAACAAACATATCTCGGTCTCCTCTTTTCACTTCCCACGAGTCTCGCTTGAGATATCACGTTCATTTAACCCTTGAGTCTTACCTTTTATTCCCACATATATATACGAGTATATATAAGAGGGCATGGAAGAGCTAATAACTTAAAAATAAATTTTAAGCTAATAACTTAAAAATTAATTTTAAATACTTTCCAACGTAGCTGAATACTGTTCTATGAAATGATGAGGCAAGTTCCATAATTGTCTAAAGTGCATTTTAATGATATTACACTACTTTGAATGTTACGAAATTCAAATGCATTGTTGCTATACACTATAACATGTTTCCTATTGGAAATTCTGTAAGTAGCAACTATTGTTCATTTACAGAATTGTTGAGAATGTAATCGCACATTAACTGTTGTTTTAACCTCATAGTACTTTATATCCTTGTAAGTGGCAACGGCATGGTTGATGTTGGTTTTATGTTTGAGTTTTCTCGAAGTTTCTATTCTATGTTGTGTTACCGTATGTGTGTTCTATGTGTAGTCTTTAGTAATAAAGGCATGTGATGTTTTTCATCGGACTCTGATTAATTATTATATCACAACAGCAGAGTGTGGTTGAGATATTTTAATTATAGAACACACGGAAACGTAGTTGCTCACGAGAATTAATATTTATTTGAGTTCTGTTTTTGTGAGCATGGCGGCCATTGAAGCCAGTATTAAATACGGAGTTGAGCCTTTCGACGGAAAGAATTTTTCTTTGTGGCGTCGGCGAGTTGAAGCAATATTTGAAGCAAAGAGCTTGCATATATATTTAGAAAGGGAAGCAGATGATACAAACCAGAAGACGTAATGGAGGCAAAGAAAGCATATGCTTTTCTACTTACCTTGTTAGATGATACAGTTCTTATTGCTATGGGTAGTGAAGTTACTGCGCATCAGATTTGGAAGAAATTGAAATTAACTTATGCGAAAACAAGTGCAGTTAATCAAATTCTCGCAAAAAAAAGGCTTGCTACGATGAAAAAACGGCGAGAATGTTCCATGCAGTAGCATATTGATGAATTGATGGGTGTTGTGAATGATTTGCGACCTGCTGAAGTAGAAATTAAAGATATGGATGTCGTCGTGTACTTGCTAATGTCTCTTCCCCCTGAATTTGATGTAATTAAAGCTGCTATTGAAAATCAGCCAAATGAGAATCTGAGTTTGGATTTCGTTACTCAGAGACTTATAAATGCAGAAGCTTTCATGCAAGATAAGAATAGTCTCAAGGGAAGCACTCCTTGGTAAGAATGTTTCTGTTACTTGTGATAATACTGTTTTTAGCGCATCTAAATGTGATATTGTTTGTAACAAATGTAAATTGAAAGGTCATTATGCTAAGTATTGCAAGAATAAAGTTGTCTGTCATCAATGTGGGCGTAGCGGTCATGTTAAAAGAAATTGTAGAGCTAAACAGAAAGCGGATTCAAAAATCGAATCAGCTGCAGTCACTTTTGCAGCCGGAAAAATTGAAGGTAATAATTTTCTGTTATATTCTGCAGCCACGTCTCATATGTGTAGTAAACGTGAGTGGTTTAGTGACTTAAAAACATTTTCTGGAACGGTGGCATGTGCGTCTAAAAATCATAAACTAATCATAACTGGTATAGGGACTGTTTCTGGAACATTGAAAGGGAGAGAAATTAATCTAAAAGATGTATTGTTTGTCCCAAATCTCAATGGAGAACTGATATCTGTCAAAAATATTCAATCTGCTGGTTACAGTGTTATTTTCAAAGACAACAAAGCTATTGTTAAAAAAGGTCAAGATTGTTTTGTAATTGCTGAATTAAATGATAAAGGACAGTATGTTAGTGAATTTTTACCTGTTAAGGCTGTAGTACTTTCTGTTAATGAAGATGCAGGTTTGTGGCATCGTCGGTTAGGACATTCGTCAAATAAGGTTCGTCAGGAAATGGGCCTTCCAATATCTGAAGCCTTTTGTGAGGAATGTGTTGCAGCTAAACAATCAAATGAGCCCATAGGGAAAGGTCCTAGAGAACATGAAAATACGCCAATGACAATGATTCATACAGATATCTGTAGCCCTATAGGTCCCCCAACCATTACAGGAGAAAAGTACTTTGTGACAATAATAGATGACTATTCTAGATTTTGTGAAGTACATCTATTGAGAAACAAGAGTGATATAGTAGAGATCTTAAACTTTTTCTTTAAACAAAATCCTGGAATACACAAAGTTAGATGTAATAATGCTAAAGAATACGTTTCTGGCGAACTTGCCCGTTGCTGTAGGAAAGCTGGTATTCTGATAGATCCAGCACCACCTTATACTCCCTTTCTGAATGGAATTGCCGAAAGAGCTAATAGATACTTGCTGGAAAAAGCTCGTGCTCTGATATATGATGCAAAACTTCCCAAAACCTTTTGGGGTTATGCTGTTCAAACAGCTGCCTATTTGAAGAATCGAATATCTTGTCAGAGTACACAGAATTGTATCCTGTTTGAATTAAAGTATGGGAAGTTACCCGATCTTGATGTCATCAAAGTATTTGGATGCGATGCTTACATGAGGATTCCCGATAACCAGAGGGAAAAGATTGATCCAAAATCTAAAAGAATGATCTTTGTTGGATATTCCAGTATGGATTATCGCCTTTTTGATCCAACTACTAAACGAATTGTAATTTCTCGTAATGTGAAATTCAATGAAGAAAAGAAAGTATACATTAGAGATACAGTTCGTGATGAAACTATTGTATATGATGATGATGATGAGAAAGATGAACCAGAAATGCATGAAATTGACACTTCGGCAGGAACAGAAGTAGAAAATATAAGACCAAAGAGGAATGTAAAATTACCTGCTAAGCTGGATGATTACTATGTTTATGAAGCCTTTGCAGCAAGATTAAGTTCAGTCTCCTATGAAGATTTAGAAAAATTGACTTCGGAAGAGCAAAAATCTTGGTTAAAAGCAATGGATGATGAAATTGACTCGATGAACAAAAATAGAGTTTGAGAAATGGTAGACTTGCCAAAAAATGAAAAGGCAATATCCTGCAAGTGGATTCTAAGAAGAAAAAGAGATGGAACTTATAGAGAACGATTGGTGGCTAGAGGTTTTCTTCAAAGAGAAGGTGTTGACTACAGTGAAACCCATGCACCTGTCATAAACATGCCATCACTTCGATTAGTACTTGCTGTTATTCTTCAGAAAGAGTTAAAAATATTTGCATTAGATGTGAAAACAGCCTTTTTAAATGGAGATTTGGATGAAACTATTTTCATGTAGCAACCAATGGGATATAATGACAATAGTGGTAAGGTTCGTAAACTTCTTAAAAGTTTATATGGTCTAAAGCAAGCTCCTAGGCAATGGTTTCGAAGATTTAGCGAGTTTCTATTTCAACTAAATTTTCAGCAACTCGGTAATGAAAATTGTATTTTTGTGAAACATACTAACAATAGTGACATAATATTGGTGTTATATGTTGATGATCTATTAATTGCAGGCAATGATCAATCAGAAGTGAATATTGTAATTGATTTACTCAAAAGTGAGTTTGAAATGTCTAAAGCAGAAGTTGCCACTGAATTTCTTGGAATATGCTTAGATTATTTGCCTTATCGTCTTTGTTTAAGTCAAGAAGCATATGTGAAAAGACTTCTAGAAAATTTCAGAATGTCTGACTGTAAACCTTGTGATACACCACTTGCTCCAAAATCAACATCTTCATATTTTGATAAAGGTGAGAAATTTCATGGTCCTTATCGCGAACTTGTTGGTGCTTTGCTGTATTTATCCATGACAACTCGTCCTGACATACTATATTCTGTGAACTGTCTGAGTCAACTACAAGAACTGACAACTGTTGCTGCATGGACTGGCCTAAAGAGAATACTGCGTTATTTGAAAGAAACTGCTGAATTCAAACTAGTGTTTCAAAAATATAATATTGATGATCCTAATATTTCTTGTTTTGTAGATGCAGATTGGGGATCTGATGCAAGAGATAGAAAATCTGTTTCAGGTTACATAATTATGTTTAATAACTGTCCTATAGCTTGGAGTATCAAGAAGCAAACTTCTATTGTATTGTCTTCAACTGAGGCAGAGATTTTAGCCTTGGCAAAGGCGATACAGGATCTGATTCCTTTGCATGATGTAACTAAAGAAATTTTGAAATGTACAAAGGTAAATGTAAATATTTTTTAGGATAACCAGTCAGTTATTAAAGCAGTACTTAACGAAAATAATTGTGGTAGGCTAAAGAATTTAGACATAAAGTTAAAGTATATTCGAGAAATTTTGAATTTGTATAACATTCATCTTGAATTTGTATCTAGCGAAAATCAGTTGGGTGATATTTTTACCAAAAGTTTGCCTAAGCCTAAGCTATGTAACTTAAGGTATAGGTGTTGCATTATGTGCGATTAAGGGGAGGTGTTGAGAATGTAATCGCACATTAACTGTTGTTTTAACCTCATAGTACTTTATATACTTGTAAGTGGCAACGGCATGGTTGTTGTTGGTTTTATGTTTGAGTTTTCTCGAAGTTTCTATTCTATGTTGTGTTACCGTATGTGTGTTCTATGTGTAGTCTTTAGTAATAAAGGCATGTGATGTTTTTCATCGGACTTTGATTAATTATTATATCACAACAAGAATAACTTGATTTCATTAGTGTTTGTAAGACAGTCCGCTTTAAGAAATTATAAAAAATGTTATTGAGCGTGTGATAACAGTCAATAGAAAATAGGGTATGTAATAATTTTATTTCATAGGGTCGCACAGAACAGTTCATTATACATTGTCGCCTATGAGCAATAAATACAAGAAGAGGGTTTTCAGTTGCGTTATGTCATATCAAGCTTAACTAAATTTTAGTGTATTATGTACAGGGTTGTATTGGTTTTAACAAGGGCTGGTTGACCATCAGTAGTCAAAACTCATTTGAACTAAGAAAATAAATTAACATTATCTTTATTAAATGATAAATTTTGTACAACATTTGAAAACGCTTTTATCAAAATAATATTTAATATTATTTAATACGACATTTTTAAGTGTTTGCAAATATTTTATTTAGTACTACACTTTAATTTTCATTATTTTATAAATTAACTGTGCAAAACATTCTAATATTAAGCCATTTTCGTAAGCATTGAAATATATTAATAATTAAATTACATATCAAATTTTATATAAAAAGTGAAAGAAACTAAATTACAGCTAAATTACAACTAAATTAAATTCACAAAATTTCGAGTCATAGTGTACAGTCGTGGAAAAAAAAAAGTAAACACCCCTACTAACTCCTCAACAAATTATCGTAGACAAAAGTTACTGGTACTGAACGATTGGAAATAGTCTACTTTTAAATGATGTATATAAAATTTTGTTAGGGGGCCATCTACATATTAAAACGAATCGAAACTTCATTTTTTTCAATGACAATACCCAATTTTAACGAGATATTTCAAATCTTCGGTTCAAACTATGCCTAGACACCAAATTTCAAGTCATTTGAATGATAAGTTTTTGAATTAAAAACATTCAAAATTTAATGCTTCTAATGTTAAATTATATTTTCATATTTTCATTTATATCTCCTGAAATTATTCTCCTAATGTGCTAATTTTTTTTGTAGCAATAATACTAATATACCCAAACATAAATGCGGCGAATTTGCAATTTTTATAATTTTATAATATGAATTATGAAATTAATGTTCGAAAAAATTATGAATTGCGACCTACAATTTTTTTTGATGGATTTAGATTTATTATGTCCTACTTTATGGAAATCCAAAATTTCACATTTTTCTTCCGAGTAGTTTTCAAATTATGCTTAAAAACGGCAAAATGATGGTTTAAGGGGCCATCTATGATAGAAGTGAGTAGATATTTTGAAATTTATTCTGCTGTCCTGTAATATAACAGGCTTCATTGACTCCTTGAGTGGTGCTTCAGGTGCCTTGATCAAGAACGGGGCTCTCTCGGTTAACAAGCGAGTACGGAACTTCAATATGGATACAGCCCTTAAAGTACGCTCGTTTTAAAATAATTAATTTCTCGGAAACTTAGGGTACGAATTGCATAAAAATTTGTTTTTAGGCTAATTGAAGTGTGTAGAGTTCATTTATGCTGTCAGAATTGCGTACTGCTATTGAAAAAAACAAAGTTATGGTTCGTTTTAATATGTAGATGCCCCCCCCCCCCCCTAAACAAATTTTATATACATCATTTAAAAGTAGACTTTATTTCCAATCGTTCGGTACCAGTAACTTTCTTCTACGATAATTTGTTGAGGAGTTAGTAGGGGGTGTTTACTTTTTTTCCCCACGACTGTACATACATTAGTAAAAATTAAGATTTAGAAAACATAAGTTTCTGTTTGAAATGCTATCATGCAAGGCAAAAGAGTTCCACCTACATTTAATAGTTAGTAAAATAATAATTTTAATTATTACATATATAACATGATATCAATATTCCCATGAATAATGAAATTTAAACAATTTATGTATTAGCTTAAATTATATAAGAGAGTTTTGACCATCACTTTTGAGTGGTTAAAATCAGTTTTGACCCAGTTTTAGACGGTACCAGTTTTGACCACTGTTCGGGTTAAATTGAGTTTTGACGGGTCAAAATTACAACCCTGATAATGTAATGTCTATAAATTCTTCAGATCATATACAGGCTGCTCCAAAAATTCGAATAGTTAACTTCTAGGGGTGAGAATTGGTGAAATTGTGTTTTCAACTGTGTTATGCGTTTTACTATACTATACTATACTGTACAAGTACTTTACTATACTGTGCAAATATTTTACTTTACTATACTACAAATTGTACTATACTATGAGATATGAGTAAATTGACACAAAAGACTACACAAATAGATAGGGATGCATTCCTGTATATGAATGATAATTGCTGAAAAGGCGTTTTCAGTTGTGATATGCGTTTTCCAGGGGAATTAAATTTTAATACATGCATAAAAATCGATAGACTAGTCTGCACAATCAAATTTGAACACGATGGACTTTGATTGCCGAAATGAATTTTCATCTTTGTAATTTTCTAAATTGTTGCTTTCATCTTCTACAAAAATTGAAAAATGAAAAGAAAAAAATGATCGGATCATGCATGAATGGTTTCGTAACAGTTATCCGATATCATTTTAAAGTGTTTCATAATCCATGCGTGATACGTAATTTTTCTTTCTTGTTGAAATATCTCTTAGGTATTTTTTCTTTCTTTCTTTTAATATAATAAGCTTATCGTTTTTGTTTATTTGGCAATTAAAGAGTTAGCTGTGATAACAATGTTATTTCCGGACTTAATATTATTTATTACCGTGCACGTCTGAAGCTGGAATTCTATCCGGTTTAACTCTAACTCATGATTGGCACAACTATGTCAGTGATACTTGCAGCCTCACTGAACAATACCAAAAATAATTTATGGGATAATAAAGGTAAATAAACATAAGCATGTTTAATCACGTATCCATTATTATGCATTCAGTATAGCCAAACGTTTGAAGAGAAAGAAGGTGATATTGAGAAATTTATTCATAGTCCAGGCAATAGGGAATTTTACCTAGCAAAATTAATGGTAGTTCTGGAAATCGGCTTACTTTATGTTTTTTGGGTCGCTGAATCCGAATGTGTAACTTCCCACCTAAATTTCCCCCGGCAACCCCCCCCCCCCCAAAAAAAAGGTTTTTATTAAAAAAATCAATTTTTTATTGTTTTAGGGAAAAAGTATCTAGAAATTCAGAAAGTAGACAAAATTTGCAACAAATTAGACATGTGACATTATGACTTAGGATGAAGGGGAAGGGGGGATCTGCCTCGGAACATGCGCGCGGTGCTGCGTGGATTAAGTTGCGCAATTCCACTTAACCACTCACACGTTTACATTCGCCCTCCCATCTCCATTCCGAACTTTCTTTATACGGTTTACTTTAAGTTTTTTGGGTTGCTGAATCCAAATTTTTAACTTACCCCCAAAATCCCCCCCCCGAAACCCCCCAAAATAATTGTTATTAACTTAAATTTCTTATTGTTTTAGGGGAAAATCATTACGAAATTCAGAAACTAGACAAAATTTGCAACAAATAGGATATATGACATTATGACGTAGGATAAACGGGGAGAGAGGGGGCTGCCTCGGAACATTTCCCGCGCTCTTTTCTCAAAAACCAAATTTTTTCAAAAAATCAATTTTTTGGGGGGTTGCCGGGCGAAATTTTCGTGGGAAGTTACAAATTCGGATTCAGCGACCCAAAAAACATGAAGTGAGTCGAAATCCAGATCTAGTATTAATTTTTCCAGGTAAAATCCCCTATTGCCTGGACTTCATAACTTAGTGCACGTAGCGCCGCAGTGCATGTTCAGAGGTAGCCCTCTCCCTCCCCGTTCATCCTACGTCATAATGTCATATATCCTATTTGTTGCAAATTTTGTCTAGTTTCTGAATTTCGTAATGCTTTTCCCCTAAAACAATAAGAAATTTAAGTTAAAAACAACTATTTGGGGGGGATTTAACGATCATTTTTAACTGTACAGATTCATCTATATTTATTCTTATGTTATATATGAGGGGCTCACAACTAGGGATGCACCAAATATTCGGTATCTATTCGGTATTCGGCCATACTACCGCATATTCGGTTAGGCCGAATATCAAACTATTCGGTATGCAGAATATTCGGCTTGGCCAAATATCAAATTATTAAGTATGCCGAATATTCGGTTTGGGCGAATATCGAAATATTCGGTCAGACCGAATACGTAAGAAGCCTTTTTAAAAACCTTAAAGGACTTCTATTTTTAACTGCCAATTAAAAAAAAATATTAAGAGTAATTAGAAATGGAATTATATTTTAATAAAAGAGATTGCTTTTACATTTTGTTATTTGCTATTTGAAAAGTATCGCGTAAGAAAATTAACCAATAATGACGATTTTAGTCCCTTCCTGACAAATAAACAGTATATGACTGTAAAATTTTTCTTCCAATTCTTTCAAAATTTCATTTTGATTTTAAAATATTTGTTTTAGAATACAAGAAAACTGTATTCATTTGTTTTAATTCAGAGAGGAAACTATCCTCTTCTTAAATGGCAATTCAAAGCATAGATTTTTTGTGTAAAATTTACTTTTAAAAAGATCGTTTATCAATAATCCGTTAAATATTATATAAAATGTTTTAAAATTTAACTTTTTAATACCTTTAAACTCTGAAATTTAAAAGTATTCGGCAATCCGAGTGTTCGGTATTCGGCCGAATAGTCAGTATTCGGTTTCATAGCTACTATTCGGCTAGCCGAATATTCGGTATTCGGTTTACCTGTTGGCCGAACATTTGGCATTCGGCCAAAAGCACTTTTCGGTGCATCCCTACTCACAACCATAGTAGACAAAGTCCATTTTGAAAAAAAAAAAAAAGAGATAGTCCATTTAGAAGGTACATAAAATCTGTTTTATCTATACTCCCACAGTAAACCATGTCTTCTTTCACATATACCGGGTGTCCCAAAAAGGACTGACTGATTTTAAAATTCAATAACTTGCAAACGGTGACAGATATTTAAAAAATTCTTGCAGGAGGGTTTTGCATAAGGTCAAAAGTTTTATTACAGTGATTTTCAATTTTAGTTCGAATTACAAACAATAGATGGCGCTGTAAGCAATAGTCGCTAAATACAGGCTCGATTTCTGGTCCTTTCTCTGGTTCCATGCTGAAAAAGGAGATGGAAATGTATTATCCGGGCCACGAAGTACCAAAAATCGAGCCTGAATTCAGCGTCTATTGATCGCAGCGCCATCTATTGTTTGTAATTCGAACTAAAATTGAAAATCACTGTAAAAAAACTTTTGACCTTATGCATAACCCTCCTGCAAGAATTTTTTAAATATCTGTCACCGTTTGCAAGTTATTGAATTTTAAAATCAGTCAGTCCTTTTTGGGACACCCGGTACTTTCTCATATATGGCATCTGTTTACAGCAGTGTTTCCCAACCTTTTATTGATAATGCCCCACCAAAGCATCTATAAAATCCCTATCCCCCTCCCCCCCTCACACTGGAAATTATCTCTCTTATTTTAAAAGTAAAATTTATTCAAATGATGGAAGCGAAGTAGAACCCTACTAATAACTATTCATTTCACGTTTTTTAACTTATCAAAGAGGTGAATCTTCTGCTACAAATGTGTTTTAAACATAATTCTATAAATACAATGATGTTATATTCGCCTTTTCGCCGAAAAGAGCGCTGTTATGCTTTTCCAACTTAAACTCCATGTTAAAGAAAAATGTTGTACGGTCTGTGTTTTTATCTTCGCAAAATACCTTGGAGAGAAACTTACATTTAGCATTAAAATTGATAACATTCACACATTTTATAATTCACTTTTGTAACTTATTAAAAATTGGCGGAAAAGCTTCGGACATTAAATTTTCTTTCTATAGATAACATAAATGCAAAAGACACATTTCAAGATTCTCATCTTTATCAATTTTAAGTAGCTATTATTCATTATTTTAACGCATTTTCTGTTTTGCCTTTCCCAATATCGTTAATTGTCTTCCGTGTATTACCTGATTTCAATATTTGAAATATAGATGTCATCATGTAAATTTATTTACTGTGTAGGATGCCTGCACTACTGCCATATATATTTACTATCTAGTACCCATTTGCTTTTCTAAAGCTATTTAAAACTTAAATTTTACAAAGTTGGTATATCTCGTTTAGATATTTCATACACTTTTAGGTTAAATATGTTCAAAACAATCAGATTTATACATACTTTTAAGTAATTTCATATGCAAAAGATTCTTCGTTGACATATAGCAGAGCAAACAGAAGCAAAAAGCTCATTCAATAAATAATCAGAAGCATTACAAAAATTATATAATACAAATTTAACCAGAAATATTATAGAAAATTTTAATACTACATAAGATGTCAAAATATTTTAATAGATTATTTGCATAATTATTCTGGTTTTGATTCCATTTGAAACTTATGATTAGGGGAAAAAATATTTGTTAAAATTTGTTTATTTTTCTTTTTTTTAAGGCAAAAGAAACTGATAGTGAATGGGTCATTAGCAAATTTGGAATTGCCCCCCCCCCTAAAAAGTGAAATACCCCCCCCCCCCCCCTGTGGGGCGTACGCCCCGCGTTGGTAACCACTGGTTTATAGACTTGGTTCACCATGGAAGTGAATAAAACAGATTTTATGCACCTTCTAAATAGACTATCACTTTTTTTTTTTTTTTTTTTTTTTTTCAAAATGGACTTGGTGTACTATAGTTGTGAGCCCCTCATATATATATCTCTTATAATGATAGTTTTCCTCTATTTAACTGTGTTTTTATGAATTTCAAATATTGTAAATATCTTTGTAGTTTATTTTATAAATGTTGAGTTTTTTATCTATTCAATGAGTGAAAATTTTGAAGTTTTTTGCAGGATTATAGTATATAGTGTGGGTATTTGATATAAACGAATAATGAATTTATGCAGTTAAGCTTGCTGGCACATAATCTCAAGTAGAAAAATTCCGTTTTAAGTAGGTTTCTGACTTAGCTGGTTTAATTGTATGGTATTCTTTTTGGCGGTACCATGAAATTGCATCGTTTAGAACAGGATTTCGTCATAGACAGGTTCCGTTTTCTGAGATTTTACAGTGAAATGCCTTTTAAACAATTGGAAAAGTCATTTCACAATAAAGGAAAATATAAAGCAATGGCAATTATTTTTTTCTCAAAGTAAAATGTACATAAAAGTAAAAATTAATATCCAAAATAATAATTAAATATTATTGGTAAGTTAATTTTTTAAAACTTGATAACCAATCTGCATACAGTTTTTTTTTTATGTAATTTGTTCCCTGATTTAAGGATAATTTTCATTAAACCCTTTGCAAACACATTTGACTGTACTTACATTTGTTCAGCTTCATCGAATATAACTTAATTTGTCTACTTTTCACCATAAAAAGCTTAAATGTTGAAAAACTTCAACGGTAATAATTCAATGGTAATTATTTTTTTCTCAAAGTAAAATGTACATAAAAGTAACGGTTAACATCCAAAATAATAATTAAATATTATTGATAAGCGAATTTTTCAAACTTGATAACCAATCTGTATGCAGTTTTGTACCTAATGTGTTCCCTGATTTAAGGATAACTTTTATTAGACCCTTTTGGAATCGTACTTGACTGTATTTACATTTACTTCGCTTCATCAAATAGAACTTAATTTGTCTACTTTTCATCATAAAAAGCTTAAATGATAAAAAATATAACCTATTGAGAAAACACCTCCGCACTTTTTTGATGCTGGTAAAGAGGAAAAAATAGCGCGAAAAGAGGAACAAATTATTTCCGGCAAACTTACTTTTAAATCAAACATTGAAGTAAAAATCTGTAGATTAATATGGAATTCTATTACATGATTCCAAATTATGTCATAATCTTCACGAAAAAAAAATGCAATTTTTGTCCTCTGGATTTTTTTATTTTCATTATTTTTTAAACAAAGACAGCGAAAACTACGTGAGAAGTAAACTATGAAAGTATATGCGTTAGTCGGGAACCTATAAAATATTTCGACGGCAGAAGACCAGTTTTCAATTTTAATATAGAGAATTTAATATAGTGAATATAATGTCGTGTTGTTAATAATTTAGTAATATAGTCTATTTAATGTAGTGAGAATTTCTTAAGGATGATTCAAACATTTTAGATAAATAAACATAGATTATGTTTAATAGGTATAAATAAACGCCAATCTCTATATAATAAAAGGCAGTGTAAGGCATCAACCTTACCAGTCTCCGATAAGATGGATTCACGTTAGGCTTAATTTTGATTTAAGATGTATATAAACTTATCTACCTAAATACAAATCTTTTCTACCTGAAATCCCTTCTGTTCAAAATAATTTTCTATAAAAGATTCAAAACTAACAAAATTTCAATGATTTACGCAGCCATTTCAGAAAGCAAACATAGCGCACTTCGTGCGTAAAACGCGTGTCTGAGGGTAAAACGTAAATAAGAAGCTGTGGTAGAGAGTCATTCCTTTTGTGATTCATTGAAAAAAAAATTTAAACCATGGAGCTATGAAGATTAAAGGAGACGACATAAATGGCATCACTTGAAGCTGTCCCACCCCTGCGGCGTGACGTCGGCCGTGGGTAAACAGAAGAAAAATACCAATAAGCATGAAGAACACTTTAACAATACTTCCCCTTCGTTCTTACGGATGGGGTTCAACCCGAGATACCTATTTATTAATCAATATACATATTTAAAAAAATTTGAAGGGGGGATAAACGATAAAAATACAATTTCAAAGTGTTATTTAAAAAAATAGTATTATTTCAATAGATGCAGCAGACTGATTTAATTACGCAGTTTTATTGTATATTTGTTAAATTTTTGTTTTATTAAGAAATCTTAATTTTGTTATAGTATATTAGCCGGAAAACCTGGTTTACCCAGAAATATTGTAAATGCTAATTGTGTGTTTATTAGAACATAAACTAGCCGAACTTTGCTCATCTAAACGCTTCAATATTGCCAATTATTTTTTATCAGTTTTTCAAATTTTAAGTGAAAAACACAATTTTTACCCACCGTCCTAGGACGGGCATTTACACTAGTATTTAGATAATTAAACATAGACATGCTCTTTACCTTTCTGCCTACAAATGTGAACAGAAAAAGATAAATTGACTGAAAATGATTTCGTTTAACACGTTCACGCCGGCGCATATATTCATCTTTTTCGCTGTGAGGCGGTGCTCGAATTCACGTTTTGCTTCATCTGGCGGCGCGGTATTTCGCTTATTCAGACACTGTATATAATGACACGCCCCTCTCTTATTTATTAAATTGAACTCGAATATAATAAGCAGAGTTAATTGTGAATGCCTGAAAGCTCGTAAAGAGTAAGCAAATTACTTAGAGACATGATTTTATTGACTGCGTATGTACGAATTTAATGTCAATGATATCTTTTGAATGAAAAGCAAGAATTTTCGTTTCCCGTCGTGAATGAGGTTTATAATATTGAATTGATTTTACTACTGAATTTTCGAATACTCAAGTGTGGCCCACCTGTAGTGCACTCCGTCTATGGCATAGTCGAGTGTGATCCACCTGTAGTGCACGCTTTCTATTTAACAGTGGAATGTGACCCACCGGTGATGCACGCCGCCCAATGCGACAGTCAGGCGTGACCCACCGGTGATGCACGCCGGCGTGAACGTGTTAAGGATAATTCGCAAAACTTTTGTACTCGAGGCATTGATTGATAAGCGTCTTGTTTATAAGTTTAGTTTCAAGAATTAAGAAAATATCAATTAAACAACGGAATGCATGGGTGTATGTATGTAGGATTTCCCTTACGGGAGAAGTGAGGGGCGGAGCACTGTTAAATAAAAACGGTACTAATTGGTACATTCTTCTCTCAGTATTTATTAAGATTATACTATTTTCAAAGATTTAGCAGGTAGGGGCGGCATTTTCCTGCGTACGCCCATGACGGAATACACAAAAAGTTTTTGAATTTAAGATTGGAGGGAATAAATTGCTGGTGTTGTCTTTTATCCAGGATTGAACAAGACACATACAGTGAGCAAAAAAAGTATTTGTACACCAGGTAAATTTATTGTAGCATATGTATAAATAAATAAAAAGCAACTAAGAATTAAAAATACCAACACTTTTACAAAACAAATAAACATATTTAATATCTGACTTAATAATTATATTTAAAATATGAAAACATAAAAAAGTAGCATTTGTACTGCCAAAAAAATATTTGCACACTAGCAATAAAAATGGAACTAGAGGAATTATTTATAAGTTAAAAACGGTGCTAATATTTAGTATGCATGCCCTTTGCTTCAATTACAGCTTGTAATCGTCTGGGCATTGATTCTATTAATTTGTGACATGTTTCGCAGCTGATTTGTAGCCATTCTTCCCTAAGAGCTTGCTTAAGTTCTGATTTTTTGAAATTTTTTTTTCCTTATTTTCACATCCAAAATATACCAAAATTTTCAATCGGATTGAGGTCTGGTGATTGTGGTGGTGTTTTCAATTGATTTTTTACATTATAAAGCAACCATAATCTCGTAATATATGCACTGTGTTTCGGATCGTTATCCTGTTGGAAATAATATGAATTAGGAATTCCTAATTTCAGAGCAATATTAGATAAATGATCTCGCAATATATTAATATATTGTTTAGCATTCATATTGCCTTCAATAAAGGTCATTTCGCCAACTCCGTTAAAAGACATGCATACCCAAATCATAACATGACCACCGCCATGTTTTACAGTTGGTTTCAAGTTTTTAATTTGAAGAGAAGTATTTGGCTGTCGCCATACAGTTTTCTTACCATCTGAGCCAAAAATATTAAACTTGCTTTCATCGGAAAAAATAACAGTTTTCCGAAACTCTAGTGGTTTGCTGACATAAGCTTTTGCAAATTCAAGTCTTTTCACACTATTTGTTTCACTAATAAATGGCTTTTTTCGAGGGGCTCTTCCTCCAATATTTGCATCATGAAGAATATTTCTAATTGATTGTGGTGTAACTATTATTCCCGACGTTGAAGCGACATCAACAGCCAATTTTCAAACACTTAGAGAAGGGTTTTTTGAAGATTCTTTTATGATGGCTCTCCTTTGCCTGGTATTTAGCTTTCTTGGACGCTCAGTTCGCGGCTTATTTATTATCGAACCAGTTTCTTTTTTCTTCTTAATTACATAACGAACACTAGAAAAGTTTAGATTTAATTTTTTACCTATTCCTCGATAACTTAATCCAGAATTCTGAAGAAATATAATCTTCTCACGGGTAGCAACAGACAGTTTACACGTTTTCGGCGCCATTTGAACAAAAACTCCCCAGAATCCCTGCTCCAGTTAATATATTACTTGACTTTAAAGTGCGGGGCTAATGTACTGCGGAACTGATATGCTAAACATTCGCATAATGTTCACATTTAATGCCTTTTTTAACAGTCAATGCTTCTTGTGCAAATACTTTTTAGGTATGAGAAAATATTAATTTATTTTTTAAAATGTGTAATATTACTGTTTAAGGAAAATGGGTAGTTATTTTTATTTTCTTCTTATTTAAATAAATGAATAATTAAGAGAATAGTATCAAATTTGCTTTCTATGGTTACTTATGCAAAAAATCGTCTGCGTGCAAATACTTTTTTGCTCAATGTACGTTATAGCAGTTATTGTGACTGCTGCAATTTTTCGAAAAAGGATATGGTATAAAATTTAATTATTCATTTTTAAAAAGTTAGTAGGTTGATTCTGAAAATTACATTATTTTATTAATATTCATAACAACAGTATTGTACCAGTTATAATCGTTTCTAACACCTTGTAATTTATTTCATTTGACTATTAGCGTCAAAAGATTATCAGAGATCCAGTTTTCATCATTGACAAGATGCATAAAAATAAAATTTATTCTTTTAAACATTAGAAAATCAATTTTTGTATTAAATTTTGCTTGTTCATTCTGTTTTTTAATAACTAAAATACTGGGCACCTGAATTTTGAATTTAGATATTGACAAACAGAAGTTAGTAAGTTTTTTAGTAATTAAACACACACTTCTTCAAACAACCCGCTTCTTTACAACTTGTTGCTTCTCTGCAGGTAGAGATGTAATCACGCTCAAGACGCTTCGAAGGGAGAAGCAAACTGGCAGGCTCTACGAGTTGAGTGGCCTCCAGCCTTTAAAAAAACTTTTTTTGCATCCCCTGCTCCCCCTCCAAGGAGCGAGGTCACAGTCTGAGCGTGTTGTGGGTCTCTGGTCTCGATCTCCTATTGGCCGGAAGGTATTATCTCTGTTCTCAGAGTGTTGTTGCTACGGTGATTGGCTCCGTGCCAGCCCAGGTAAGCCCGCCAACGAGAAGAGGGAAGAAAAAAGTCTCGAAAACTATATTGGCAGGTTTATCGCCGGAGGATTAGTTCTTGTTCCAAAGGCGATATTTGTAAACAAACAAGATCCCAAAATTTTTTGTCTCAAAGAGAAAGAGAAAGTGATTTTATTTTGCTCGTTTTATTTAACCAAATTAGCACACAATGCTTCTATTTTATCCTCAAAAATGTCTAAATATGAAGACATACAATATATTTAATTATTATTATTATTATTATTATTATTTTTTTTTTTTTTTTTTTTAATTTGATATATTTAATACCTAAACCTAAAACTTTCATTAACTCTAACATAAAATATTTTTCAATGGAATCTGATATTTAATTGTTACATCGAAAGAATAGTTTTACCAATTTATTAGTTAATATTAATAATTTTGATGTACCTAAATTAGCTATATCGATGAAACTAATCTCGACAATTTCACCCTTAAATATATATATTTAATGTTTATTCTATTGTTGACTACAACAATAAGTTGTAAGCATAAATAGATTTCCAGAAAATAGATTTCTTCCGGCTAAAATAAGTTTTTATTTTAATACATATATTGTGACAAATAATTATTATATGACATTTAAATAATTGTAACATTAAATATTATAGTATTAAATAAAGAAATTTTTTAGAAAGAAGAAAATTTTTAGAGAGATAATCTCGTTGTTCAGGATTTCATTCTAACATGTGCAATTTCTTGGAATCACATATAAATATTTATATTCCGCAGAGAATTCGTTCTTAAAAAGAAAAAAAAAAATGTGTGATAATGCCTTTGAATATATTTTTTACATTTATAGTCGTATGGAAGGCGATTGCTGCTTGGCCTAAGATACAATCTTAAATCTACTCTTTGCTCGAAACTTAAAACTTTATAGATAATTGAAAAAAATCTTTTATTAACAATAACAAGCGTCTATTGTAATTATAAAACTTAAAAAGTCATACTAACGATTCGAATATGAATAAAGTATTTAAATTATTTATTTTAACAAGGGGAAAAAAAGAATATTCCATTCTATAGTAAGGAGAGAAAAACTTCACATAATTTCTATTCCCGCATATTTTTGTATTAACTACTTTTGAAAGTAATTTTTAGGAGAAAAAAAGTCGCATAAATTTATCATCAAGAATTAGAGATAATTTTAATTAACGAAATACGAATTTAGACAAATTTAAGCACATGTGGTGCTTGGACAGTTTCATTTTTTAACCTGTACGAAAGTCCAGTTTATATCTGTAATACGCTATATATATATATAGGTTTTTCTTTTTAACATATCGCTGAAAACTAAACAAAAATTCTTTTCATCCTGTTTTAAAAGTCTATCTAAAAACTGTTGAAACGCAAAAGACTTTATTTGATTTTAATAATTTATTTATTGCAATGTATTAATTTTAAACTTAAAGATTTCTTTTCTTATGCCAAGTTTTCCGCATAGAACAATGAATAGGAATGAATTATAATAATATTTTTATTTAAAAAGGTTCACAAATTTATGCGCAGAAGAAACTGTAAATAAAGAGAGAAAAAGATACAGCTAATACAGCAATAAGCTTTTCTTTCTTTCTTAAAAAAAGAAAGAAAAACCCTTCTAAGTTCTTAACAATACGTGAATTTACATGTCAGATTCTATATATATACCCATACCGGTTTATTTTCATTCATTACTTTACACATTTTATAATTACATACTGACAGTATTGTTTAAACTGCTTGTGTTAGACATGGAAATTTAAATGACAAGGCTTCCAGAAACGAATAAAAATTGTACAAAATAGAATATTTTTAAAAAATTATAAAAAGCAATAAAAAAAACAATATAAATGCAACAAATAAATAAATAAAAATGCAATAATTAAATAAATATATGAAAGTGTAATACAAAACGCAAAATTAAATAGTAAATTGCTCAGGAAAATGTGTGCGATGGGATTTTAGAAATTTTAAACAGCAAAAGAAGAAGAAGAAGAAATATTTTTACAACTTTAAACTAAAAAAAAAACAAGAAAAAAGAAAAGAAAAGAAAAGAAAAGAAAAGAAAAGAAAAGAAAAAGCCTTTTTAAAATTTCACTTCGACCATTTCAGGGGTGTAAGGAGCTTGTAGCCACATCACTCCCTCATCCTTAGTTGCATTCATATCACATTTTTTTTTTTTTTTTTTTTTTAATGTAAGGGTAAGAAAAAAGACTACTGCAAAAAGAATAAAATTGGTGTGATCAGAGCTCAGATTTGGTCCATTCTTTGAACACCACTTTGTTCAAAGAAAAATCTTCTTTTTAGATTTTTATTTTCTAGAAACTTACTTTGAAGATTATTTTTGTTGAAAATGCTGTAAAAACTTACAAAGGAAAATAAATAAATACCGATATTTGGAAAACGGACTAGCGGGGGCCCTACATCAATTGTGTATTAAGAAAAAGTGGAAACACAAAGCCAATCCAGATTATCCAGTGGATAATAATTTGGAAATGTATAACGAAATGGTTATGTGTAACAAGTATATAGGGGAGAGGGGGGCACATGTGAACAATTTTTACATTTTTGACTATTTCTCAAAATTGTTATGAGCTATTGAACCTAAAATTGATTTATATGAATATTTAGAATTTGTTTTTTTTTTTTTTTGGTGAAACTTTTAGATTCATTTATCAAGAATTTCTAACTTATATCATCATTCTAAAAATTGTCTAAATTTGTTCACATGTGCCCCAGTGGAGGGGTAGTTGTGAACATAGCTGGGGCACATGCGAACACATGCATAAATAAAACAAAAATAATTTTTTGTGAATAAAAAGTGTGATAAAAACTAATTAGATACCCTTTTTCTAGATGTGTGAATAAATCAATAAATGTTTCAACATAGATACAAGAAATTATTCGTAAAATTGTACACTAATATGCCTACTCCTTTTGAGTCACTTTTAATTGTTATCTAACTTCCAGTAAATTAAAACTGTGAAGCAATCTTAAAAACATTGAATATATAGCTCAATGTTTGACAAGGGTAATTAAATTTTAAACTTAAAAAAAAAAAATGCATTCACAGACTTAAAAAATACACTTGTGAACTGTTCACATCTGCCCCCATATGTTCTGTTCACAAGTGCCCCATCTACCAACTTCGCCTAACTTATAAAAAAAAGATATTTTTAATTGCAATAAGGAAACAAAACTTTTTGTAGACTTACCTAATTATTGCCACTATAGAATGCAATGCTGATATTCTTCTTTAAAAAATGTCTTAAATGAATATTTACTTCAGTAACTTAGAAGACTTTTTTACTTCACACCTTCTAAAACAAACAAATTACAACTACCAGAAATCAAAACGGCCTATTGTTCTGAAAATTCAGTCAAAAGATGGTACCAGTACTACCATCAATTGGTAATTTTTTGAATTTTTTTATTTCAAATTAACTGAGTGAAATATGTATACTGTTCATATCTGTCCCATGTTCACATGTGCCCCCCTCTCCCCTATTTATCTATCTCCCTATCTATTTTTTTCTTTCTTTCTTTCGTTTTTTTTTTTTTGGGGGGGGGGGGGGGAGAATAACAAAAATTTCAACTGTTTATTCCACAATTAAAATAATGTTTGAAAAATAACAAGGAAAAAAAAATAAAGAAATTTATCAGTGACTAATTCAAAACCTATAAAAACGATTATCAAAATGATTTGAAAATGAGAGATTTTAAATGGCCAGTTCGACTTTGTTATTAATTGTCATGAGACTTCGAAATAAAGGACTTTTAGCTTTAATCCATGTTTTCATGAATTTTACAGTTTCATTTCATGTTCTATCTAGAGTGGGTAAATGTGTCATAAATATACACATAATGTTTGATTTTTTCCTTTTGTTATTTTTCTTTTATTGTTCATTTTGCATAAATAATGCAGATACAGAAGTATAATGATATAAGATTAATTACCTCAAAACTGCATGCAATATATATATATATATATAAATATTTAAATTATCATCGATATTAATCTTATTGAAAGTTAATATTATACAGTAAAATTCTGAATTCGTTCAAATAACATCTGTTAAGGAAAAGTAAAAATTATGCTTCAGGTTATATACTGATTGAATGCAGATTTTCAGCTTGGATTTCTTTCGTAAGTGTCAGTTTTTTCCTGTCGTAAGTCCTTTGAAAGATCTCTATCAAGAGATTTGATATTATTACCTTTTCCTATAATATGCTAAGAATTTCCATGTAACTAGCTCTAATTCTAAAAATTTGTTTTACTATAAAGTAAGAGGAAATAATTCTGTCGCTCTGTGCATTGTTTACAGAAAAAAGTTACTCTGGTTCCTGACAGAGATATGATTAGAGATTAAAAACTTCGGTTAGGTATTTAGGACATGGTCCATTTCGAGAAGAAAAATAAAAAGTGAAAGGCGCTATAGTGATTATTTTTCGTAATCCATTAATAAATGTCCAGTTGTGAGTGATTTACAGCCTTTTTTTTTTATTAACTTTGTAGTTTCGCAAAGTTGACTGCTATACGTAGTCGTAAAAGAAGGTCTATTCAATCCCCCGTCTTTTATTTTACAAGATCTTGTGCTTAGAATATCAAATGCATGTCATTTTACGAAATCAAAAATTTATAGTGATTTTCCTTATAAAATGAAGAAGAAGGTGCAGAACGTAATGAGTAGAAAAAAAAAGTTTCAAAACTGTATTGAACTATAATGATTAAAAGAACTATTATGAACTAACTATGATATTGTAATGCACGAATTTTTGAAAAAATATTAAAACATAATCTTAATCATAACCTAACATAAATCTCTTGTTATTGTTATCCAAGACTGCTGCTGCCGTCTGCTTCCATAGACATTCAATATTGTGTTTACTGTACATCTATAAGCAAAATAAAGTTATTAGAGTGTCAGTATTATTTATAACATAACTAGTGTAAACGCGGTGGGTAAAAATTGTGTTTTTCACTTAAAACTTGAAAAACTGATAAAAAAAATAATTGACAATATGGAAGCGTTTAGATGAGCAAAGATTGGCTAGTTTATGTTCTAATAAACACACAATTAGCATTTACAATATTTCTGGGTAAACCAGGTTTTCCGACTAAAATACTACTATAACAAAATTAAGATTTCTTAATAAAACAAAAATTTAATAAATATGCAATGAAAGTGCGTAATTAAAACAGTCTGCTGCAACTATTGAAATAATACTATTTTTTTAATAACACTTTGAAAATGTATTTTATCGTTTACCCCCTTCCTCCCCCCCCTCCAAATTTTTTTAAATATGTATATTGATTAATAAATAAGTATCTCGGGCTGAATCCCAATCGTCAAATCCCCTAAGCTTCTGTCCTCCTGATGCAAAGCTATAAATCAAAAATTATTAATTTTACTTTTCGTATAAATATTAATTTTTTACTTTTAAAATATGGAATATGTTTTTTTTTTTTTTTTTTTTTTTTTTTTTTAAGTTTAAATTTACATATACCTGTATATAGAAAATGGAAATATAAGTAATATGTAATTTAAAAATAAGTTACAAAATAATAAGCCTAAAATATTTAAATTGATTACTTTTTTAAAAGAAAGTCAGTTTTATCAATTTTTTGCAGGGGGAAAAAAAAAAAAGGATATTTTAAAAAATACCATATCATTGTTTTCCGTGAATCACTTTATATGAGAAATAAATTAAAATTCCTTACATGTCGCAAAGAAAATTTAATATGATTGCAACTTAATACTTGAAATAATCTCAAGTGACACTTGGCGATTTATTTTGGTGGTGTAATGCGATGTACCTTGCACTGATTTGTTAAGAAGAAGTGTCTACTACTGCTCAATTATCAGGACTTGTAACCTTGAGAAGTAATCGCGGGATTCTTGTTTCTTGTCAACCAATGGGAGAATGGATCCTTTACCCCTTGAGTCTCTTCCTGGGAGACTGGTAAGATTGATGGATTCGCCCCGCCCAGCGTTACACTGGCTTTTATTATATAGAGATAGTACTTTTTCTACAAGAGTGAGCTGTATATGCTGCCGGAAAGCAACGCAGGGTATAGGATTAATTATGTCGGCAAAAATATTTTGGAAATAAGTAAAGCATCTATCATGTTAAGCAATATATATATAGATATAGATATAGATATATATTGAATAAAAAAATGTGATCTTTATATATTATATGATATATTACTTATAAATAGTCGTAAAATCCAACAATGACTACTCCTTTTAACTGTGGTAAGTTACGTACATTTTATATTAATTAAAGTGATTTTTAAAATATTCCCGAAAAAAAAAAAGCCCCAGTAAATCTTAAGATTTAAAAAAGCTGGAGGAGATATCTTAAGCAAAGCTCGCTTTATTTTTTAACCTGTTTTTCTCGTCAGCACATATAACTTTCCGTCATCGTGCGTGCGAATGAGTATATTTTTGCAAAATCTGCTTCACTCGTGCACTTTTTTTTATACATGAGCACAATTTTTTACATATTTCCAAAATTTTATAAAATATTGTTATACAAGTCCAAAACCAATCAAAAAAATTTTAATTTCTGACAAAATAATGACTATTTCAATCATTAAAATAGATCTAAAATGAGGCTGTTAAGTATAGTTAAACCCTTTAAGAAATGTCTCGAGTTACTGATTAAATATAAATTCTCCGAAAGAAAATTTCGTTTTGGAAAATTCCTTTAAAGAAAATAAATCTTAAAAAATCGTTTTTATCTTAAAGTGCATTTTAGTCGCTATCATTCTCTGAAATATATATATATTATACACATTGTGCACATAAAAACTGGTTTTAACCCCGCAGTTGCATGTCGCAAGTGCATGCTGCCTGTCTCCATGGATTCAATTTTTTCTGGTTTTAGTTTGAATGTTTTTAAAGTTTGCCGTTTTTAAAGTATGTTGTTTTTGAAGTTAGTTGTTTTTAGTTATTTTATTGTTGTCATTTGGTTTAGTTTATTTATTGTTGGATCAGTTCCGTAGTTTCGAATTTTTGGTTTGGTTTTTGGATATTATACACACACATATATATATATATATATACTTGTGTTGTTTTATAATGTTTATATATATATATATATATAACCATTATTAACCATTATATATATATATATATATATATATATATATATATAATGGTTATGTATACACACATATATATGTAGCATTTTGCTACCGACTTTCAGATATTTAGGCGACACCAGTACACCTCGAAATAAAATGTAGTAGAGCAATCAAGACCATCCATCCGTTATATTGAAAATATCGGATTGCAGTCAGGGTGGCGAGAAAGACAGGCTCGTAACACATTGGGATAATTTCCCTTACGTAATGAATATAGAGAGTCATCGTCACTTTTTAAACTGGTTTTATTGACAAAAAACATAGTAAAACACTTCCAGTAGTTATTCCATCCACTCTCAAAAATCGATCATCGCTTCATAAAACGTTAGATGTTATAAGAATAGGATCTACACATTAGAACGTTCACTCCAAGCGACGCATCTTAATTAGACAACCAGAAAAACGTAAAATCTACTTCTTTTTCGGCGATGTAACGATATTTGTACTCCGAAAAACAGCGCGCGGACGGTTACAGAAAGGTAAAAGACCAATGCTAGAAGAGAGGTGGGGAAGGATGGGACATAAAACAGATTACGATTCGATGAGAAAGAAAGACGTCGATAATGAACTCTTTTATACGGCGTCAGAATTAAAGTGCAAATAGTGCTGGCGGACGCATGGAATTGTGGGTATAGAACACCAAAGAATACACGATATTAAAACATTCGAAAGAAAGATAATTTAGTTTTAGAATAAAATGAAAAAGTAATTTAATGGGTTTTATAAGATTAGGCGAATGGATTAAGGTTTTTAGAATAATAAAAGAATACGCAACTTTAAATGCATGAAATAAAAGACAAAAGGTATTAAGATATTATTAAAGATAGGTAAAAAAGGAGAAATATTAAGAATTTGAAATAGTTTTACTAAGAAAAAAAGGCGAAAATTTTTATTATTACATATATATATACATATAACCATTATAAAACATTATATATATTAGTATATACTTATATATGCCAGGCAAATTTAATGACGCATAAATTAACAAAAAAATTATTGATCTTAACACAAAGAATTAATTATTTTTTACTTTCACATTTACATTACACATACAGTGTCAGAAAAGTATTGTAATCATGACAAAAACCCTATTACGGAAATAGTAGTATATTTTCACATTTTGAATACCTGAATCGTCTTTACTATTTTTAAATATATTTCTTATGTATGCGTGTACATTAGAATTTCCTCCCATTTTCAAGTCCCCAGAGCTCATTTTTGATGGTTTTTCGATGATGTCGCTATGTATATATGTATAATGTGTGTTAGTGAGCACGGTAACGAACAAAATATGCTTTCGGCTGAGGCCCGATTTGGTGAATATGTAATAGGTCACTGTTCCAACAACTGTATACATTTCAGAAGAAATCGGTCGACGGGTTTGGTATCTAAACCTTTTTTCAACCGTTTTGCAACCATTCTGTGATGACAACTGAAAAACATTTTGTCTTGTACCTCAGTTAGATTATTTTTACTGCGCACATTTACCTTTATGTCGACAAAACACCTATATGTTTCACCACAGAGATTGACTTCATTTACTAAAATTATCTTTTCTTATTTTTTTTTTTTTTTTTTTTTTCACAGTAAAATATTTTACTTTGCTTTGTGTGAAAAATCGTGTATTAAGTTCGATGAAGAAGAAAGAAAAAATATCTACATTAAAAAAAAATCAAACGAAATATATTTAAAAATATTCTAAAAATGTATACTAAAATGGTACTTCTTTGGTGAGAGAAAGGGTTTTCAATTCTCATACAATTAAAACTAATTGTTGTCAGTGTGCCACACTGAGTGCTCATGTTTGACACCAACTTTGACTGTGAATCCGATTATGGAAGATTATCCATAATTGAAGTATTTTAGTGGAAAAACTTGCATATGTTGCATTACGCATGATTTACGCATGCATGTTGTACGTATATGTACACGGCATTTTATATAGAAAACTGTTAATTTTTAACCTGACTCGATTATGAAGACTACATAATTTAAGTGAATTTTAATTAGAATGAAAATGGCAGTTGAATGTAAAGTATGTTCGGAGTTAAATGCTATTCTACATTTCAATGTTTTAACTAATAAGAAAAATGGCAATCTTTAAATTAATATATGTTATTTGTTCCCTTGTGTAAATATTTTAAATATATCAAAATCCTATTTATTGTAAAATGATGAAATTGCAGTCTTAAAAAGATAATATTTAATAAATCTCAAAGAAAATTTTTGTACGTGATTTTATTTTACAGCAAAAACAAAAACAAAAAAAAAAATATATAAAACGAATCTCAGTCTCTTCTGCTGAAAAAAAAAAAAAAATGTAAACTTCCGTTTTTTTTTTTTTTTTTTTTTTTTGTTTTTTTTTATTAATAATAAAAATTGCTTTCACAATTTTTGTCTATTTTTGAATTTCGCATTCATATTTTTTTATTTTGAGTAAAAATTTTAATTAAATGATTTAGGGGAGACTAGGGACGGTTGACCATACGGGAGGATTGACCCACACATCAATTTTCATATTTAAAAGAATTTCAGGGTTTATCAATAGGTGTAAGCCAACGCTACTGGAATGCTCAAACAACAGTCCTCGTTTCATAGAGGTAATCGAAATAGGTGCGGAAAAAATCTATTGTGAGGCGTTTTCAACCTAAAAGTTGTGTTTTTTAGAAATATTTTTTTTTCCTATGATATAATTTTTTTGGATAAATTATATCATAGAAATTTAAATAAGTAGGTTTAAAGTAATGCAGAATTATCGAGCTTTCATTCCCGACATAAAGATTGTACAGTAAGTAAGGCTTAACATAACAATGTACAGTTGGACCTCTATTTAACGAACCTCTATTTTGCGAATTTCTCTATTTTGCGAACTTTTCCTCGGAACCAAGAACATTTTGCGAATTTCTTCGTAAAATAACCTCCAAATAGCGAAGTGCATTCTTTATTTAACGAACTTTTTCTTGTGATCTAATTTTTTTTTTTCTCCTCATTTCTCAAAATATTTCTGGACATTTCAAACTTATATATTTTTTAAACATATTTTATGATGTTCAATGGCCTTGAACTGGTTTTACCAGGCGCCTTCTTTGTCAGCAGTGAGAATTCGGTAAGTACGGAGGACGAAGACGATAATCCCTTATACTATGTTCACACTATGATACTTAAGATATCTTAGGCCGCCGAACTCTCTTAATTTTGAGGTGGTACCCTCCCGGAATTGGAAACCTGTTCACATGGAAAAACTCACTTAAGATAACTCAGTGAACGTCACTGTGTTGTTTGCGCATGCGCTTAAGATAAAACCGCCAGCAACACCCAATCAGTTAATGCGAAGCTTTACAGCCAGCGAGAGTGAATGGTCGTGACTGTCTCTAGCCCGAAGAAAGTGTTTGTGGAACTCCCTCAGAGAGTTCGGAGGTTTAAGATAGTTCCGATAACGCAGTGTGAACAGGGTAGTAGAGTAACTTAAAAAAATGTGGATACAGATGCGAAAGAAAGAAGAAATTAACCATGATGTTTTGATTGATGATTGTATTTCACTTAATTCTGAAATTGAGACCTCGCAAACACTATGCGAATTGGATATTTTCGACAGTGGGAAAAATATAAACAATACAGCAAGGAATTGCGATGAAGACGAATATATGATGATGATGGAAATGATCATGGTGCAGGAATTAACAAAACTTCGTATGATGAAATGCTGAAATCATTTGAAACAATCCGATGCGGATTATAGTTAGAAGAAAATACGCATGAAGGAGTGTTTGGTGCATTGCAAAGATGCGAGACGTATTATGAGATAAAGCACTTTTTAAAAGGAAAAACTCAGGCAAAATTAACAGAGTTTTTCAGAAATTAAATTTAAGGACGCATATGTTAATATATGGTTAAAATTATTTGTTATAATAATAATAAATACGATAATGTTATTAAAATTCGTTAATTTTAATGTAAAACTATTATTTTAAACAGAAAATACTGTGTATTCCCGGAGAATGTTTTCTTTTCCTTACAGAATTCAAAGATTTAAACACACAGAAAAAATGAATTGATGATGGATATTGGTGGGTAAAATAAATAAAACAAATATAAATATAACGAAAATAAACGATATAATTTATTAAAAAAATGTGATTAATTACTTTTACTAAAAATATTTAGTGTTTATGAATTTAAAATCTGTTTTATGTAGTTTAAAGTATTTTAAATGGTGAATCTCTATTTAACGAATTTTCCATATAACGAACTTTTTTCCGGGATTTAGCGACTTCGTTAAATAGAGGTTCGAATGTACTATTCTTTAGAAAAGGTCTATGTAGGTAAGCTTGACCCAGTCAATGTGAGGGAGGGTTGACTAGATGCTCAAAGCTCCCTTAATTAAGTGGTTTTGGAAATATTTTTATTATACACTGTGCATAATGAAAAGTTAATGGTTTTATATATAAAAGAATGTAAATTTATTCTGTAAAGCTACTGTAAAATGATGTGTTGGAAAAGAATGTTTAAAACTGACAAAAGAAAGATGTGAAAAATTGCTAGAAAATGGAAAAGTTGATAGAAACTTTTTTCCATTTAAATATTACTTACAATAGGTAAATAGAAACAGTGGAAAAGACTAGAAAGAATGAAAGCAGCAGTCTTAACCCTTTCTGAGGCAGTGTTTATAAAATCATTTAATTTTAATTCTGAAAAGTCACAATGGCACCAAAGTTTTGCTAAAATCTTTTCCATTTAATATGTATGTGAAATATAGCCTTTTTCTTATTTCCAAATAAATTTGTTCGTAAATTCCGGTACCAGTCATTTATTTTGACATTTTAGTACCGAAAATACTTTTCCCCTTAAAGGCTTAAATCATGTTAATGATAAGTTAAGTGTTCATGCGGCTGCAAAAGAACATAGCATAGATCAAAAAACTTTACGAAGGTATATGTAGACAAATTTCACCAGGGTGAATACAGTGAGATGAAGCCAAATTATGTGACAACTAGAGTTGTCACGTCGAGTGTCACAAAAAATAAGGCAATGAGACAAAAAAAAAAAAAAAGTGGGACTGTGGCTCCTAAATCCGGACACAATAACATGAAACACTATGAAAACGGAGCCTGTCTCTAACAGAGTAATGCCTTAAATGTTAAAATTTAATTTTTCCTGCTGTACAATTATACCTGCTCAGACAAAATCCTGTTTAAAAACAAAATTTTTCTCCTCTGACTTGCGACTGCGTCTCAACAGGTTAGTTTAAGCATAATATTTAAAAAAATATTTTTTATAGTAACTAAGGTATGTAGCATAAACTTATTTTGCTTTTTTTTAACTGATTTTATTTCTCTTCACAAATATTGTAATATAAAACAAAGTGGGTCAAGCCTCCCATATAGCGGGTCAACCCTACCATATATGTGGGTATCCTTGACCCATTATTTTTTCATGTTTAAAATCAATCATTTTTCAAATTTATTATATGTTACACTTATGTAGCAATTTTATTTTAATAACTGATTGTATAACGAATAAAATGATATATAAAACTTTATTCTACGTTCAATATTTAAAAGATGAAAAATCATTTTGTAAAAAGTGGGTCAACCCTCCCTAGTCTCCCTGTATATATTATTTAGCTAATAATGTTATTTTTTTTTCTATGTAGCTATTATGTAATACATTAATACATGAGATCTCTAAATCGAGTTTTGGTCATTTTGTTGTTCGATTTGTTAGCTAGTTATTAAATTAAAAGATATTCTATATATATATGTATAGTAATTACTTACCATCTTTAATTAGAGAATTGGTCAGATTTTGTGGGAAGAACTTGTTTATTTTTCTTTTTTTCAAAGGTATTACACACACACACACATATATATATACAGAAATATCGACCAATATATATATATGTATATATATATATATATATATATCTTCAAGAATTTTGCATGTTTTGAGTAGTTATTTTATTATTCTAAAATCAGCAAACAAACTTATGTAAATAGGGTATCCTATACTACTGTGAGGAAATCATATTACACACATTATGAAGGTGGAAATAAAAGAAAAGGGAAAAAACTGAAAACTTTCACAAAAGAAAAAAACAGGTTAATAGGTTATATATCAGGATGAGACAAACTTTGCACAACACATAATTATTCAATTTAAAGTTCTCTATTGCTTTCACGAGGCTATTAATTGGTTTCTGCTTGATACAGCACTGAAGAAGGAAAATTCAATTATATGAAATAAAATAAACAATGTTACAAGAGAACAAAGCATTACTGCAAATAAAAACGTTTAACCTCGTATAATAATTTGAAACACGAAAGGAGTACAAATTAGGCAGGATTTACGATGACTAGTAACGAAATTCGTTGTTATTTTTCGATGGAGACTAAAGAGAAATTAAATCAATTAAAATTTAATTTAATTAGGTTACCATTAAAAACCATTAAGTTTTAAATGGTAAAACTTTTAGAGAATAAGCACGTCTATAATTTTTATGGAAACTGGCTCTAAAACGCAGTTATTGGCCCTTTTATTATTTTAACTGCTTTTTCTAAATTATTTAATGTCTGATTTATGGTTAAGACA